>JANCMC010033613.1:49494341-49709393 GCA_024363005.1 Charaxes varanes | reverse complement strand
AAGTTAGCCCTGCCGCGGGTAGTCGGAAACTTTAACTTTCATTTAATAAAATAAAGTTTTACCATAAAACCTTTACATAACGAAAGTGGGCACACCTAAAATTATTTCAATTATGTTTTTAAGAAAGATTACTTATCATTCTTTCTTTAAAAAAAAAAACGATTTCAAATTATCAGAACTGGATTAAATTGAAAAGGGACCACACGAGAAGCACTATCTTTTTAAATAAAAAGAATCATCAAAATCGGCTCAACCTGTAACAAACAAAAAAAACCAGCCGAATAAAGAACCTCCTTGTTTGCAGTCGGTCAAAAAAGACGAAGAGTTGACCGTGCTTTTTTTCTTTTAAACCTTTTCAAATATCACTTTCGATGATATTACACAGACAACGTCGCTGGAACGTGAACTCATAACGACTATCTACACACAGATAAGATAAATCAATACAAAACTGCAATTCACGCCGCAGTAGACCCTATTTCCACCTTCTATATTGACGTAACGACGAAAGCCAATCACCGAAAAGTGGGACCGAGGCGAAGCCAGTAATTTATGTTTTGGCATGCAAAATTGGCCTATCAAAATATCACCCCAGGCCTTTCGCTCACTGTGAAAATTGTGCAATCGACAATGACACGTTACAAAATTGATAGTTTGAAGAATCTGTGACAATTGAGGAAAATTAAATTTCTTTGATATATAGATCTTTGAGAGCCCATTCATGTTAGACATTCAAGTTAACATTAATTTGAATACAACTTAAAATTTCTATGATTGTTGGAAACAACATTATAAAAGAAATCTAAAAAGACCTTATCGATTCAAGACGTGGAAAAAAATATTTTAAAGTTCAAAAACTATTCGAGGTCGAAGTCACATAACTCGGTTTTTGGCGTTTTCCAGTTAAACGGTAAGTTTTATCATGAAGTCGTTCAGGTAAGAATTGTAGATCAAATAATTTTCTACAAAAAAACTTTGTATACTTTTTTCGTAAGAGGCACCGTCTCTGAGATACAAGGATTCAAAAAGTTTAAAAATGTATATTTATTATTTTATATGTCAGAGGGGAAATGCGCAGACGATTCATCTAGTTCTAACCGTCTACAAACACCAATTCTACACGGTTTTTTGAATTTTGCAATTTTAAAAGATAAATATGAAGCTCTTTTCTTGAAAGCAGTATCGGTTAGGAAACACCGGAGCATACAATTAATACAGCATATTCTAGGCAGAAAATTTCTTCAAAATCAGGAAGAATTTCAATTTCTCATTCTATATGAACTTCTTGATATAGATCAGATCTTGAAATTTTTCCTACACCATCTCAATGTCCAAAAATCCGTAATTGATTTTGAAAAAACGTTCTGCATAGCAGAATATGTGAAATTATTTGTCACCTCCGGTGTTTCCGAACGGATATTTATTACTATTGTGATTTTACTCTCTGAATATGACCAAGGTAACATTTTTCATAGACTAAAACATACTCGTACACTCCGGGATATCTTAAAGGCAACTCTTTTTTTATCTATGAAGATATACCAGCTGCATATGGAAAATACATTTTAAAACCTAATTAATTATGTAATTACATACAGTATTTCAATATTTTATTCATTTTTTATTAGCCTATAATGTCCTACTGCTGGTCAAAGGCCTCCCCACTCTTAGACCACTCTCATCTATCTAGAGCTAAACCAATCCACTCCTTTCTCGCAAAGGCGTCCAAGTCGTCGCGCCACCTCTTCAAATATTAAAAAAAATGTATTTAATTACAATCTAGTCTCTAAACATCGGAAAGCAAAATGCACATAAACTAATAATAATATTAAAATGGAAAGATATATTAATGAAAGTTAAGTTCAAGTTAAAAATACGGTTATGTATTTTCCTGGATAAATATTGTCACATATATAAATAAATACTCGTGTACCGTGAAATGTGCCTATTTTTCTCGCTTATTATTATACAAAAGAAGTGGCGCTTAGTCTTAACCTCTGCGAGTGGATGTCAAATGGTTGCACTTATCACACAAGTTCTTTTGTGAGTGCCTCTCTGCGAATCGTTAGGCTCTCCTATGTAGGGCGTTTGAATTAATTGTTGATACACAGTTGTATATCAACAACTAATAATCCATTAGGAATTAATAGAAACTTAGATAAAATTCCTTTCCACCCATTCTTTACTTTTAAAGATTTTATTGGATTTATTATTTTAATTATATTATTATTTTTTTTAACTCAAATTAATCCTTATTTATTAGGAGATCCTGATAATTTTATCCCTGCAAATCCTTTAGTAACCCCAATTCATATTCAACGGCAAACAGATGCATTGCCGGCCTTAATGACGAATTTAGGCCACCGGAAAGTCTCCCAAACCGAACGAAATGCGACAATAATATCATCACTTGACGTCCAGCATTGCCGCCACTTCACGCCGAACTTATTTAAAGAGCTACTGGCACCTAAACGCGCCGGCCCAATTCGGCTACAAGCATGGCGCTACCTCTAATTAGAAAGACAGGTGTAAGGGAAACGGATGGAGTAAAAGGTTATAAAGGTAGATGGGCAGGAAAGAAAGGATGCGGATATTTCAACGGGCCGGATAAAATTAGCAAAAGGGCCGGATCCGGCCCGCGGGCCGGCTTTTGCCCACCTTTGCCTTAGAGTATACATAAGTCTCGATATTTCAATTTATTTCCGGTGTAAAATCCTGATCGGTTAAATTGCAATGTTATTATTATATTTTTTAATATTTTTCGAAAACCACATCTGTTAAGTTCTCGCTTGTCCTTTGTTCCGTTGAATAACAAAACAGACGCGGCAAAAAGATCACAAGTAACAATGTAAGGGATTCTTAAGAGAAAAAATATTTGTGTATAACAGGCGGCTGTTACCTATAACACAGGCATTAAGTTGTCTACTTTAGGAACAGACGTCCTTGTGTCATATAGTCCTGTATATATTTATTTATTCATTTATTTATTATTTCTTCGCCATGGATATTTATTAATTATTGCTTATTTATATTGACGGATATCTGCTAAATCGCAAGACCACGACTATGAGGAGTTAATATGTAATATAGTATACAGTTAACAACAACATTTATTCACATATATATAAATATCGTCTGCACTAAATATTTAGACCTTGCTCATGAGATTACTGCCATGTGGAATGTTGAATCAGCAGACATTGTACCGATCGTTGTGTCAGACAATGGTCTTATAGCGAAGAGCTTTAATAAACACCTTAAAAAGCCCTCGCTCGATTGTTGGGTCAAGAGTCGGATACAAAAGGCGGTATTGCTTGAAACGGCACGTATTGTGAGTAAGTTTATCATTCTGGAGCCCTAACCACCGGTTGCTTGGGTTCTTGCCCCGCTGCTGGCGGACTATCAATTTTTTCAACAGGTTTTATTCCTATCTTATAAATATATTATTGGCAAAACAAATTAAAAATTAAAAATATTAATAAAATGACAAAGATAGAAGCTTAATACTCCAATATTAAGTCTACAATGTTAAGAACAACCTTCAACGTTCATTATATTATAATATAATTTGTGTATATTATATTTTCATTTCTGAGAAAGTACTTACCCATAGCTTCATTTGAATGATCATCTCAAAGATCATGTAGTGTGGCCGGAGACTTGGTGTAGCTGCGCAAGGTTTTGTTAAATTGAAATCTTATCAAATCATGCTGAATTTAACTAAAAGAATCGAACATAAAAAAGAATCAGATTTCAAAAAAAATGTAATAACCTTAAAATAAAAGCCTAAGCTATATTACTCTTGGGATGATTACACTGGTATTAGCTGACCAAACCTTTCAAAACTCTCTTAAATGTTCAAGACATATAAATAAATAAATATAGTTCTTTTATTATTATCTGGTTTGACTATATTTATAGCTGGTATTTGTGCTAATTATGAATTTGATTTAAAAAAGTATTTAAGTGACTTTGATTTTTTTTTTATTGGGTTTACCAACAGCTTAATACACATACATTTACATCATACACCATACAGCTAAGTGGGAGAAAAAAGAGAAATAAAAACAAACACACTTTAAGAAAGTATCGGGATTTTTTTTTCCTTTCTAAAATGATTATATTGGAGAATACTGAAAGTTAAAGAAAATAGTTTTTTTTTTTAACTTACTGTCATGGATGTAGTGTAGTGTAGTGACGGAGTAAAGGGATACTTTATATCCCTTTACTCTACTGGATTGTTAGAAGCGATGGCCAAGAAGGATTCATCCCCTCTGGGTTTGTTTACCCAGCTGTGGTACAAGGTAGCTTATACATATAATCATTTATGTATTTGAGTTCAGATTATATCTACAAGTACTGTAAATTCTACGAGTAGTACTTGTAGAACTTACAGTTCCATGGGAGACCAACATCCCCAAAGACCGTCTGTTAAAAACGAACAAGTACTTTGACCTAACCAATGAGCTCACTAAAAACGGTTATAAAACCAGCTTATACGCGGATGATGAACAATCACTTATTCATCATCCATCAGTATAAACTTTAGACACAGTAAAACTCTACGAAGGTAATATTTTCAGCAAACAAAGTTTCTGATTTCTAATGAAAGTGTTATTCATTTAGTACTAATATTAGCATTTTATTTTTTATTATATTAAGTAAGTAGTTAGCCTCTCGATCTTGTAAAATTGTATTCGTCTACAGATCGCGCGGTACGTTCTACACGTCTATGGGTTAACTAGTTAACGTTTTTTGTCTGTGTAGTCGAGGGGGGGGCCCCCTCTCATATGGTTCAAGCGCAAGAGTGTTTTTAAAATCGTACGCCTTTCTGGCCCACCCTGTATAAAACAAAATGGCTTCCCCTTCCTGAACGCTTCGATCTTTTAAACAACACGACGGATTTTACTGCGGTTTGCACTACAAACAGAGTCATGCAAGAGGAACGTTTATACATGCATTTATCCCGCGCGAAACCGGGGTTGATCGCTAGTTAATAAAACTAAATATTTTCTAAGATGTTTAGATAGTGCATTAGTTTAACTTATAGTCTTACTTACTTACTTACTCCTCTAGCGCAACGACCCAAAGTGAGTCTTGGCCTCCGAAACAACAGAACGCCATCGGCCCGGATCCTGCGCCACCTCTGGCCAGTCTGAAACCCGGAGCTCGCGCAGGTCAGATTCCACGGCGTCTTTCTACCGGTACTGGGAACATGTCACTCTTACGAAAAGCAAAAAAAAAAAGAAAAGAAACTGACATTTTACAAAAAATGACAAAGGAATCCTCCTAGCAACAAAGATATTGGGCATATTACAAGGTTTTCATATCGTTAAAAATATGTATCCAAATGTATGTAAAACCACGATGAAAATTATATACAGTGTGCGGAAAATGCACAGGTTGAAAGGACCGGCCGAAGCCATTAGGAAATTAAAAACACAGACAGGCGAGTTGATACCTGTAACGTGCAATAAAACTGCAATTTTCCCCGGTCTGCGAAACACAACTACTTACAAAGTGAATTAGAAGAAAAATGGTGGAAATTGCTAAAAGGTTTGTAATTTGGTGCAGTACTCAGACAATGAAAATGAAAAGAGACGGCTTTATATGTACTGTATTGTAGCTTTTTATGTGTATAATATGCTAAACACTATAGTGTTTCACTGTTCTTTAAAAGATGTGACTCAAATGTGGTACCCACCTGAAGTACTTCTTTCAAAGCGAAACAGAAGAAGCCGGGAGAGTTGCTAAAAGGTTTTATAATTTTGTACAGTACCCGACAAGGAAAAGGGAAAAAGACAACTATATATGTACTGTGTTGCATTGATCTTTTTTATATTTTTATGCTAAACACTTCAACATCACTACTCTTATGTCGGAGCGAGACAGATCCCAAAGTGTTTGTACATTTTTGTCCTTGAAGTCTACAAAGTTATACGACACTTAACGCAGCTACGCAAAGCCCCCGACCACACTACATGATCATTGAAATGATAATTCAAATGGAGCTATGTTTGGCTTCGGTATCAAAAGACGTGACTCAGGAATCACCACTACCTAAACTCACAACAACTCTATGGGATAAAAACTCCTTTATAAAAAAAGATTACGAATATTTTAAGGTCCGATTAATAATCTCATTACGCCTCCAATTAAGTTCTAAATTGAAACTTTTCCATTGCCTTAAATTTTTTTCGTCTCTCTATCTCATGTTGCATCACAGCCGGCCGCGGAGTAGAGGTTACGTTAACGGCGCTTGAGAGAGCAGTCAAAGCAAATATGACTTCACCTATGGGTCACATCGGATCGAAAAAAAAACTACACCTGGCGTCGTGGTTTCATAAAATCACATAATGTTGTTTTTTTTTTCTAAAAGCACGTCTTATAATCCAGTGGGATCGGTGTTTGATCCACACACCTTATGAATTTGAGTACTAGATTTTTCTGAAGGCCTTACTATTGTTATTTTATTTTATCCTCGATTCCATTATTCTTCTACAGTCCTAGTTTATTTTTCGGGCTTCTTTGGGGCAGCCATTTAAGTGATGAGATGGGCGTCACTGTGGTAGATGGCCGCTCTATGGTTGTATGCTTCTACAGCGTGTTTACTCGCGGCAATCGCTTTTTTACGAAGCGACCAACTGCGTCGTTCGCCTCATCGATGTAGTGGACGCACTCCTTCGTGTGACTGCCGTGGCTGGGTATCTTCTTCTTCACACAGCGGATAATGATGACCCATTCAAAACATGGACCCTACGACTCGCAAATTGTAAAAATGAAGTACAGATGAGAATACAAGTTTGCATACTTGAGCTATCGAGATTTCCTCTTGATTTCCTACATAATATTTGCAAATTGAGGCTGTTGTAAGTAATTAACTTTTTTCAGTATTTGGTATGCAAAATTAGAATTGCTTTTGTAGATTGCTTCGGGGATTTGAATCCCAGTGTCATTTACCTCCTTTCAGAGCAGACATTTTATTTCGTGTGATAGAATTTTTAATATGAAAAGTAATTTACTTTAAAGTTGTAGATTGTAGACAATTGATATTTTATTTATATATTAACAAATCTTTTTTATTCAGATGAATAAAAGAAAAGGTTTCTTTAAAAATACTCTAGTATAAAACAATATTTCGTTAAAGATTTTAAAGAAAAAGAAATATGTATATACATATATACCTAACAACAATACCTATATAGTAGTTAAATATTTTCAATTTCCATGTATTTTTTAATTATTATAAGAACTTAAATTTGTTTGCCAATGTACACTGAAACACAAATGATGCAATCATTTTACAATAAATAATTTACCATTTAATGAAAACCATTAATATATTTCCATGTATTAAGATAATCCTTTTCATAAAGCTAAATATGTTACGAATATATCTATCAGAGTATATATCATATATCTATCACCAAACCGAGCTACAGTTAACATTTTGCAATAAAATGAGTAAAGATAACGTTTGCAGGAAATTGATATTCCATATTTTTGGTCGATAGGGGCTTCGCTTTCGTTAAGTTAATAAACGGGCTTAGTAAACGGCTTTTAAGAATTAAATATAGTAAGCCAATACGGCCTTCGCAACTTTAAGAGGAGATTATTGAAATTTCTTAGTCTGTGTCGGTTTGAAAACCCCGGAACTAGCAACTGTTATCAAAGAGAAGTTGTGCCAGGCAAGAAATTACTTGCCAATTGCCACTGATGTGTATTTTTTGACATCCAGATGTTGTGGGTGCGCGTCATGTAGCCTCGAGTCGATTTCTGACTGTGTTAAAATACAGCATATTTATAAGAAACTACTAAACTAATTCTCTCGCTCGATTAACTGTCAGGAGAAAGGACCAATTTTTCTTTGTATTTGAAAGATCCAGAAGTAGGTTACTTCGCAATCTTTTAGTATTTTTTAATTATTCTTTTGAACCGTCTTATCTTTCAATTAGAGGTAGCGCCATGCTTGTAGCCAAATTAATCCGGCGCGTCCGGGTACCAGTATCTCTTTCTCACATGAGATCGGCGTGAAGTGGCGGCAATGCTGTCACGTCTAGTGAATGATATCGCTTCCCGCCCTTGTATACGTACAAATGTAGGTCTTTTAAGCTATGCTATGTATATGTAGTTTAATACAATGTTCGCCAATACAAAGTGATTGAAGGAAAACGTTCATATCTATACCTATACTCTACACTAATATATAAAGCTGAAGAGTTTGTTTGTTTGCTTGAACGTCCTTATTTCAGGAACTATTACTCTAGGAGCCCATTTATAGAGGAAGACTATAGGTTATATATCATCAGGCTAAAGTGAAATATTTTTACCTAATTTGTTTAAAAGGCATTCAGGGATTCCCAGCGCGCCTTTTATTAAGCTAGCTGAATCTCTCATATATTATATTTATATATTTATATTTATTTACATCCAATGAGAACGACATTGTCACTTAACACTAATTGGACAATAAAATGGCGAAGAGCGTGTCAAGACACGCTTATATAGAAGGGTTCCGTATCTGATACGGTGACTGAGAAACGGTGCGACAATATGGAATGTCAAAAAATTTTGTGCTGCGTCCAGGGCGCAAATTAGCTATTCAAGGAAAACTTCGGTAATCGGTCGAAGTATGAAATTAGGCACAATTATAGTTTATATAAAGTATTGTGAGTGCATGCCAATATTTTTGTAAAATACTAGTTGTAACACGCGACTTCGTCCCCCTAAAATTAGTCGAAAAATTTTAGCCTGATGATATATAGCCTTTAAGCTTCCTCGATAAATGGGCTATCTATCATTGAAAGAATTTTGCAAAGCGGACAAGTAGTCCTGAGATTAGCGCGTTCAAGAGAAAAAACAAACAAACAAAATCTTCAACTACAATGTCATGAAGGACTGATAATAAAGAGATGTATTAATAAAAAATAAATAAAGAAAAAAGAAAGTTTCTTCCTATAGAAGATCTATTTTTTTTTACTTCAACGCAATTAGAGTTTGTTGAGGAGGTTGTGACCTAATCAGTGGTCAACATTTGAGTTAATCGCTAGGTTAAGTAGCTCTTACTGCGACCTGGCTTATAAGCTCGCTTTAGTAAAGAAGATACAAGTTCCGAACGTGAGCGCCGCCGTAAATTCAAGTCCTCTCATATCGGAGCATTACACCGATTTTCCCTCGTATTCATTCGCGGATTAAAGCAAAGTAGTTTAGTTTCTCATGCATAATAAAATATCATTAAAATAACATTTCAATATAAACAATCGCTTCATTACCTATTATTATAATTTGTTGCAATAATTCATTTTTTATGAAATTATAAGCGTAAATATCGAAAAGTTTTTGCGATTCCTTCCAATTTAGCAGCCTTCCCTTAGTTAGCAACGTAGAGCTGAATTACTTCGGGTAATTTCCGATACGGCTGAATCGAGTCAAGTCACCTGTAGAAGAAAATAAAACATTATAATCTACATCTAAAATTTACAAACTTTACAATAGATCGGGCGAGAATTATACTTTTAATATAGCTTTGAAAATCCTCGGACGAAGTCTACTACACTTATTCTCACTTATAAAGGATTTCTCTCTGTAACCAAATAGATGAGCCAAATAGCAAGGAGTTACGGTCCACGAAACCCTTAACCATCCTAATTTATACGCATATTAATCTTTGGCTATCCTAAGCGATGCAAATAAACTGACCTATAAAGATTCCTAAGTAAATAAATGTAAATATATACAGGACTATATGACACACGGGATTATCATAAGGTAGGCAACTTAATGCCTGTGTTATAGGTAACAGACGCCTGTTATACATCAATATTTTTTTAGAAATATATAAATACATACATCTATATGTATATTATCTATATAATACACCCAGACTCGAGGCGGGAATCGAACCCTCGGAGCGGAAGGCAGGGTCACTGTCCACTACGCCAAAGGACCAGTCAAATAATTTATTTCACTTGACGTCCACAAAGTACTACAAAACTGTGTACAGTTACACAAAGTCCCCGGCCACACTACATGATCATTGAAATGATCATTCAAATGAAGCTACGTCTGGCTTCGGTATAATATTAAGATGCATAAGAGAGCCTGCAATAAGAAGCTTTTCTACGTATTATACGTACGTCTAGAAGTAAACTACCAAGTGGATAACTTATTGTAACTACCGACGCCTTTGAGAAAATAGTATTTAATTCCTTAATTGAAGGTTCCCAAATCGTATCAGTTTTTAAATACCAAAAATTTTTGTAGAGGCAAAAATTTTTGGTGAGCTAAAAAATTACGAGTACATAAATAAAGTAACCACTTAAATTGTTTTTCTAAAGTAAAAAAATCTGCATATACGAGTTAAAAAAAACAGAAATTCAACATTAAAATAGAACTAATTAAATTGAAAAAAAAAGTAGCATTCCGGGAGTGTCGACAGAGGTGAAGGCGATTCATCACAGGTCGGTCATGATAATTCGCGACTTCAATGGTTGTTTCCCACCTCAAGAGACACCCACAAAAAAAGGCCTTTGATTATTTCCATTATGATTTTTTTCATAGAATTTGGGCCGAATTACTTAATTATGAAGTAAAGGAGTATGAAATAAATAAATGTACATGTGGACCTATAATAGAAAAAAGACAAAATAAAAGAAAAATATAATATAACAATTAAAACACGGGCCTCATGCCTGTGGTGCGTAAGATTAAAGACAAAAAAAAAAGAAAAAAAATAAAGGACTGGTCCTTTATATTTTGTAGTCTATAGGAATAGTATTTTATATATAAAATAAACAGGCGTCTGTTACCTATAACACAGGAATTAAGTTGTCTACCTTAGGAACAGACGTCCGTGTGTCATATAGTCCTATGTATATATGTACGTATATATGTATGTAGTTCCGAGTCCTAATGTAGTAATTAGTACTCGTATATATCTTTCAGTACATGCTTTTAACATATAAGCGCGACCGCTAATTTCAGACTAAGGATGCCTACTGCTGATCTATGTTTTAACCCAGCGTGGCAGTCGGCAAAGCGTTTCCCGCGGGCCGCAAGAGGCTTGCGCTCCTTGTATTTGCGGCCCGCGACTGATTCGTCATAATTGCATTACACGTGCGTAAAGTTTTGTTGTGATATACTAAAATTCTGCAGTTTTAATATTGCCTATATAATATCTACTACATAAATTGTTAACTAGACACTAAATCTTGCATATGGCCCGCCAACATCATTTACGATGTTGGCGGGCCGTATGCACGATTTACCCTTACCTTACCCTTACCTGCCAAAAGACTGTTGACCTCTGTTTTAGACCTTAGAATTGGGAAGAGCATAAGTAAATCTGGCGTTAACTTTCTTCTGCTTTTCTTTTTATATGGTCAGTATAATAAATATTATATTAAATTACTTTAATGTCTAAATCTGAGAATGGACATGGTTTAATTTAGATGACCTTAAGTGCCTGAATTCTATATAAAAAGAAAATAATATAACAATTAGAAGTTAAAACTAAATAAAAATTAATAATAACGAATGAAGACAGCACAGAAGTATTAAGAATCCCGTAACACATTTCAACTTAAGCCGAGACTGTAAATGGCTTAAGTGAGTCGATGCCACAACAAAGTTATAAAGTGAAGAAACTTATAATTATTTATACAGGTAGCTGAGTTTCTGGCTCGGCTAGTTGGGAGCTCGTTCATTCAAGTTTTTGAATGGATACCTCAGGAGTCAACAGCTCCGTGCAGTTTATGAGAGCTAAGTAACTATTATGCAGTTCGTATAAAATTTTCAGTTTCGCTTCTACCTAGTGTTTTTAGGTATTTAAACTTTATAAGTTCGAGTATTTAATCTTTATAAATTGAATTTACGTCTTTGAAATCTTTTTGAAAACCTGATATAAAATGTATAAGTCAAACTGGTACCTATGTATGGTAAAATCTTTGATATAAACTCACCAGTGGAACAGGTATATGAGGTTCTGATTCCAGTAATGTATCGTTTCCAATTTTCGACTTTTTTGCATATGTACAAAATAGTAGATAAAGCATTTTAAATATATCTGAATTTTTTTGTTAACCTTACATGACCAAATTTTAATCAACCAAAAATATATACTTCGCAAAGTTTATAACCAAACTTTATAAAAAATGACAACCTACAAAATGCTTGGCACGATAAGTTCTCCAGATTCCAGGAATAAAACACTGAATGAAGCGGTCGGCACAGAACTTCTCAAATAAATCTTATTCTGTAAAAACGCAGAAGATCTATTCAATAAATGACTTTGATTATAATTTTGTTTTAAAAGTAAGATTTAATTTTTAAATTATTTTTGGGTTAAAGTTACTTTTTAACACGCGAAACAAAATCGAAAACTTTATGACTAAACTCGATGAAAACACACTCAACGTATAAAATCCTTGGCTCGATGAGTTTTCCTTTTGTCCAGAAATAAAACACTGGATGCAGCGGTCGTCTGTACGGAACTTTTTAAATAAATCTCGGTCCACTGACAGGGGACCAAACCGATAGCGTCGATTTTAAAGCGTCCGCTTTAATTTGCTATTTCTTATTTATTTTTTTACATCAGTACTGGGAAGCGAAGTATTTTATTTAATTCATTTGTTACATCACTACTGAGAACTGAGGTGTTTTTTGTTGGTGATATATGTATGTGCAACATTGAAATAGAGTCCGGTGTAATTTGTTATTTTTTACGTCACTACACGGAATCGAGGTGTTTTTGGTTGCGATGTTAGCTGAAGATTTGTAAGGCGGTATAAAAACTGACGTCTGTCTTAAAATAGATGGATAACACATGTATTAAGTAACATATATTCATCTCATATATACAATTCTCGTACCACAGTATATGTTGCCAAAGTCCGCCGAAATGGCTTGACCGGTTTTTATGATAAAATTAAATTATTTTTTAAATTCCTCAGTCATAAGGGTGACCCGCGCGTATAGAGTCGCGCGATACAGCTAATACATATATAAAAACGAAAGGTCACATAAGACAAAATCTCGAAAACAGCGGGACGTACAAATATGTTTGGCAAGGAGTTAGTGTATAGTAGCAGACATGTCTAAGTACGAATTTTACGATAGGTCCAGATTAAGGAAGTTTTAGCCAAGTTTAATTTTAACAGCTAGTACCTTAATATTTAAAGAAAACCGAAAAACTTAGTTCAACGAATATCTGAGCTCACAGTCATGGGAAATTTGAAATAGGAAATGGTCTACTAATATTGTCTTATTTAATCCTAGAAATAGTTCCTTATCATTATTACGCATATAATAAATTAAAAAATAAATAAGCATGTTTTTAAATAGACCTATTGTGTCCCACAGCTGGGCGAAGGATCGAGAAGGGGTAGCCCTTCTCGATCAACCATCCATGCGTATGCATTATATAAAATGTTTTATTGATGCTTCTTAATTCCCATACAAATTCATAGATTAAAAAATATATTTTGCTATATACTCTCAACAATGTCTAGACAATAAGAGATGAAATTGTAGCAGTACAGAAATATGGCTCGCTATTACACCACTTTAACTAGCACCCACCCGACTCCCCCCGCGTTTGCCGGTGACGAAGGTTGTCACAGCGGTCATTACGGCTCGGAAATAGGCACTTTTCCCCTCGTTAGCAGCTCGTTCGCTGTTTTAGCTCTGACACTACCGAACTATATATACACATACAGTTCGGTAGTGTCAGAGCCTCAATAGCTCAACGGTATAAGGTATGGAATGAATTCCGCAAGGTACCCGGTTCGAACCCCGGCGCCCTTAGAGACTGCTATACTGGATAAGAGACTTTTTTACCAACGTAGTCTAGTGTTGAATTATACTTAACTTAATTAACTTTTAGATTATTTGTTTCAATTGTAATGTGATTAAAAAAACTTGTTAGGTGATTAGAAACTACGATTGTATTTCTAAATAATTACTTATGCCCCAGGTATTATTAGCATATTATTTCATTGTTCGGGTGTGCTGAAGGCATTTCTGTTGTTTAAAAGTGTTAAATTCCTTGCTACGAAAGGGAATTCTCGTTAAAATTTTTGGTTACATTTAAAAAGTTTAATTGTCTAAAGCGCAAAGGTTTTCTTAGAAAAATTTAATATGGAGGTTTAGTATTTTTAAAATTTCTAACTTTCCGTACAATTTTCATAATTTTTTCTTCCATAAAAACCTCCTGACTATAATAAACACAACAAAAAAAGAATTAGCGAAATCAGGGTTCTTATGTGTTAATAATATCTTATAAATCTTTATTTTAACTCTTCTTCTTTTAATATTTAATGGCTGCTCTGCAAAAGGGATATTTATTCAATCATATATCTTAGTGGCAGACCCGAATGCCGTGCCGTTCGCATAACTGAGGATGTAGTCCCAAAGAACACTGCGTTCCTAAACGGCCTCGTATCTTCTTATACAAACATAAATTCAAAGTACATTTTAAGTTAGAGCAATATTGTCTTAATAATATGATAATATTTCAATAAACATGACATAAGATAAATAAAGATATTGCGTGTAACTCGTTATGTGCACCTAGACGATATCAGTGACATGCCCGCAATGGCTCGTTGTATCGTAGCGGTAGACCTTGATTAAAAGCGTGACATGATACAAACTTGACTCCCATGGGCCTAGGCCTAGCACAAATATTTTCATCCTAGTTACAGTCGAATTTTCAAATTCGAACGGTTCGAAATGTTCGTGCTAGAGTCTCTGTTACCTCTGGAAAGCATGAATTTATTAGTTTAGTTACGTTGTAATGTTTAGCTTACATTATGTTAATACCTAAGCTAAATAAAAAGCAATAGCCGTGTACTGACCAAACGAGCAGCCTGTCAAAGCAGCCCCGCGAGGCAAATACTAAAATAAATAGGTTTTCTAATCCGTACCATCATCAGTGAAGGGGTTACAGAACCATTTCCGCAAAATGAGATCGAGCTAGAACAAAGTACCTATATTATAATAAATAAAATCACTTTATATCAGGCGAGACCTATATAAATCAAAATTAAAATTAATATAAAAATTTAAATTAACAATTTTGATTTAAAATTAAGAAAAGTACCTAAATTAAAATGCTTATATGAAGAAAAAATAGGAAATGAGAAAAGAAAGAATTTTGTCTTAGCCTTACCTACCTGGGTTTTCTGAGACAATTGTTCCAACGCTATCGGATAGGCCGTTTAAGAGAATTTTATATGCTGTAACGAAACTTTTTACGTCCTAAACTCTATAAATAGGTAAACTAAAAGTGTGAGCTAGCAAAAAAGGGCTATCGGAGCAATTTTAACACTTTTATCTACTTCGCTTTTACAGAAGGTGTGATATTATTGAACTTTGATTGAGTTATGGAGTAAATACACTGTTACATAACTAACATTTATTACTTCTTCCTTATTTTAGGGTTAATATAAACAAATTATATGATGATGAGGCGAATGATGTGAGGAGAGTGGCAGGAGGTAACTAGATGAGATTGGCAAGGGATAGGGGAGAGTGGCAAAGGGAAGCCTATGCCCAGCAGTGAGTTATCTAGGGCTAAAAATCATGATGAAGCATATAAACAAAACTCATCTGAGCCCTAGGGCTTCGAATCTAAGACGATCAGTATAGTATAGTCACCTCTTTAAGTAGGTAAAGAAATCAGTGGAAGTACATGAGATGAATAATTAAAATAAGAATCTTGCGTATTATATGTCACACGCACCTACAACATAGACCTTTAGTTATTTCTGTAAATAACTTTTCACCTATAGTGTCTTCTATGGAAATAAATGTATATTAACGCGGCCTTTAAATATACGACTTAATAAAACGTTTATTAGGGAGGTTACGACATTAGGTAATATTGAAATATTTCATTTTATTATAATTATATTTACGTAATTTTTCATATTGTTTTAATACATTGGGTTTCTCATGTGTCTGATAATACAACTTCATCTGGTATAGCTAGGCTATATATACTTCCCATCAGGAAAACCGAAACACCTTGCAAGATTATGTTTTGTTAAGATTATCAAAAAAATGTGTTTATTTAGGAATATATGTCAAAAAAAACAAAAGTGTTTAGATTTTTCAGATGATGAGTATATAATCATGCTTAAATTGAATCTATTTTTTTAGCTAGTTTTATGCAGATGAAGTCTCAGGCAAAGCTAGTAATATATATTAAAAATAAATAACAGTTCTAATCTAGAGCATACTTACAGTCAGCACTTTGGCTTAACAAATACGTTTATAGCGTATCAGATACGGAACCCTTCTATATAAGCGTGTCTTGACACGCTCTTGGCCATTTTCATTTAATATAGTTTTACGCGGACGTATTCGCGGGTACAGCTAGTAGTAGATTTTTTCATATATGCATTTATTCAACAATCAACGATAAACGCAGGAAGCCTTTTTTTATATTAATCCTAAGAAAACAATATAATATTTTGTAATTCAATATACGTAGCTCTAGAATATTTTTATCATACTGTAACTCTCTGAGGGAGGGGAGGGAACACTGGCAGTGAAGGTGAGTGCTAGTGATCACTATAAAGAGCGCGCTCCTAAACCTACACCTGGGTCCCGGGCACTGCTATGGTTCCTTCCTCTGCAACGCAATGGATCCGGCAACCGCGCGCTGAATCCATGGAATGCTAAGAAATTCGTCTCTCTCTCTCTCTGTTTCAAAGTAATTTTTCTATTCCTTAGCACATTGTTGTGCACACCAGCTGTTCTCTTCAACTTGGTATAAATAAACTTCATATAAACCGCATATCAAATCCGCAAAAGCGGACATCTACCTACTATAAACTACATCTTTGTCAAATTTCGTCTTTGTACGTCACTCGTGAGAAAAGGAAAATTGGGTTCAAAATTGGGTCACCTCAAAAGACAAGAAGCTATTCCGAAACGGTATTCAAAATTTTTCTTAAGTGCTGAAAAGTTGTAAACAGTGATGATGGACAATGCTTTGATTAATTTGCTAATTCATTATCTCTTAAAATGCAGGCACTTTTTTAACCTTCAAAAACGAACCGAATTAACAGATTTCAAGACAATCTTATGTAAACCCACGTAAGCGTAACAAACAAACAAACTGACATGTGCATTTCCAATATAACTGAGGATAACAAGACTCTAGATATTATTATATTCTAAACAACCACAGACTAAAAAGTAAAATAAACACGTAGTCCTTTTACAAAGACAAAAAAAAACGTCCAACGTGGACAGGGAACCGGAATAATCCAGTTCAAATTAAAATGTTTGCATGGGAAGGGTTAAATATAAAAAAACAATGCCAAAGCTAACATAGACAATACGTTTTTTATATTTTTAATGTAATGAATGAGTGATGAAAAAAACTGAATGAATTTTTATTTAGGAATAACAACGAAGAAAGATAAAATTAAAACGAGTAAAATCATGTTTTCACTTTATTCAAATTTCCTGTTGATTCGTCTAAAATTTAAAAATATACCACTGATTCGAAAAACGAAGTATTTTTAAATAAAAAGATAACCGTCTTCATAAAACACCAAGGAACTAAAAAGCAAAAAATAATTGGTTCTTTCATAAGATTTATTAGACACCTACTCATATTGTGTTGAAGTCGGTACCAAGCCAAAAAAGTTCCCCGTTAACCGAGGCAGTATAGCCCATAACCGTTGTTTTGCTCGATAGTAGCTCAAATCTAGGAACCTATATCATCATTGGCAGTTCCAACGGAATTCCAAACATCAATATTACTTTATTATTGCACCCATAAATAGTTCTCTAAACGTTTACGATATTAAGGAAGATATATTTGCAACAGTTCCCAGCAACATGTCCGTACAGTTACATCGAGTATCGTTTCCGACAACCCTTTCCACGTACAATTTCTGTAACAATCGTAAATTTATCTCCGAAGCTATTAGTTCGATAAAATTCAACTAAAACGATAAATATACCAGACTTTGACGAATCACCGGTTTCCCTCGAAAAGAATACCGATACAAACGTAAATATGCCGTTTTTGAACACACTATTGACTAGTTTAAGCTCTAATACGACAGCGATAGGGCTCTCAATGCAAAAACATACGTTGATTAATAATAAATTTAAGGTTGTAATGTTTTTGTATCTGTGTCACTTGGGAGCATTTTGTCCGAAAAGAACTTATTTACTGGCGCCCACTGAATAAAACATTAGATAAAGAAATATGTAGACGAATGAGATGGGTGAATCCCTTTTGTAAATTATAATGATGGATGGCTTTAACATCATTGGTACAAATACAACTATAGAAGATATCACTAGGGAAAGTAAATAAGATAAAGATCCAAGGAAACCGCTCTGCATTTAAAGATGAAGTCAATTTACATGGATTAACGAAAGGGACCTCTTTCAAATTAGCTGTTAGATGCGTTTTCGCTCGTATTTCATCTATAGTCTATTCTAATATATAAAGCTGAAGAGTTTGTTTATTTGCTTGGATACGCTAATGTCAGGAACTATCAGGTTCCACTAGAAAAATTATTTTAGTGCTAGATAGCCCATTTATCGAGTAAGGTTAAGATATGGGCTATATGTCATCACGCTAAAATTTAATCATTTTTTTTTTACTTAATATTACGCAGACAAAGTCCCGGGCGCATCTAGTAATGAGAAGATTTTTGCTACTTATAAATGTAAGCCAAGGTGTATTAGTTTCCTAACTTAGGGATAAAATTATGTCATATTCTGATATGTTGATGATTTTTAAATGACGCAATAGCCAATAATACTACATCTATATACGTTTATGTAAGCTTTAGGTGGTTTTTACAATGAATTTTGGAATAAAACTAAGATGACACATAACCTGGTTGTCGTTAGATGTACAAAAGAGTTGAAAATATGTAAGAACATATACAAATATTCCACGAAGAGTAGATTTTCAAATAACAAACTAATACTACATTTATATATATACGTCTATGTAAGCTTTAAGTAGTTTTTACAATAAATTTTGGAATAAAACTAAGATTACACATAACCAGGTTGACGTTAGATGTACAAAAGAGTTGAAAAATACCAAAGAACATCTCCAAATATTCCACGAAGAGTAGATTACCTCAGACACACAAAGATGAGCTCTCCGCGCAACAAATACGTAACATTAGCATGGTTTCAATCTTTGCATTGTGCTTTCACCGCGCTGAGGTGGTCGCCAGACTGTGAAATGTCCCAATATTTGTCAACCCAAACAGTTTTATTCAAGAAATTCTCGATGAAAAAGGAAAAGAGAACTCAGCATTAAGTGTTAAGTGTTTCTACTGTTTAGTCTTTATACATTGTAATTTTTTTGGCCTGCGGGCTTTGTTTACGGAAGATATGATGAACGGTGGACTAGTGAAACTTTTCATAATAAATAATGATGTGATTATTGCAGTGAACCTGCCTTCTGCTCCGGGGGTCGTGGGTCTGATTCCCACCTCGAGTCTGGGTGTATTATCCATATGTATGTATTTATATATTTCTTAAAAAATATATTGTATAGGTTTGACGTGTAGGTCAGTGCCCATAAACATGGATCGTAGAGTGTAGATGAAAGTAACTTTATTGGTCGTTTTATGGCTTTTCATCTACAAACATAATCCTTTAATTATATTTACATACTTTTACACTCAAGTATAAAAAAAAATTAAATTAATTAATTAAATGAACCCTCAAAATTGAACAGTCACTGAATTCACGCGGATTAAGTCGTGGGAGGCGCGTCGTCCTAGAAAGCGAATGCGCGATTCAAACTAATTTTTTTGGTACGAGCAACGACAATTTGTTTCGCACGATGTGACGTCACGCGCTCATGTTGTTGTTCGTTGTTACGTGATTTATGTCTTTCAATTAATTGATTTATATCTTCAAAATATTAAACGATCCGACATATTTGAGAAATTCCACTTGATTTATGTAATATTTAAACCTCTGTCAACTATTTAGAACAAAAATTTATTAGGATATCTTTTAGTTGAAACTATCCTATTGGGTAATTAAATCAAATTCCGTAGTCGCTCTCTATGCTTAGCCTTTTTCCCCAAGTAGTAGATTCACTAACACCCTTCGACTGTGTATTGTAGAAGGTAGTTAATCACTCGAGAAAATCAATATTATAAACGAGATTTTTTTCGCATATCTCAGCCCGAATTTTTTCAAAGTCGCCTCTTCGACTCGAACGGTTCGAAAGTAGCTACATAGGTAAACAGCCTGCTCGTTTGCTGGAATAAAAAACCTCTCACAAAGTGCATCGATTGATCAAATGAATCGAGCGACTGAATGAATTCGTATAAATACATATTCAAAAATTCGATATCCTCCGAGGACCCGGTACCCGCGCACGTAGCCCAGTTAACAAATTTTTTGTTACATGCGATACCGAATCGAGTAAAACTCAACTATACTTTTAGAGGGCGAAAAAGTTTCGGCTATTTCGTACGAAAATATTTTAGCACGATTCGATAATATCTAGTAACGATGTGTTCGCTATCCCAGCTGCTGAAGAAGTACCGAGCCAGCGCGAGCGCGCTGTGCGCGGCGCAGGGCGAGGCGCGGGAGGCGGGCGCGCGCGCCGAGCAGGCGGCCGAGGATGCATATACCAGTAAAGTTTCTACTTTAAATAACTTATACAAGTACAGGAGCAGTAAAAAAAAGTAAAAATACAAATTAAACAAAAATCTCCACTGCAGACAGATTATCTACATTGATACTACATAAAAACAAATAAACAACATTAACATGTAACTACGAAAACAATTAATTAGTAAATTAATCGCTACTATTTATTGGAGAGAATTCTAATCACTTCTTTTCTAAAAACTTCAAAAGAAACATTAAATATGTCAATTTCGGAAAAAGTTTTCGACCAGGTAGGCCGAGGAAGAGATGGCGAGACGACTTGGACGCCTTTGCGGGAAAGAAGTGGATCCAGGTGGGTCAAGAAAGGAAGGTGTGGTTAGAAAAGGGGAAGGCCTTTGCTCAACAGTGGGACAGTATAGGCTAATTAAAAAAAATATATATAGGCGACTTTGCTGTAATAAAGGTTTCGCAAAAAATACCCTTAAAATTTAACAAAATAACTTAATTCACGAGTGCGAAGTCGCGGGTATATAATAATATGATTTTACATCAAGATACGCCTGAAAAGAAATAAATTTATCCGTCTGATTCATCATAACTCATATCATCATCGTTATTCAATATCTTATGGACCTATTTAACAAATATTCCTAGACCAGTCTCCTGTACGACGTCAAGATAGTTTAGTTAGTATTACACCACCACACAGCTGGATACAGAGAAACACCTATACTCGAATAGAATAAATAATAAATAAATAAATATATACAGGACTATATGACACACGGACGACTGTTCCTAAGGTAGACAACTTAATGCCTGTGTTATATATGTGAGTGCAATTCAGTATTAGTCAAAAGGCAGGTCGTGCCCAGCTACAGGTGCAGTGGCATCATTACGTAATGGCAATTCAGTATTAGTCAAAAAGTATACAGTACCCAAGCAACGGCTGCATCATTAGGCAATGGAAATTCAGTATTATTCAAAAGGCAGGTCGTGCCCAGCAACAGCTGCAGTGGCATCATTATGTGAGTGCAATTCAGTATTAGTCAAAAGGCAGGTCGTGCCCAGCTACAGGTGCAGTGGCATCATTACGTAATGGCTCAGATACAAACTCGTCAGATTCACATATTAGTATAGATTGTTAAATAAGATAATTTTTCCGGTTTTATACGCCATTTTAATTAATACTTTCTACTTTTATATGTATGTACTTGCTTAACACCTTAATATAAATGAATGTCCAAGAAATCAAAATTCCAAGAAGGAATGAATGTTTAGCAGTTTTGGAAAATTCTGAGGTGAACGCTCTTCCACAGAGGCGTTGTACGAGACAGAGCTGATCCATACGCAATACATATAGACATAAGTTAGTCTCGATAGCGTCACCGGGGGGGTGGGGAGACAGAGGGTCTCTCCCGGAAAGGGACCTTTTTATTAGGACCTCGTCGAACGCAGATGGTTATAGGTTGAAAAATTCGTAAAATAAAAGTATGTCAATGCTTTCTATGTACGTTCTATCTGTATAAAAAGCATTTCATAAATAGATTCTTAACATTAAGGTATGTTCTGCATTAGCTCTTAAGGAAAGTTCTAGTGGATTTTGAAAAAATCGTTAAATTGAGCAATTCGTTATATTAAGGTTAGGCCTATAACACAGGCATTAGGTTGTCTACCTTAGGAACAGACGTCCGTGTGTCATATAGTCCTGTATATATTTATTTATTATTATGACTGAACTTATGGATGACCTTTAAGGTAGAATTTTACCTTTTACACACACGCTTAAAACTATTTTAGATTGCATCAGTCATAAAGGATCTCACGCTAAAGTGTACAAGAGAAGTACGCTGCATAGACATCTCGTCAAATGGTGACACTCAGATACAGAAGTCGTTGTTGGCAGATAAACCGGACATTGTTGTAGCAACGCCGTCGAGGGTGCTGGTGCATTTGAAAGCAAACAATGTGAGATTGAAGGAGGACTTAGCCTTGCTTGTTATAGACGAGGCAGATTTAGTGTTCTCCTTTGGTTATGAAGAGGAAATCAAAGAACTTTTAGGGTATGTATATTGTGTACCAGCTGTAAACCGCGATTTCCTCCGCTGTAATTCAGTGATTTTATTGAATTTTGACGTCTGTTTTTTGTGCGGAATCCTAATTATTTAGCTTAAAGCAAAGTAGCCTCTGTTATTCCCAGTAAAATTAGGTATCTACCAGCGAAGGTAATTTCCAATTCGGTCCAGTAGTTTCGTCGATTACCCAGAATAGACAGACGGACAAACAAATGTTTTTAAACTTGCGGTTTGTTATAGTTGTCGTATATATAGTCATATGTAAGAAGTAAAAATGATATTTTGTGAAAAATAAAAAATAGACATGCAATATTTCCTAAAAATATTTCTTAAATGTTTATGGGGTACTAATATGTTAGTTATAAATGTTTATAAATGGCTCATTAAATGGGTAGAAATATTATTGAGCAAACTTGTTTTGTATGTAAAATGTGGCATATGTCAAATAAGTCTGGTTTTATATGTTAGTTTGGTAAATAGTTTCTATATATATTTACCTAAAACGTGTGTCTTGGGTTCAAAGATGTCACGTTCCGCCTAAGTCGAGCGTGTAAATGTAAGCGCGATACAAGCGATAGAGGGGCACGACTGGCCTAAGCGTACAGCGTCATCAAGTAAAATTGTCGTCCGTATACTGTCTTTACTGACAACCAATTCTTTTTGTTCTGCAGCCATCTCCCAAAAATATATCAAGCTGTACTAGCATCTGCAACACTATCTGATGATGTCTTGAGCCTAAAGAAGATAGTACTGAGGAATCCGGTCACCTTAAAGCTCGAGGAACCGGAATTAGCTCCGTCGTCGCAGCTGCAACATTACCACCTGTTTGCAGAAGAGGACGACAAGGCGGCCATTTTGTTTGCACTCCTGAAACTGAATCTTATAAGAGGCAAGAGCATCATATTTGTGAGGACTGTAGATAGATGTTATAAGTGAGTTTATTAATTGTCTTGAGATGTGTATTTTGAAAGGGAAGGCGGTAGAAAACCTCGTAAACCTACTAATACTAATATTCAATACTAATAATATATATCAGTAGTAATGATAATATATCGCTTGGAGATGCTTTCGCATCGAGTTCACAACGCCGACTAACCAATCTTCCGAAAATACCGTATATACAGAGTGACTGGTGAGATACTTGGAATACTTAAGGAGGGTACTATATTCTCGTTATAATTATGTAATCAAAATAGGTGCTTAAATTTTAACCAAATTTCCTTAATATTAGTCAAAGTGTGGCCTTGCGTTCTATGGTTAATTTGTTGTTCGATAAAGTTAGTTCGTAAATGCATTTCCCAGCGTAAAAACTGGTCAGTTTTAAAGAAGATTTAGTCTGCCTGCCTGCAAAGTTTTGTAGTACTTTGTAGTCTTTAAGTAGAAAAATATACAAAGCTATGTCTGGCTCCGGCATAATACATGCATATCTTGCACATTGCACACGCGCGAAGCCGTGGCGAGTCGCATGTAAAAGCCTTCTAGTAATTAAAGCTTACTTAACAATGTTCTTTTTTTATTTTTAGGTTAAAATTATATCTAGAACAGTTCAAAATAGGTTCGTGCGTATTGAACTCTGAGCTGCCGGCCGTCGTGAGATGTCTCTCAGTTGAACAGTTCAACAGAGGTCGTTACCAAATTATCGTGGCTTCCGATGAGAAGGCACTGGAGAAACCTGACGGCGGCCTGCTCACTGATGAGGAGATTGGGAAGAAGAATAAAGTAATAGTTTGTTTTTTTTTTCTTAAAGAATATTAGGAATATTTTTTAGGTATGTCTAATATACTCTTTTCCCCTTCTACTAAGCTTAAATTGAAAGCTTGTTTTAGGAGTGGGTGCGAAAATACCCCAATGGCGGTGGGTTTGAACCTAACTTGCGGATTTCAGTCCTTACCTTATACCGTTGAGCTATTGAGGCTCTAAAATATATATTATACCAATCTAAATATATAACTTCAGGAGGTCGTGGTCGGCATCTAAATCGACCGCTAGGTTAAATTGCTCTTGCTGCGACCGGGAAATAGATGGGTGACCCATTCGAGCAGTGGTAGACCTCATACTTGCCCTTGGACCTCCGTATTTCCGCCCTACCGAAAAATGCCTTTCTTAGTGGAGCTCTTCTAACTTTAAATCACTTCCTTGTTAATAAAGTGTAATGAAACCGCGAGATCCAGTAATATACTGTCTTTATTATTGCACTACCGACATAACGATACGATATCGTGGTACCGGCATTTTCCATACATAACATTCTCCCCCACTATAATGTTTATATATTAAATTTAATTTATCGCTAAGTAGTGGAAATGTACAGTAACCGACATATGCGCACATATTACTTTAAAACATTTTGTTCTTACATTTAACATAAACAAACGTACTTAAACATAAACATTTTATTCCTTATACTGAAATATTGTTTACGTTTAATCTTTTGAACACATTCTAGGGCCGCTTTTCGGCGCACGCGCATATTTTTCTGACGATGTTTCCTAGTTCCCAAACAATTAGGGGGGCCCCCTTTTTTCTCACACGACGATCACTCACGTTACCCCCTTTTTTCTCACACGACGATCACTCACGTTACTGGATTCGGTGGTGTAGCTTTCGGGTTGCAGCATTGTACCGATTTTCCCTCGTATTCATTCGCGGATTAAAGCAAAGTGCCCCGGCCACTTTACCTGATCATTCAAATGAAGCTATCATATATCTAATTCAACAACCTTATATTTAATTTCTTTTATTAATGGTTATTGATATGATGAAATATTTATTACTAAGGATAATTTCGAAAATGTAAACAAGCCACATATCTTAACTTTTAATGAAATCAAACAAGCTGCTGAGAGAATTGAAGATGGGCGATGCTATCGAACTTGATTCGTAAGAACGTGCGAGCAAACATATCGATGTCTTAGAAGTGTCCGATTCACGCGATGGAATCGAAATTAAATAAAGTAGTGATCGTTAAATAGTTTTCAAGTAACAAAACATAGAATCAACAAAAACATATCACGAATATAAATTTGATTCAACATTTAGTTGTGCTCATATGATAAAAAAAAACTTGCTTTCGATAGAAATAACGACAGAACTTAAAAGGTCAAATTTCAGTCATTATGTGTTTTTTAACCCGGGGAAAAAGGGCCTCACCCCGGCGGCCCCCCCCGGCCCCCCCCCCCCTTCCGAAGACGCTGTTGAGGCCAATAGGGCCAACAGGAGGAATCACACAAAAAGTGTTTAATTAATTTAGTCCTTAGTTTGTTTTGGCATGAAGTCCTTAACTTGGCTTGTTGGAGGTATTATTCGGAGAGAATATTTACGTCACGTAGGATTTTTAGCTTTATTTTTTTTTTATATTACAAGGGGGCAGACGAGCAGGCAGCGGGCACCGAAGTGCCTAACGGTATAACTCGAATGCGTCAGATTAAGATAAATGCTGTGATTAAATAAATGTGACATGATTCAAAGAAAGGTCCCTGATATAGAAAGACTATTCAAGGGTTAGTTTATTATACGAAAGACTTAGGTTTCTAATGCAGTTGCGAATCTTTTAAGTTCTATAAACTCATGGCATATTTACCAAAACATCAAATCTCGATAATGGATAATATTTTTAGTTCAATTATTTTTTTATAATATTATGTAAGTTTACAGAAAAAAATAGATGATATTAGGATTATAATTATCTAAAACACGTACTAGGGTGGTGAGACTCGTGGTACTTACATAAAAATTGGTACATCATTATTTTAAGGGGCAAATAATATGAGCAAAATTTGCCGAAATGAGAATTTGTAGGAGAGATTAATGCCAGCCAAATCTCTTTTGAAAATTAGTACACAACTGGAAATAGCTTTGTCGAATGTTGCGAGTTCTTAGAAACGATTAATTATTATTGACATCTGATAACAAGAAATAAGACTTATTCAGTAATGACCAAAATAGCGTGATGTCAATACGTGCAGGTTTTCTGAGAGAACATTAATGTGATGTTTAAAAAAGTTTAACTAATAATTGTTCTAATTGTATTTTATTTGTCACTAAGTGGCGATAACGAAAAAATTTCCGGCTAAAAAAAAACAATAACATTTATTATTTCAAATACAAATCGCTAGAAGAATCTTTCATCGCCATCTTTCTAATGTGTGAAACTAATGCTTAGGTACATTCGTTAACAAAAGCTAAATATTTTAATCTAAAACTCTGATCTGAGTCTCTGATTCAGCCCGGACACGAAGATCTTCCTTTGCGGTGGTTGAGCATATCGACCTTCGCTCCCACCTTTCATTCCTCACCGAAAAGGCTCTCACCTTGGTGTGCCTTTCCGACACCATTAATTTATAGGGAAATTAGGGGAAACGCCGTCTCTTAAAAATACAGTTACTTACAATAGAGAAACCAATTTTATTTATATGAAAGAAACTAAATATATATTGGAAACACGTAATAAACCAAGCAGAGCCATTTGGTAGTATTTAGTTGTGCGTGTACCGGCACTTATCTATATCTATATTACTATATAAAGCTGGAGAGTTTGTTTGTTTGTCCGTTTACTTGAACGCGCTAACCTCAGGAACTACTGGTCCGTTTTGAAAAATTCTTTCAGTGTTAGATAGCCCATTTATCGCTTCAAATTACCACCTTGTTTTACGCGGATTAAGTCGCGGGTAGCAACTAGTAGTAAAATATTTGTTTTTGCAAGAGTTTAAAAGCTACATATAACTATATATGTCTAATATATAACCATATATTAGATGTCTTCGAACCCTCACAAAGCTTTGTGCACATACTCAAAGTCCCCGGTTACATTCAATAATAAAACAAATGTCCAAATATAACAAGCGCCAACTTTTTACAAATAGTTGTATAAACATTTTTCTACAAAACGCGCAGTTTCACCAAGTCTCACGCTACACTACGTAATCAAAGAGTTCATTTTAATGAAGTTCGAATGGGGCGCCAGCTTTACAAAAAAATAAGATCACAGAGTATATAGGTGGTCTCACAAGTCACTCTTTATCTTTTTCTGTGGCTTGTGGAATTCTTTTCTTGAAGGTCCCTAAGTCGTATCCGTTCGGAAATACAGACGCTGGTAATTGATTCCACAGAGGAATTGTGTAGACCGCACACCACAGAGTAGTTGTGTTGTAATGTAATATGATTCATGCGATTCCATTTGAATATTTTTTTTTTTGATAATTTTCTAAATATTGTTTATAGATTGTTAAATAATTTAGGATGCATCCGTTATACATAAAGTCCTAAATTATTTAAAGTTTACATTTTAAATTTAACGTAATAATTTGCAGTAAGCGTTGGAATGAATCATAGATAAGGATTATCGAAAAAAGGAGTTCATTATCACCGTGTTTATATGGCAACAGTAGGGAAATATAAGCTAGATTGTAATTTTATAACGTAGGTATGTTGTACTTACTTCATATACAAAAAAAAAAACTTTAGGTAACACAATGTTGTTAATATTGATTAGATGTTTCGTAGCAAATTAAGAAAAATATCTTCTTTTTATATATTGCCCATTAACGAAAGTAAATAAACGCGAAATTAAACTCTTAAATCAATCTCAAAATTTACGATCGCACAATAATGAGAGCCGGCACGGTACGTAATGATTTCTTTCAACAAGTTTGTACAACTTTAATTGTAGTCACCTTAAATATCTATGACAAATAATGCAAGACAATTTTCTAGTAATATTTATGCGTAAATCGTATAAATAACGATTAGTATGTATGATACGAATTTAGAAGACGGCACATTTCAAAATGTGTAGACTTAAGTGGATAGCCGAAGTGACCGGATGGTAAACAGAGTTGAAAATTAAACATTTGCACAACACCTTCGTCCTTACGACATACCAAATACAACATATAGAACTAAGAACAGATTAACGATAATTTTGATCTTAGAATGCGGGTTCTAGCCTCATATCACATATAAATAAAAAAATGTCGAGAACGGCCCAGTACTTACCTCGAAAAGTTTAAGTAGTATGTTCACGTATAGTCTTCTAACACCTAACGATTTTCCAATCGACGCCAAGAATATCACACACAGAATTAGAAGTAAGAACGGCGTGTATAATATCGAAACGGCAACAGACACAAACGACACCATTAACGCCATATTGCCGACTGATTGATTGAAAATTATCAATCATTTGATGAATGACACGAATGAAACAGTTATGTGACGTCATATGGTGACGTTTTCATTCTTAACTACTGACATTAGATATCTATAAATTTAGCAAAAGTTGTCAGGTACAAAAATTAACAAAAAACTTCGGATACAAATTTTAAAGCTTTTGTATAATTTTGTGACTACCTTAGAAACAATTCAAATGCTTCAGAATATTATAGACATAATTTCTCATCTACATGCTTTTACATTTTCTCCCATATTTAATGCAATTTCGCATGTTCTTAACTGGCAACCCATTGTTGAAAATCATAACCTTCGTTCTGCAAATTTAATTTTACTGTGATAAAATTCTTTTCTAATACCTAATTTTCAGAAAATACCCAAAATGTCCGATCTTCCTTACGGACCTCCTGTGAAGATCTCGCCTCTGATTAGGGTAAGTAAATATTTCCTACGTATATTGAATTATGTAACAATGTTTTTGGTCTGGAATTCCTTTTTTAAAATTACTCTAACTTCTCAATAAAATTGAAAATAGAATAACTTGTCTATTCATGAACCTAACTTTTGCAATTGCGATTATATTCTACGAAGACAAATAATAGCGCAGTTCTCAGATAAGATATTGAAAAACCAATACTAACCTCATATCCAAAATTTTGGAGATAATTCTTTATCCTTAATACTTTATAACTGGTAGAATAGAATAATCTTAGCAATTTTAATCAACTGGTATGCACTTGAAGCTTTTCAACTCAATTGCAAAATTTACTGTTGTAGTTAGAGCTACTTTAGAATCTAAGACCCCAACACCAACATAAATTTACCATACACTTAACATCTTATTCTGCCATGGCGATAAAGACGTGATGTTTCATCCAATTTAAATTTCCGTGCATTCAAATAGCCCTAAAAATATTTTTAAGGTTTTTTTTAGAAATGTTACCATTATAAAAAGAAGGTTTACATTGTTGTATTCTTTATTTACTTTAAATAAAAAAATGGTTTTAAAAGAACTTACGCTGATTTATTTCTTATGTTTCAGTTTGGACGTTGGTCCTTCCTAACAGCAGGTATCCTTTACGGCGCCTTCCACCAGAACAGGTTATCCAAAAAAGAAACAAAGCTACGAGAGATTGAGGTCAAAGAGAAGGCTATCAGAGATGAGAAGCTTAAGAAGGAAAAGGCAATTGCTGCTGCCGGTGAGATATTTTGTTATTGAAAGAATGTCTTTTCTACCTAGTGTTATCCCGGTCTAGTACCAGGTTATGCTTAAATCGTAGTCTATTTGATTGTAAGGCCAGTTAAGATGACTGCCGTCTGACTTCATTGCCTGAATCCCCTCTAGCCCACAACTAATATCACTTAAAGACATTAATTGGGAACCCATTGTATTACCAGCCTTCAGTAATATGGCGGAGGTCAACTATTTAAAAAACAGTGTTTGATCGGGTCACCCATGTATCCCCCAATTGCAGTAAGAACTGTGTAAACTAGCGATCTACTCAAATGCACTGATAAAACTACAACCGCCTTAACTCTTATTGAAAAAATCCATGAAGTAATGAATGTTAATACTTATGATTTGTTTCAAATAAAACATTAGAATAAATCACATCCTTATGGACTGAAATATTTCAAGTGCTCAATTGTTCGCCTGACATTTGTTGCGTAAATTTTATGTTTTAAGTGGTCATCCACAAATTAAATCAAAAATTTTACTATTTTTAACTCCTTCTCTTCCCCGTCCAGAAAATAATTCAATAAATTCAATTTTTTTTTCTTTAATTTTTGACATATGATGTCACAAACCTTGAGGTCCCTCTTCCTGTATGTTGTCACACCATGTCATATTTTTATCTTGTTGATATGTGACATAATTTACCAATGACCTAATTGATGGCAGAACAAGAACATTAATCATATCTAAAAGTGTTCTTTAATAAAAGTTACGAACAATTACTTGTCTATAAATTGATTACTGTACTTATGAATTTGTCTTTGACTGCTTTATTTTTTTTTCAGCTGAAATGAAAGCCCTTGAAGAGATGGTAGCTGGCAAACAGTGATCCTTTCGCCTTAGTTATAAGTCAACAGCTGGGTGTAATCAATTATTATGCCATTTAACAAGTTTCAGTGTTAGTTTAATAGTTTATTTACAATTTACGTAAAATATTTTATTTCGATTATCGCAGTGTATTAAAAATAAATAAATTATAGTCTTGTCATAAAACTTTTTATAATATTGAAGAGATAAATTTTATATTTGGTTTGAATGGACAAAGGGTTTTAATTTAAAGTAGTTGGCTACCTCATCTTTAAATTTAAATAAGGAAGTACGCAGGCCATGGAATATATGCTAGACTCCCGACAGTCAAGTCATACTCCTCCTTCCCCGCCATTTTGCCTAAAATGGCACCAAAAGATTCCGCTTTTATTTAACTTGCAACGTATGTTTGTTCGGGTGGAATCTTACAACTCCATTTGGAGCAGATGTTTTAAAGCGATTGAGGTAAAATTTTGCACACATATATATATGTATATCAGATGACAATGCAATATTATGATGATAGAAACTTAATTATACTTTTTTTTTTTACTTAATTTTTATAAACAAGTTGTTTAAATTTAACTATAGACAAATTTAATATGGCGTCTGAGATGTTGTAATAGAAACGTATACTTTACTTGTTCTGGTATGGTCTAGGAAACTTATTGTTATTCCTAGCTTAGCTTCTCTGTCAGGAAATTAATAATACTTTTTATTGTTCCAATTAGTAACATTGGTGTTAATTATCGATTCAAAGGATCTTCCAAAGCTAATTTGAATAATAGTCTTTTGAAATAGAGGTCCAAAATATGCATGTTGGAAACATTTACACACAATATGCAGAAGTTGCTGACGTCTAGTCAAAGCAGCTAGGGAGATAAATCACGTGGTGCCCTGAAAAAAGTTCTAAAATGTCAATATGTGGAATAATAATTTTAATACACAGTTATAAATTGCTTTTGATATTTTTATTTTTAAGTACTGCAAGACAAAGTTGGAAGCAGTTTGTTTAAACTTCCTGTGTCTCGTATTTATTTATCATACTTGCTCTTCCAGAGACTTTGGAGCTTTCTTCTGTATAGGGTTTCTTTCTTTTGTATAGGGTTTCTTTCTTTTGTATAGGGTTTCTTTCTTTTGTATAGGGTTTAAGCTAACTTTTTCGGACGATTTAGTTGTAATTTTTCCATTAAATTGCAATTAAAGTGAATTTAAATTAAGATTTTGTTTGTTTGCTTGAATACGCTAATCTCAGGAGCTATTGGTCCGATTTGAAAAATTATTTCAGTGTTGGATAACCCATTTATTAAGGAAGGCCATCATCATGCTAAAATTTAATCTATTTTTTTACCTAATTTTACATGGACGAAGTCCCAGGTAAAGGTAGTAATAAATATATAATGTAGTTTTGGCGATGCTGGTTTCGGTATAAATTATGACTTTATGATTTATCGCATGATCGCAGACGCACTTTTACTTGAACTTAAATTATAAAATATTACATATAATAATGTCTAAACAGACATTTGTATGTATAAAAAAATTAGGTTTTCTAAGGCCTATATTTGAAAGCTTTTTTATTTAACGAATCATCTTTTTAAGAATTGCAAACGCCAAAACTTCTTTAAATAATTTTAAACGCTTTCAACACATAGGTCTGAGCGTCTTCCGCCAGTACATGAACTACCTTGGCAAGTCTGGAAGTCTTTGAATAGACTTCGGACCCAAGTTGGCCGAAGTAAAGAGAACATGTCAACCTCAGCACAGGATGCCATCGTATGCATTATACGACAGCGCTGATTTTCAGGTGCGACCTTGAAGTGACCACACTAATTTCGCTCTGATTGTCCGTTTGTCTGCCCGTAAGGTGGTCACTCCTCTTGCATTTCCAAACTGTTAAATGTAGAGACTTCAAATTTTCCATATTGATAGAACATGCTAAAAATTAATTAGGAAAATTATTTTGAACGAAATCGGACAACAACTTTTGAAGTTATTTAACAAATAGGTTTATAGCGTATCAGATCATCTCTTCCCCAAGACTTAGGCAGGGGTTTCTGAAATAAAAATATGGCTTTCGGAAATGTTCGAGTCAAAATTTTACCACTGAGATAACCAACAAAAATGGGTCCGTGCTCTAGATTGAATTTATAAGTACAGAGATTAATTATGTAGCAGAGTAGAAAAAGTAAATTTTGTTTATTTTGAAAGAATCATTCAGGTCTACAAATTTGGACAAAAGTCTTGTAAGCTGGCAGAAAATGCTTTTAGCATTATCACTAGCTCAGCCTCTTGTACATCTGGAATTTTCAATTTTGTTATTAATAATCTTTTTGATGTATTTTAGACCCGCTTTAAACAGCCAGCAGTTATTAGGTTCTTTAATATTTTATATAAACAATTTTTATAACCTACCCTGACCATGTTGTGGTAACCTACACGTGTGTTTGCGAAAAACTGCTTATAATTAAAGCATAATTCAATTATATTTATATTTAGAGGTAGCGCCATGCTTGTAGCCGAATTGGGCCGGCGCGTCCGGGTACTAGTACCTCTTTCTCACATGAGATCGACCAATTCAGTTGAACTCCGATTTATATAACAATGTATGGAATTGAGAGGTCATGTTGCTTTGACGTTATTTCTTCCTAACCTATTGTAATGAAAAATCAATTAAATAATTATTAGGTACTTGTTGTTAACCGCGACGTCGTCCGCGTACAATTAGGTGAAGAAAATATTCCATTTTAGTGTCATGATATATAGCCTATAGCCTTCATCGATAAATGGGCTATCTAACACTGAAAGAATTTTCAAATCGGGTCAGTAGTTCCTGAGATTAGCGTCCATGGGCGCCGGTAGGCACTTCGGTGCCTGCTGCCTGCTCGTCTGCCCCCTTGTAACATAAAAAAAAAAACTATTTTTAAGCAATTGTTGTCAGTTTTGCGAACTAACTAATAAAAAGTATCTTGAAATCTTTTGCCTTAAGCTGTCATAAAGTAAATTTTCAATCGCAAGCTTACTACTCACTAGTTGCACCCCGCGACATCGTCTGCGTGTTTTCAGCAAGTTTGTTAAATTTTGTTTTTTTTTTTTAATTTTTTTGTACGGTACCCTTCTTGTTTTTATAAACTTTATAATACCAATATTACTCTTTGCAACATCAGCGGTCTGCCAGTGAAAGTACCGTCGAAATTGGTTCAAACGTTTCTGAACTTACCCGGAATAAACGGACGGACAGACTGACAGTTACAAAATTTTTGTAGTAAAACTTATTTGGACTTGGGGAGTAATTCGGTGAATGTGTAACGTGAACGGTGATTTCTTGATTATGTCGTAATTAAATTTCGTTGTTAAACAATTTTATAAAGTAATATTCTACGTTCAAAGTAAATATAACTGTAAATTCATTTCAAAGCTAAATTAAACATAATTCGCACGCTAAGTTATAAACTGACCGATTAAGCTTTAGGTCTAAAGTGAGTTAATGGTAAAGACAGTTTCGTTTCAACGTCCTCTATGAGCCAATTCAATTCAAATTCAATATCTCCATCCAATACTGAGATACAGCTACTTTTGTCTTTTTAAGAAAAAAACTTATTTTGGTTAAAAAGACAATAGAATATCGTTAAAATATCATGTCAAAATCATTTATCACTTTAGTAATAGATCTATTACTAAACTACGTAAGTTGTTACTATAATGCCGTTTTTATCCAATTATAAGCGGAATAAATCATGAATGTTGTTTTTTGCGATTTCTTAAAAATCAACTTTTTTAAGTTAGGTCAGTTCATAACAAGCGTAAGATATATAGAAGAAATTTTACTTCAGTGTGATCTAAAGCACACTCGTTTTTTTTTTATTTGTGTTTCTTCTTAGATATTCTGTAAACAGTAATGTGCAATTCGTAAAAAATATATTCTCGACAATGCAAACAGATATTTCAATTTTATCTATACGTTTTTTTACCTTTTTTCTATTAAGGAACTATATTCCTTGAGTAAACAATTACCTGCGTTAGGAGACTCCGCTTTTCCGTAAAAAAGTTACTTAAAATTAGGCTAATCTTTAGTTAGTGTATGAAAGTTTTACGTAGTTTTAGGTGGTTATGTTAAAATGGATAATTTTTTTCAGACCATTATCGAGCGAGTCTTCACATGGCAACAACTTAACGATATTTAGAATTATTTGTAAAACTTATTAATCTTAACTGATTGAGCCTATAAATAAAATTCAAGTATAATCTTCAAAAACTGTCCTGCTCAGAGTTTAGTATACGTTATTGGGATATGTCCCTTTCAGATACAACTTGTTAAAGAACACTAGTGGTCATAAGAGTTAAGCGGCAATATATTCAATATAACGATAAAGTAGAGTACGTACAGTCTAAAAATGCACGCCACTTCAAAGTATTCACCTCTACATGCAAAACAGCATGTAGACGCAAACACAGAAGCTCGTCAATATCATCGGTTTACAATGCATGCGCGATTTTCTGTTTACAACAAAAACGCGGCATACAAGCGTTGCTATTAATTAGTAGAGGGGCGTGCATTTTTAGACTGCAACATCTATACACTGGTGGTCATAAATGTTATGCCATATGTTCAAGATTAAGAAAATAACAATAGCGTCACAAGTATCAACATTTAATGAGCCCGGTTCCTGACCAGCGATCGGCCTTCTCGCGGTTATTAACCCGTGTAATTAGTACATTTGCTCAATTGCAACTCGAAACTGGACTAACACCGCATTCCTAGTTCCCACGAAACAATATTTGTTATTGTGGTCAATGCAACGATATACTTTACGTTGTACTTTGCAAATAGTAACAAATGCTGGACAGAATATTGCTACCGTTCTTCCATGTTTTATGAATGAGTTTGCAATAGACATGTGTTCTTCTACCCTTTTTTATTAACACTCTAGAATTAAGTTTCAGGATCACACATAAGAAACAATTTTAATTAAGGTTTGCGCCACGCTTGTAGTCTCTTTAGCCTGCAGTCGAATTGGGACGGCGCGTCCGGGTACCAATACGTCTTTCTCACATAAGACTAGCGTGAAGTGGCTGCAATGCTGTCACGTCAAATGATGGTGTTGTTGTCGCGTTTCGTATGGTTTGTGAGACTTCTCGGTAGCTTGATCTCGTCATTAAAGGCCGCCAACGCATCTGCTAGCCTTCTGGTGTAACCAACATTTGTCAGGATAGTTAGACGCTAGACTGGTTCGAAACTTAAACCTCAAGATCTCATTTCAGCGTGATATATGGGAGCGCTGGTTTGATATCGATTTATTTGAAGTAAATGTATAAACTACTGGGCATTCGAAAGTAGGCGACCGTACGGACGTCCAATTAATCTTTACTCGTATTGAACCGCGCACAGTTACATGCAATGTTTAATTGGAATATAGATTATTTGTTTTATTCAGCGCCGTCCGTATTAACAAACCGAAGTTTACTTCGATGCTGAATAAAAATTGTTTCTTTCTTTTTACTGCCATACAATATGTTTGTTTTCAAAACTTTGAGTCTATTTTAAAACGTATGCAAAACAGGAGGAGTTTCTCATTTCGACTGTATTTTTTTATGTTTGTTACCTCAGAAGTTTCGACTGGGTGAGCTGATTCTGATGGTTCTCTTTTAATTTGAAAGCTGGTAATTCCCGTGTAGTCCCATTTTAATTTGGTTCAGTTCTGACAATTTGAAGTCGTTTTTTTTGTTAAAATTTTCTATTTTTAGATTAGGATATATAGCAAATGCGCGCTTTACAGATATAACAAAGAATATGACCTACCCCTAAAGACTAAAACAAATCTGCATAAAAGTGATTATTCACGGCCACAGCAACGAGAACGGTGACGTCTGTCGAAGTCAAAATCAGAAAACGGAAGAAGTTGAAGGTATGTCAAAAGAAATCGGAAGTAAAGTTGTTCCATTTGATTGAACGCCTGATTGAGCTAGTTGGTTGCGACATATACGCGTCGCCTGATCACACTTTTCGTAACGCTCTCGTCAGGCATTCGCCAGCTTACACAAGTAAGGCTTGCGTAAGAAGTTTTACTTCAAAAAGGAAACTACAAGATACAACAATCCGTCATGATAGCTTGAGCCTCCAAGCAGAACGCTGTATGGAGTGAGCCCATGCTTGGTTGTGTCTATATCTGTTAGAATCGACCGTTACTTATTCAATGATAGCTGTGCTTGCAACTTCGTCTGTGTAAAATTAGATAAAAATAAATAAATTCAATTTTAGCGTAATGATATCTTTATATCAAGATTTAAAGATTTGTTTGCTTGAATGCGCTAATCTAAGGAAGTACAAATAAAATTATACTACGTGCTAACAGCATCTCAGGGTTTATTTTGAGAATATCTAAGAATTTTAAAAACCCCATCATAAGTTGGAGCAGCTGGTATTTAGGGTTTCTCATGATGTGACCGAAATATTCAAGTTTCCTCTTCTTTACCGCGTATTCTGCTTTCTTCTTCACGCGACTTAGAACGGTTACATTTTTTATTTTGTCTCTCCAGGATATCCTTAACATTCTGCTGTATATCCACATTTCAATAGCTTCTTACAGGGCGATTCAGTGAGGGTCCATGCCTCAACGCCTTACAAGAGAATGGAGAAAACGTAACAGCTTGCTAATCGCACTCGTAGCTCGATGTTCATAGTACAAATTTATATCAAAGTCTATTTAAAAAAACATAATTGGATCTGTAAAAGTTGTATTCATTATTATTTAATTAAGTGATTTGTGTAATACAAAATATATACACCAGCAGAATTAGCAAAACAAAAAAAAAGGGAGAATTTTTGACATTAATTTGCAACACCATACTTAAAGAATAACTTAATGAAAATCTAAACTATACAAAATGCATCTTTCTTAGACCTTCTTTAAACTACTCCATAATTCACTTAATTTATTGTAAACAGTTACTTCTTTTTCACTTTCTAAAAAATCAGAAGACTTAGGGTCTATTCCATAAGTATCTGTGGTATCTTCAAAGCTATTTCTTCTCGTTTTACGGGACCTATAAAACTAATTATTCGGAGTAACATTTCAAATTTTATTCTGAATTTTTATTTCATGTCATTTTATTCTTTGTTACGTAATGATGGATTCTCGAAAATTGTCGCATCGAATGAATTTTGCCGGTCTGTGCTATTTTAATATAAGACATGGGATCACAATGGGTTTGGTTGGTTTATGACGAAATTTGGTAAGGAAGTAGTCTATAGTTAGTAGACATCCTAAGAAATGATGTTTCGATAATGCCAAATTTAGGTAGTCTAAAAGCTCTCGCAATTTTACACGGAAGAAGTTACAGGACACATTTAGTTATATATATAAAAATATAGATTGTAGACTATAAGGTTAAATCCAGTCAATACCTTTCGCATAATATCTAAAATCCTATAGATAAACTTACAACAGCCAGTTATTGAATACCAATACGGTGAGGGAAAGGGGAGGGGCAGGCAATGGTGTCTCTGGTGCGTCCATGCATCCCCTGCAAAGTGGACTATCAGTTACACCTATATTGAATAAGTGTTTATTATTTGGATGCCTCCGTTGAACAGTTTTTGAGACCCGGCAACGGTAACGACATCCAATGGGAAACGATGCCTTATCGACTCTTCACGAGGGGTCAACGTACGTTTCTGCCAAGCGATACGGTCCCTACTATAGTCACGCTCGTTACTGTCAATTACCTAATTTGTTTGGTGAATTTCATATTGTTCCGAGACCTTATATTAACTAGACTAATACAGAAAGCACCCTTTGTGTGGATCGCGGTTATAAGTTGGAGTTCAGTTAGCTCAGTAAAATTTAATAATAATTTATCAAATATGTTATTTCAATTAAAATACAAAAAAAACATTTTTACAATTTATACCATATAATTACAATTCCCACAATAAGCACAAATCTCAGTAACAGTCACATACCCGTATTATATCATACACGTTATTGCATCACATAATCGAGGGAACCTAAATGTTTATATTACATTTAGATTTTCTACCTATATTTATACCTATATTTCTATACTAATATATAAAGCTGAAAAAATTGTTTGTTTGCTTGAACGCGCTAATCTCAGGAACAGCTAGTCTGATTTGACAAATTCTTTCAGTGTTAGCCCATTTATCGACGAAGGCCATAGACTATACCATCGCGCTAAAATTTTTCACCTATTTTTACGCAGCCGAAGTCGCGGGTAACAACTAGTAACAGATAAGATATCTCCAAGATTACACATAAACATGAAAATTAGGTTAAATCACAATTTAGCGATTTAGAAGGGGAAAAAGGGAATATTAGACATACCTAAAAAGTATTCCTAATATTCTTTTTAAGGAAAAAAAAAGTGAACTCTTCAGCTTTATTTATTAGAATAGATATAAATAAAAATCGGCTAACCCTATTTCTCCTAAGCCGCTGGACCGATTTGGACGAAATTTTGTGTGTATATTTCAAAGGCTTCGCAGATGGTTTGAAAAGACAAGTTAGCTGGCGCTGCTTTCGGTATTTAACCCAAATTAGGTATATTTCTCGCTGTAACTAATTAAGTACTTCTGAGTGCTTAGTGCGAGTTTTCTAACTTTAACGCGTTGGTAAAGTTAACTTAAATTTGTATGGAGATTGAACAGCGCCGCCTAGCGGCAACGTTGTAACACTGATCAATCTCCATACAAATTGAAGTAAACTTTACCAGCGCGTAAAACTTAGAAAAACACGCATTAAGCACTCTGTTGGGACTCCCGGAGTGCCAATGTTTTTTTTTTTTAAGTTTTCATAGTATTCTTTGTCTATGTTGAGCTGAGACAAAGCAATGGTGAACCTAATCCACTTAGTCAAGGCGCCCTTGCGTTGAGGTGTTAATATGCCTACAACGTCCTTGGCTCTACTTACAATTTTGTTACCCCGAGTAGGAATACCACTAATTTAGTACAATGAAAACGGTGTCCTACAGTACTTCTTGTGCGACATCAAGTGCTACGGCGTTTAATAAAATTTAAAAAATCATTTATCTCTGGTAAAGTACACCTATATTATAATTATACAACTTGACATAATGGAATTACATGCTTAAAATTTTAATCACTGATAGAGTCAGGCGTTACTTTGCGGAAATCCATGAAATGCATGAACAACTTAACTACTTTGCTTTAATCCCAAAGGGGAAGGTGGGGTTTTTTTTCTCATTCTCATTTGTCATACGTCAATTTTTATATAAATCTGGGACTTCAAGGAAACTACCTACAGTGCAACCTCGATATAACGAACCTCAGGGGACTTAAGAAAATTTGTTATTCCGCGTAATTTGCTACAATGAGGTTTGTTGTAAAGAGGTTAAGTTGGAATACGATTTGTTTTAATAAGGTTAACGTGTCTCAACCATGCAAACATGAATGACTATTGTACAATTAAGTGGCAATTATTGGTAGGATACGTTATGAATGGTTTATAGGTAGAAAAATTCGTAAAATTGAGGTAGGTTAATGTTTTCTATCTAAATTCATTATTCATTATAAAAACGATTTGATAAATATATGATAGATTAGATAATGTAAAGATATATTTTGCATTAATTATTATAGACAGTTCTAGGGGATTAAAAAAAATAGACTAAAGAAATTCGTTATGTTGATGCTTATTATATTAAGGTTAATCTATCTATATATAAAAGCGAAAGATCACCTTACACGAAATCTAAAAAACCGCGGGACGTACAAAGATGAAATTTGGCAAAAAGTTTGTAGACATTCCCTAAAAACGGACTTTTCAATAGGATCAGATTAACGAGGTCTAAGGTCTCTTAGAAGTTTAATTTTACGTGAACGATGTCGCGGGATACAACTAGTATTTTATAGAAATACCTAAATTGGTGCAGTCGTTTCTAAGTTTTGACGTGACCAAGGGAAATAGCGCTTTATTTTTATATATAAAAAATAATTCGATGGCTATGAAGCAAATCCTAAATATTTAGGCAATGTCTGAGTACTGGAACCGATTATACGCCAAGGCCGTAAGTAAACCGTCTAAAAAATTTGCGATTGTAACAGCAGAATAAATTGATTAAATTCGGGGTTCGTTCGTAAATTAAATGTTCTAATTGATCTATTTTTATACGACTTTGATTTTTATGTAAATTTTGCTTGATACTTTTTCGGTATGAAAAACAATTTTCCTTCCAACTACGCACATATTTCTGGTTTTTCTGCTTAGAACCATAACAATGCAGTAATGTTGAAATTAAAATATTATTATTGCATTGTTTTTTATTTTCATATAAATTTACCACAGAAGTTTCAAGTATTTCGTTAAGTTTCTTGTAAAATGTATGCTCAATGCATACATTTTATATGAAACTTAACGATCAAAAAGATATTGACTGGAAACAAAAGTCTCAACAAACTCGTAAAAAAGAACCCAATGCATTTTATACCATTGTAAAACTTTCATACTACATATTTAGCAAGACAAATTAAAAAAATGAAAATTTGACAGCAATGTACTTGAAAGAAAAGTATATTACTCACCTTGCTTATGTGAGTAATTAATGCACTCGTTTTAATTTGGTAATATGATGATGATGATGATGATGATGAACATAACACTCATGCATTAATGATTCACTTTCCGCTTGGTGCAATAATCTACTATTTCCTTTTTTACATTGGGATGTCAATAATAATAAAAATATAAGTTATTTGTCTGTGATACGATAAATTATCTCAATTACGACTTTACATCAAGGTAAATCAAGCAAATAACGGATAATTAAAAAAAAATTGGTCATTTAAAAATAACAAGTTATCTGTTCTATATTTTCGCGTTTTTTAATTCTTCTAAAGCGATTGTTTTTATCTATATATACGAGTAAGCAATAGATAGCAGTGGCAAATATCACGTGAATACTGTAAGCAAACCAAATATTTGCCAACTGTCTAAAGTACCGTCTGTCTGTGTAAATATGTGTACAGTGACAAACAAATACAAAATTAGGAATTGAAATGAGATAATACAGATTGTTGGCATATCACAGGCACAAACACAAGACTTTAATCTATACTATATAATATATAAAAAGTTTTTTTTTGTTTGTTTCTTTGATCGCGCCTAATCCAAGAACTACTGGTGCGATTTGAAAAATTATTTCAGTGTTAGATAGCCCATTTACCAATGATGGCTATAGGCTATATATCACCACGCTAAAATTTTTCACCTAATTTTACACTAACCCAACCGCGGCTAACAACTAGTTACTTGGAAGATAAGCACTAATATTAGCATTTTTATGATTGCAAAATTTTGTAAATGGTTTTTTTCATTTCGCCATAAGTTGAACATGAGGAGGTCTTAGCCTAATTAGTGATCGGCATTCGAGTCGATCGCTAGATTAAGCTTATGGCGGCCGGGTGATAGACGGGTGACACATTCTGACTATGGTTTTCGAAATATATGATCTCCTCCGTGTTTCGGAAGCCACGTAAAACAGTGGGAACCGATTCATTAATTACAGTGATATTAGTCGTGAGATTTTAGAGATTGTGGGGTTCTGGTGATGCCGTCAGATGCATACACAAGTTAAAATATTTGTTCTTTCGGGCCGGTGCGTCGGTAGCAATGCTAAATATCTAATTGCTCGAAAATGCCTTACTGATCATTGCAAACTGACTTTTGAAAGGAGAGCAATGGAGAGAGCTATTTGTTTATCTTTGATCTACAATAATCATTACTTTATGATACCAAGTTTTTATTTAACTTCTGTTTTGTCGATCAGCAATATTATAGACTTTATAAAAAACCTTCAACAGGTGTGCAACAAAACCTTCAACCGCGTCTCCACCTAATATTAAAAATTTTAGATATTTAATATTTATAATTTTATTAATATTTTCTTTAAATGTAAGGCAGAGCCGTCACATCATTCATAAATGTTTAAAAAAGGCGATATAAATAAACGATTTTAGCTTTGACTTTGGGCAAGACAGCGTCTGCCGAGTCCGCTAGTCCTATTATAGATTTTTATGCACATGTGCTATCCTAAAATTTTAAATAATGTTTATTGTCCACTAAGTGAATAAAAGTCTGTAAATTTTCAACTCTATCAGTAAACGCGTCCTTGTCTTTTGTAAGAGGGCTTCCAGTCTATTAACAAGACGAAATATTTTTAATCGTGTATGTAGTATTTATATGTGCACGTAGCCACTTGAATGGTATCACAACGCCACAATGGATTCTTGAGATGCGACCGCCATTGACATCCGACTGTCTGAAGCTCAGGTGACCATGGTTTTTGGAAGATAGTGGTTTATTCCTTGTCTTTTGTAAGAGGGCTTCCAGTCTATTAACAAGACGAAATATTTTTAATCGTGTATGTAGTATTTATATGTTTTATTGGTATTTACGGTCAAAGAACTTCTAACAATAATAACAACAGGATAATATCAACACAGTTCTTATTTTTTTGTGGGATAACTCATATAATGACAATGGTAGTATCTGGTAATAAAATAACGTGTTTTTATTTTCTGTCAAAAATTGAGCGCAAAGTCTTGTAGAACTATGTAGTCATCAAAGACAAAAATGTACAAACACTTTGAGCTATGTCTGGTTTCGGCATTAGTAAATGGAAAGCAACCATTAAATTGTTTCCATTTTGCAGTATTCTCTCTCTATTGTATAATCCAGAGCTTAAGAATTTAGAAACATGCATACTTTTTAGTAATTCTGACAAATAAGTGAACTACTAGCTACCTTTGGCTTTTTCTAGTCACATTTTTAAACGTCAACAGCTATGTGTCTTTAGCAAATGTTTTTTTAATTGGTTGAAACCTGCTCTATTAAATCTCTCCACACTGTGCGCAACATTCTTCGTTCCGTCAGCAACAATAAATTACCTTACCGTACCAATAGTTACCATATTAAACTTTATCAGATATCTATTATAATACCCAGATATCTTACTGAGTTTGCGACTTCAACTTCATCACACGCACATGGAACAGTTTGAATCATATAATATGGAGAATCAATTCTCCAATTATGGCTCTCATCTACGCCCACTGGTCGAAGTTTAATTCCCCCATGTCACGGTATTTGGCGACAAAACAGAGGAGATCGTAAGCTGAAATAAAAAAAAAACTAAATTTTGACATATTACCAAATAGCAGAAATTTCGTTGTCGTATTGAAAAATATAGACCGTTTTTGTGTTGGCATCGTATATGTAGTCATAAGAAATTAACAAAAAAATTATTGTATTAATATTATTAATGAATAGGTTATTATAAATACATAAAAATAAAAAAAAAAATAAAAAAAACATATCGACTTTACAAATAGACCCTTCAACATTATTTATAATTATATTATGTACGTATAGATTTATGTAATGTGAAATCGTTTTTTTTTTTGAGCATTACACTATACGATAACTATACAACTATAAATAATACAGAAATAAAACTTGCTTATACATGTAATACTTTTTCTTTTACTTCCTATTGCGTATTCTTTACTCTGTTAATCTATTTCATAAATTTATAAATGTAATCACTTTGTTATTGTCTATATGTTAATGTTTTCTGTAACGCTGTTGATTACTAATAAATAAATAAGCTACAAATCTAAAGATATGGATACACTTTCAACACTTTTGAGGAGGTCGTGGCCTAATCAATGGTCGGCATTTGAGTTGATCGCTAAGTTAAGGTGCTCTGGCTGCGACCGGGTGATAGATGGGTGACCCATTCTAGCATTTAATTGTCGTGAGTTATATTGAAAGATCGTAAAATCTACTGTTTTCTGCGTTCATCTTGGAACTCTGAACAATTTTTTTCTTAAGTCAAATTGAAATGATCTATAGAAGGCGCGGCGCTAGCGGTATACGCCTTACCTTAAAATAAATATGGATTATTTAGTATATGAGTGTAAAAAATATAATAAGGAAGTATAACAATAAAATGAAATATAATTATTTATAACTATTTACAAAAACAACCACCAACATGTACAAGTTTATTATCCAGTGTCACACCACTGTACAAACTTCGCTAAACACGATATTTCGGCGCTCGGGTGTAATAAAATTAGTATTTCAAATTTCTTCACAATATAAATACGACATACGTTCATGGTGTGAATACGTAGGGACCTTTGTATATTTTAATTTATTTATTAAGAAGAACTTACAGCTAATATACAAGTAACAACTTTAAAAGCCTCAATAGCTCAACGGTATGAGGTATGGACCGAAATCCGCAAGGTACCCGGTTCAAACCCGCCATTGGGATATTGTCGCACAGTAGTAACATAATTTCTTAATAAAATTCTGGAGCTCAATAGGTATATGAGCGGGCTAAGCATCCGCTTTGCGTACCCGGCTAACATTACACGAAAAGCAAACCTTCATAAAGAGACAAACATAAGAAGAAAAAAGTTTTTATCGAACTTGAAATAAAAGAAGCGAAAACTTGAACATACGGAATAGTCGTTAACGATAAATAATATTGATAATAAAAACGTTTATTCATTAGAAACACACAGAGAAGAACAATGGGTAAGAACAATAAAAGTAAAGAACTTTTCACTTCACAATACATTATATACGCCCAACGTTGCTGATAGTACCATAACCCGATTGTGTGTGGGCGAGCAATTAATCTTAAACGGCTTGCATTTTCCGCTTTGAGAACGGAGGGAGTGCTAATGTAGCGCATAAAATTACTATAAAACAGAATTATCGCGCGCCAATGCTGCAAACTTAATGAGGTTATCTCTCACCAACTAACACTCTGCAAATGTTGCATAGGTTAGTGCTAATGTGAGAAATATCAAATTAGAATTTTACAGAATCACAATATGAATTATTTTTATTAATTAATATGTTTGGTTTGATTCTTTTTTTCTCTATTTACTCAATTTGCACCACAGGTTAAATGCCTGTGCCATTTTTAAGTATTATGTTGTATTCATTCTTTTCGTTCACTCTTCATTCTTATTGTTCTTCTAGTTCCCTATACAAAGGCCGCTCTGTGGTTTTATCCCACTACAGCATACTCCTCGTGGCAATCGCTTTCTTCACAAAGCAACTAACTGCGTCGTCCGCGTTGTCTGCGTAGTAGACGCACTCATTCGTGTGACGAAAGATTGCAACTACCACGTGCGAGACGCTGCCGCGGATTGGAATGATTTTTAATTATTTTATTCAATAAATATACCTAAAACATTTAACTATTCTTTCAACAGAATCATATTAAATGGACGAAAACCTTAAATTGTACATACATGGATAATTCAAAGGGATCAGAATTTATTTTAAGATTATACGTCAGTAATTTGTAAGACAAGTTATATCGCTTGCAATGAATTCTAAAGTCGGGCAAAATGATTTATGTTTAAAAAATAAGAGCCCACTTCACTTCGTCTCAAGATTCGATTTAGATTCCCAAGCGAACGCTAGTGGCTTTATTCTAAAAACTAATAAGATGAAATGGCAATGAACTGGAAGAACTGATAGTTATTGAAGTGTATGAAATTTTGAATAGCCTAATTATTATGAAAGATCTAGACCTGTTAGGATTGTCATCCAATCTTGTTGAAAAGTCTGTCACAGGAAACATCTAGAGCAAAAAGCTTCCTCCAGCAGAAATACATCGTTAAATGGCCAATACGCTTTTCGGTGGTACTCCTGTTTGGTTGTGGAGTAATTTTGTAACATCATGTAGACTCTTGTACTTACACCGAGTTGTCAATCCCTTTCACATTGTGAAGTAGATATTGGGGCATTCTCCTGTATACCTTGTTACAATATTGTATACCTAGTTTTAAGACTGTTATTTATTTTACTAGATGCAAGCTGTAAATGTCCCTTTTAGGTAAAACAACAAATCACTTGTCACACTCCTGCGTATTAAGTACTATATTCAAGCCTCTGCCCTGAGCGTATTTAAAGTCTCAACTGATGTGAGCAGAAACTTTTTGTAAGGGTTATTGTTAGAAAATAACAAGCAAAAATGAGCCTTTTGACTTATTGACGTGCAAACAACATTCGATCTTAGCGTGGCAAACCAATTTCATGGTTGACTGCACATATATTTAATATATGTATTAAGCATATCTGGAGTATATAAATAAAAAAGTATTTTATTTAATGCTCATATTTGATTTTATAATTTAAAATTGACTTAACGTTAAATTTACATCAGGCCCTCTCAGTGGAAGGAAAGGCTTCCACCTAAGATTGCCAGTGTTTTCTGTGCTACTCACATTCAGGAGATACCTGCTGTTTTTATAATGTCGTCTGCCCGACGCTTTAAATATAAGAACTTGTAAAACATGTTTATGTTAATAAACACTTGGTCTATCCCTTTTTCGTTGTCCCTAGGGTCCTAACCAGGATGTTGAACTTGCAAATTGTTTTTACATTTATTATGTACCTTGGTTTACTGCAACGTCACTGCCGTCGGTAAGAATTTTAATTTTGTATTTATTTCCTAATGTATTTATTCTTAATTTTTGTTTTAATTGTCAATGCTGTATTTATTTCTGTTTTAAATTTTAATTTTAAATTGTATTTTTGTTTTGTTAAATTGACCGTATTGTTTTAAACATTAGATATAAGAACTGTATTAGAAATAAGAATATTGTAAATACATGGGAAAAGAGCAACCCGAAAAGGGTGCCAGACATTCAACACAGAATTGGCTTCAAAATTAAACATAAACAAAAATTCTTGCCATGCAAGAAGTGAAGACGGCATAAAAAAAACCAGGATGTTGTCTTTCGGGTCCAGCGGTTGTAATTCAGTCTAGCTATATGTTCTGACCACCTCCACTTTGGTTTTTGTGAGTAGCTGAGAGCGTCAATGGCTTTAGTTTTCTGTCTTATGACAGTATGGCGCATTTTTACGACCTTTCTTATGTTCAGGATGCTTCTCTCCATACTTCTTTGATTTGTTAAGATCTAATTTTTTATTTATCTAGTAAATCTGAGAATAAAATGAATATTATTTATAAAAATGCCTTTCACGTAAAAAAACTGTCTCTGAGTCAAGATTCCGCAGAAATATAGCTTCGTTAATCAGTTTTATAAATGAATTAGGTATCAAATTAAAGCAATTTTTTTCTCTTTGCTGATATAGATTTGCCATTTTCAAATTGGCCGCAAATACAAAAATATCACTTTAATTTGATACCTTTATTTAGGACATCGATGAACGCAGCTATTTTACGGCGAATCTAAGGTCATTTACTTCGTCAACAGATTGGTCTATTGGAGTTTGCTTGTTAGCATCCCTCACTTAAATTATTTCACAATGTATTGGATTTAATTACTATATAACATCATTTGTACCACATTCTTGCAAATAAAGATATGATTATGATTATGATGATGGTCGATAGTGCCATCTTTTATTATATGTTTCCGGTAGTTCTTCGTCTTGATAACTTCATCTATAATTGCACAGACAAAACCCTCGGTTTCCCCAAAGAGGTCACCAAATTGTAGACAGGATAATGAATCACTGAGATCTACATCCGGCCTAGTTAACGCCTTGTAGAATCTACCATGCAACTCCTTGCTCTTTTGCAGCATTACACCGATTTTCCCTCGTATTCATTCGCGGATTAAAGCAAAGTAGTTTAGTTTCTCATGCACATATACGGATTCATTTATATTTAAAAAAAAATCTGATGTGTGAAGTCGATAAGTGGTTGCGACGAAAGTATTGCGTGCAATTGTATCTTTTAATTACTACTTACTAACTACACATTTTTATACTTAAAAAGAAAACACGGTGAAAAAACAACAGAACGACATTGGCAGCTTTGTTTTTTTTTTCTCTTATTAATTTTGTCAATCTAAATGAAATAAAAACTTTTGCACGAAAATAATATCATTCCGATGAGGAATTAAAAACTTTATGGTATTTATTTCAAGCAGTTTAAAAACAAACAAAATTCAAACGTAGTAAGAGTAAGTGTAGAACCAAATTTCACTACTTCAAAAAAAAAAATTAAAGTCAGACGAGGACTGAAAAATATAATTTCGAGACTAGGACCCGTCAAATCCGAATATGGACCTCAACTTTTCTTAGCAATAAAATTACATACCATCATAGTAGCTGTTCACTGCGACAAGGACAGTTAAGGGGGTCTAAGGGATAAGTTCTAAACTAAATTCCACAATTATTTTACTATCTTATCTATATTATATTATACATAAAAGCGAAAGGTTACCACCCATCATGAACTCTCAAAAAACGCCGGACGTACAAAGATGAAATTCAGCACGGAGGTAGTTTTTAGTTAGTAGACGTCTGCTAAGGACGGATATTTCGATAGGGTCAGCTTAAGGACTAAGGGCTTTCATAAGTTTAATTTTACGCTAATTTGTGGGAAAAAAGAAAAAGAGGACATTATGGAATAATGGCGGGAATTAGGGGCTTTTATCTGTCAACTGTCAATTGTTGTGGTTGTTATGTCATTAGAGTAATTAGTAAAGGAACGGAAAATAAGAATTATTGAATAGATAACTAATCTGAAAGTTAAATCGTTGCGTGGCGGAGTCCAGCCAGTATTATATAGCGTAAACATATTCTAGGCCGGCAACGCATCTGCGGTCCCTCTGGTGTTGCAGTTGTCCATGGGCGTCGGTAGTCACTTGGGTGAAAGCCGGTTCGACGAATGCCACCGGCTGAAGTTCCTCATCAATTACAACAAGAGACGCCGGAGAATTGCATCCTCAATGAAGGTTGATGTATTATTATTTATTTTAATATCTTATTCTAAATACATTTTTAAACAGTGTAAAAATGACATTTATTATTATTATGAAACTATTTCATTATGTATTTTAAAATTCATTACTTCAGTAGAAGGAAGGAAGGAAGGAAGGAAGGAAGGAAGGAAGGAAGGAAGGAAGGAAGGAAGGAAGGAAGGAAGGAAGGAACTTTGTGATATTAATCGTAAGGTTGTAGAGATCGTGGGGGTTCCGAGGATGACGTCAGATGGAAATCGGTCATCTTAGCTCGCCCCACAGCCACATCCTCTAAACGTGATCTATCACCAAATCTCGAAAACCGCGGGACGTGCAAAGATGTTTGGCAAGGAGATACTTTATTAGTAGATATCCACAAAAAATAAATTTTTCGATAGGACCTGATTACTAGTTGTAAGTGCTTACACGCAAGTTTAATATTATGCAGAAGAGGTCGCGGGAAACCTTACACCTGTGGGTAAGGAAACGCTTGGATATGGGTTATCCTTAGGGAGAAAAGATACAAAGTAAAACTAAACAAGGGAGTCAAGCGTCTAGTAACAAATATAAAGACAAAAACTAAAAATAAATCTGTAACTAAAAGGTATAGAAAAAATTAAGAAAAGAAAAAAACAGCGTGTTGGTAGGTTTTACTATAAAGCATAAATTATTTGCCGATTTTACAGAAGAGTTTTTTCTTACACCTGTGGGTAAGGAAACGCTTGGATATGGGTTATCTCTATCACCCGGTCGCAGCAAGAGCAACATAACCTAGTAATCGACTCAAATGCTGACCACTGATTATGCCACGACCTCCTCAAATTATATCTAGACTAAATACTTTATTATGTTTATTTATCGAATCAACTATTACAAGACGAATTTTACGAGTCATTAATGTCAACATTTAAGTTTGTTATTTATAATGCTACATATATTATATGATTAAACGAACTTCTTAAGCGAAGTTCGATCATTATTATATGAGTCGCTTCATTCGAAGATATAATTAGACGAAACCTGCCGAGTCCGCCAGTAGCGATTTAAAATCCTCTTACTTTGCATGTCAATGGTAAATATCTCTTTCTCCTAAATGCGCCATAATGTTGTCATTAATACACAACCGATGAGAAAGGACGCCTTTTCTGCTTAGAACCAAAAATTGCAGTAACGTTGACTGAAATTTCATTATTGCACTGTTTTTTATTTTCATATAAATTTAACACCGAGATTTAATGTCTCTCAATAAGTTTTATATAATCATAAAGATTGAGGGCTGACGGCTATGCTATAAGATTGCAGGACTTTATATTCCTAATAAAGCTTTCTTATTCTTATCTCTGGCCTATTGGAAGATAGTCGATGATTGCAGTAACATTTCAAACCACATTCGACCCGAATGTCTGGTTGAAGATGGAGACTGCAGATGTTCGATGTGGTCACGGAATTTCACAGTTATTAACTCACCACATACACGAAATATCCTTCTGTATAACGTCTACAGACGACAATAAGACGCTTCAGATTAAAATGGAAACGTTCCATATGCTGATTAACACGCGGGAGGTGGATGCGATCCACGCATATGTACTGCGCGCCAAGTCAGGACCAAAGTCGAGACCAAAACGCGTGAGTCATTCGAAGCGAAGGTAGAAGTCAGATGAATGCTGTCTTACATATATCAACTACCTTCCACTGTGCAAAGATCGAACAACCTCTTTCTCACAGATAGACGTGAAGTGGCCGCAATGCTGTCACGTTACGTGATAGTATTGTTGTCGCGTTTCGTTCGGTTTGTGAGAGTTACCGGTGAACCAAACCGGTCTTTAATGGTTGGCAACGCATCTGCGAGCCTCTCTGGTCAACCGCCCCTTTGTAATATAAAAATATATATCAAATAACTAACTTTACGATATTACCGGACAGTTTTCGATGTCACGATTTTGGTAATATTCTTTATAAATCATATTCCCTTGTATTGTTCGGTAATTTCGATTTGTGTTCCCTTATTTGACTTTAACAGATAGGTCTTTGTAGACAGTGTGTTGTTAGTGGATATGTGTTTGTGATTTGCCAAATCACATATTATACATCTTTATTTGCTAACATTTTATACGTAATACTAGCTGGTAACCGCTACTCAACTGCGTAGTATATATAAATATATATGACTATACACTACTATTCAATATAATCCATACATATTCCCATTTCCCAGACGCGATTGAGATTCGATCCTACTACAGGGTTACTGCCCACTGTCCCAACGGGCCAGCTAATAGTATAATAATTTAAAACGGAAAATAAAAAGAAGATATTATTTTATTATATGACCCTAGTCTTGGCGCGAATTCCTGTCGGAGGCCAAAACTCATTTTTGGTTTCTGAGCCGCTCCAGTAAATAAGTAAGTATCACCAAGCGAGTGTAATGTTGGAAGTTAAAGTTATGAAGAATTACAATATTTTGATCACTCAAACTAATAAAAACGGCCCTAATAATAAAATTTGAACAAATAATCCATATTAATCAATAAATACAAAGATTGATTTTCTACATGACGTAATATAAATAAATGCAACCAAAATTGTTAAATTGTGTCCTATACATTATTATAATAAGGTTGTTTTTTGCTTGCACGTGTTCCTGTAATAAAACACGCCGGAAATGTGAGCCGCCCCATTTCTCATTACCCTGTAAATTCTATTTGAACTCATCTCATTTAACGCTCATATATTATGTAACTTCATCCTGACCACGGCTTAGTTTTATCGCTAAATATTATTGGTAATTTGTTAATGCATTAATGTGGAATCTAATATTAGTTATTAAGCGGTCGCATTTCACTATAAAATTAATAATTCCGATATTATTATTAATTTTCAACAGTTCGGCAGAGTTTGTATATGAAAGGTTTTTTGAGTTAAATCCACTGCGCTGGTTTTTTCTATATTATGACTTTTTATATATCCTTTGCTAACGGCTCTAAAAAAATCAAATCAACTCCAATAGGCTATCGTTGTGTGAGTGCCACTGTGAGTACAGGCTTCTTCGAGGCAGGCAACGCATCAGCACCCCTTATGCTGCAGATATCCATGGGCGACGTAACCACTTACGATCAGGTGGACTTTCTGCCCGTTTGCCCCTTTTTACTCTATAAATAAAAAAATAAATAAAAAAAAACACTCCTAACACAATCCTAAAATTGTTTAACTAAAGTTGTAAATTAGGCATACATCAAACTATTTCTAATATAATTCCCAAAAATGTTACTAATTTGTATTATTATGTCATTTACAGCACTACGTTACGAAAAAAAATCCCGACATGCCTCACGTTGCTTCAAAATGCGGACTTAATAACTGAATAATAATTATTATTTAATGCGCCGCAAAAGTAGAGAGCTAATTTTTAACCTCATCATCCGTGTAAATAAAATATCTGCCGGCAACGTGCAGCCGCCCGGCGCTCGTTATATTGTAAAATCTACTTACGACCGCCGCACACTTAGCCCATCTATTATGCAGTTTCATCCTAGCCACGACTTAGCAGATAAAAAATTTATCGTTAATTAACTCAAGCGTTAGTACAAAACCCGCTTTATACCAGCACGACTCCGTAATATCGCGTATATTCATAATTTAGTATCATCGTTTATTTGCTATCAGATCAGTGTTTGGTGGGCGATATTTATTAGTCACACGAGTTATCAACCTGCTTTTGTATAGACTCATAAATTATCATCAACACTATTTATATTTGCTCAGACTAGTGTCATATCATAAAGAGTTTTTGTCACACGAGCAGTGCGACCTGAGAATGTGTAAATTCATAATTTATCAAGATTATTTATTATCGCTCAGTAATTTATTGTTTAATGTCGAAAAGATTTCATCGATACGACTTAGTGATACTTGATCATGTACATATTCATAAGCAATGGGAACTTAAACTTTTTGAAAGTTTAAACTATTTTCTTTATTACCGTTGCAATATAACAAATTTTGATCAATATTTGTTATTGCATTCCGTTTCGCTTCACTTGATTTCACTAAATTTTATTACTTTAATTTAATTCGTTTAGATTTCTTCCACTAAACACTTTTCGTCGTTATTTTAACAATTTCAAATAAATATATTTACTATATTTTTTTACTAGAAAGGACATCTAAAGCTCCACTAGTAGGATCATACCAGATTTAGCTAGGCAGGGTAGGGTATACTGGCAGTGAAGGTGAGTGTTAGTGATCACTATAAAGAGCGCGCTTCTAAACCTACACCTGGGTCACAAGTCCCGGAGACATCATTCGGTATTTCAAACACCTAAAGCAGCAACCAACTATCGACAAAACTCATATCTATTAAGAACATGTAAGATTTATAATCGCACATGTTCAGAATACAACGTCGATATATTTCATGACAGCTTTGGATCATTGAGGCAGAAAATGAGCAATGTGTCTTTCAAAACATTATAATTTGTATTGTATTTATTTCGTACAAGTTAAATCTAAAGTTTTATATAACCTAACAAGGCTTAACATGTTTCTATATGTGGAGACATATTAATGTGGTAACACCTTAGAAGATGAGAAAGTTTAGTGTCTAGTATTAATATACTAGACACTAAACTCTATCTAATTACAAAATTTTCACATAATTATAAAAGACATAATATATTATTCCTTTAAAAAAAGCCTGTTTTTCAAGTAGCTAATATTAGTTTTCGATATATCATCTCACTTTATTTTACTAAACTTTATTTTAATAAACTTTATTTTATATTTGTCACAACCAATATTTATCATAGTCATGACAACATGGGTGAACGGCTGGACCGATTTTCCTTTTGTGTTCATTTTATTTTATATTTCTATGAGTGTTACCTCTACTTTTTTATAATTGTTTTATTGAAACGATTTTATTATAAATAACTGTTTAAGTAAGATTTTCTTTATTAACACATATTATGTTGCGCGCTATAAGTGGAAAAAAAAACACAAAACAGGTACATTCTTTAAGTGTGTCTGTTTTTGTTTCTTTTTTCCACTTAGCTGTATGGTGTATGATGTGTTTACCTCTAAGTAGCTTAACATTTTGCCTTTATATTATGTGTTAGATATTATAATATATATAAATATTTTGCTGCCTCCATTATCCAAAAACTACATGTATAAATCATGTATATTATATTAACGATGTGCAATATTTATAATAAATAAATAATAATAAATTGTTTATTTCAATCCTAATTTCATTTTTAGATACATAGTGTAGGGGCCTCCTAGTAAGCATCAAAATACCTGTTTATACATTTATTAAAGTAATATATTTTATGAACCTCAATATGAGTTTGAATTATTACTAGTTTAAATTAATTGAGTGAAAGCAACAAGGAAAAAAAGGCCTTAAATGTAATTATATATCTATAACCAGTGAGATGCCCAAAAAGGTTTACCTTTTAGCTTAATTGTTGGAAGTGAGAGAATTCCACTACCAACGCTGATTTTAACATTGTAGTCCAGGAACCGCGTAATTCTGTACCGCTAAAAAAAGAGCTGATGCTCGTAAAACGCCTGAACAAATCTTTATAAATTGTAGCTAAGAATCATCTCGATTCCGTCGGCTTTCAAATGAAAAAAAGTATCAAAATCGGTTCATTATGGTCACTTATTGAGCCAAGTTTTGAAACAACACTGTAAGCATAGCTTTATTCGTGACGAAATCAACTCATACAAATACGTCATCTAGAGTTCGATCAAACAAAATTAAAGTATATAGTATTACACAAAAGAGAAAAGGAAAGGAGTTGAAACTTTTTGCATGCATCATAAATGTTCGACGACCACGACCTCCTCAAAATTTTGAGGAGGTCCTGGCCTAATCAGTGGTCGGCATTTGAGTCGATCACTAAGTTAAGTTGCTCTAGCTACAACACTTTGCAAAACACTTTGAAGGCTAATTACTCGAAAATGATGCTACTTGTAGTAAAAATCGTATGAAATTACTAATTATTTTTTGCTTTTTAATTCCTTGCGCATTTTAAAGGTGGTTTCCTTTTCTACTTAAGAATAATTTATTATTATTCGCTCATTATAAAACCATTTAAATGTTTTCTAAGGAGCAGATTAACTTACCTCTATTTTTGAGTAGGTCGTCAAGATTTTTTTTTATAATTCAACAACTTTAGACTTCAAAGTAGGTAAGTGTTGATTAATATAATTGATCGTGCAAAAGGATATTCGGCATTCCTTAAAATTCTATTCTTCTATTAATCCCCTTAAACTTTATGCTTTAAGGGTTTTAGGAGCAATATTACGTACTCGTTCATTTCTATTATGAATCTAATGGAATATAAAAAAATAGACATATTTGATTTCCCTAAATTCTCTCACAACTGAAACAAAAGCCATTCTCGCGCTCCGTTATTTTGTTGTGCCCTTCTGAGTTATTGATCAAATTAATATATTTGTATCAACAAAATTTCGCGGGATCGCATGGTCTTCCATTAGGACACTTCTTATAGCCGCTACGCACGTTTCGATAAATCGTTGCGAAACAACTGCACAATTTAAACTGCACAGTTTTATCGATACCTGTGTATGAAAAACCGTTGTAGATATTAATAACTAAAACTCCAATTTGTTTATTATCAATATGTATTTCTAATATATTTGCTTAACAGGTCGACGAATAGCTGAGCTGGAGATAGAGACGTTGCTGGCTAAAATCGTAGAAAATTTCCAAGTGGATTGACCAAAAATTTTTCCGTTGACATTCGTACACGATTTGTATTCCAATATCCCAGCCAACCTTTATCACTAATTCTCGACAATGCGTGTTTCGTTTTAACCTTTTTGGCAGCGTATCCCGAAAGTAATTAATTAGGGAGGTCAGATAGAGAGGGGCTGGACATATGTTGCCGGGCTGATGAATGGGACGCACGTTCGGAAAGATAAAAAGGCAATTCATTCCTTTGCAGGAATATTTTCGGGAGTGTTTATTCTGCCGATAGTATTCGTGTTTCAATATAACTTCATCTAACTCTATGATTGATCGCTATTCGTTTGACAGTTAAAATAACTGTCAAAATTGATGAAAGCTGTCTGTTGTAACATTGATTTATTAAAAGTCTATATATTCTACAGACGATGTATGCAGAATTACAGACAGTCTATAAAGTAATTATAAAAATTGTAGAGCCCGGCAACACATCCCATAAAGATTAATCTGCGCGGGACGATAAAGCAATTTCGTGAGATGGAAATTCCAATAATGTTAATAGACACAGCAATAATAAAGTGGACCTGGAGCTCCTGTTTAATTAAGGTAATTTACCTATGTATCTAAATAAAAATCAATTGCCAAAACTTATTTAAGTTCATAACTTCTGAACTTCCGCACTAAATGTGTTCGTTATTGTTAGGTTTGTTTAATGGAAACATTTTGTCAGTTTATTTACTAATTTGGAACTTCCTGAGATGTGTTGTTTTTAACCACTATGTTGGCTTATAGTTCATAAGTTGTATTGACTAATGTTTTACCATTAAAATTTATTATGTATCTAGATTATGAAAAATTTTAACGAGAATTCCCTTTCGTAGCAAGGAATTTAACACTTTTAAACAACAGAAATGCCTTCAGCACACCCAAACAATGAAATAATATGCTAATAATACCTGGGGCATAAGTAAGTATTTAGAAATACAATCGTAGTTTCTAATCACCTAACAAGTTTTATTATTCACATTACAATTGAAACAAATAATTTAAAAGTTAATTAAGTTAAGTATAATTCAACACTAGACTACGTTGGTAAAAAAGTCTCTTATCCAGTATAGCAGTCTTAATCTTAGAACGACATCTGACTATTTAATCACATTAAATGTCATAGTTAACAAAATAAAATGTTATTTTGTCATAGTATTTTATTTATTGATTTGATTTTGATTTATTGGTTATTGGCTATGGTATAATGGTTGTCATGACTACGCTTAATATAAAGAAAATAAAGCAAATAAGCAAAAATTTGAATATTTTTGCGCAGTTAAAGTATAAAAACACCATGGACATAAAATTATTCAAGAGATTAATCATATTTATAAGACACTTCAATTTCAGTTGCAGCATTGCACCGATTTTCCCTCGTATTCATTCGCGGATTAAAGCAAAGTAGTTTAGTTTTTCATGTAAGGTAACTTTCACCAAGGTAACTTTCACGAAGGACATACTGATAATGTTTACTTTTGTGTCAATGAATTGGACGTTTTCTAATAAATGAACCTCTTGGGATTTATGTCGTAATATATACATTACAAGGGGCAAACGAGATAGCGGTTTATCACCCAAGTGAGTACCGACGCTTATGGACATCTACACCGCCAGAAGGTTCAACTGTTTCTTTATTTTCGAAAACTAATGAAATAATTGATCGCTGTTTCATCACCAAATTAAAACACACACACACACATACCGTACGCACACACTCCGAAAACGGCTCCACTAATTCGGCTAATTTTTTTTTAATAAAAAGAAAAAATATAAAATTGGCTTTTGACAGAACGAAGTGCGTCTAGGCAGCTAGTTCAAAAAAATAATTATATTCATAGAAATAAATTTGATGTCTCTAAGTTCCTATTCAATAATATGTAAGTAACTGCGCTTTTCTCTACGTTTTAGACCTCGCAGGGTAACTATGTATTCTTTACTTAATTACTTATGTATTTTCGACCAAGAAAGTGCTTTAACATTTTGGATGACAGCTCCTAGTTAAGGAAAATTTTGCTAAGGGTTATATTGTTAGAAATTAGCATAATGCATAACTAGCAAAAATGAGCCTTATGAATAATTAAAGTGCAAACAACATTCGACCTTAGCGTGGCAAACCTATTTCTTGGTCGACTATACCACCGACACAGTAACGCAATAAAAGGTACTTCTGTAGTATTTATATGTACACGTAGCCACTCGAATGGTACCACAACGCCACAATGGATTCTTGAGATGCGACCGCCATTGACGTCCGACTGTCTGAAACTCAGGTGACCATGGTTTTTGGAAGATAGTGGTTTATTCCTTGTCTTTTTTAAGAGGGCTTCCAGTTTATTAACAAGACGAAATATTTTTAATCGTGTATGTAGTATTTATATGTACACGTAGCCACTCGAATGGTACCACAACGCCACAATGGATTCTTGAGATGCGACCGCCATAAACTAAAAAAACTATTAATATATATAAATTAAAATTAATTATATTTAAATATATTAATATTAAAAAAAAAATTCTATGCCTTATAGCGTTGAGCTATCGAGGCTCGCTCAATACTTAGGTTTTTAAATTATATTATATACGTGATTGATATCAGATAAATAATAATCTTATTAGTATTGAAATTATTTCATACTGAATGAGGGAATGTAGCATACATGAATAAAAAAACAGAGTTTAAGCAAATCTGCGTAATTTATGCGTCAAATTCCCAATACCGTATGGGGTTTGAAATGTCAATAAATATAAGATCATTCGCATTCTCTGTTATATTATACCTATATATCTAAATTTGTGGTTAGCCCATTTACACCGATGTTTGCTTTCAGTCCAAGTTACGACAAACTTGCGTGCGTCTGTTGTTGCAAGTATTTCAATGGCGAACACTAACTAACGTGATTTGTACAATTACATTGTTTCTCGCTCCGAACAATATGGCTTTTGTATTGTTCGTCTAACAAATAATATTAAACTAACTCCACGCCGAGGTGTCGTGTAGGAGTGTTTCAGGTGACATAGATTGACTCCGATAGTAAGTAAATTAATAATATTTGCCTCTGTATAACTGTACACCGGTAAAGTTCATAATCCGTTTACCATCGTATTATCGAAAAATCGATATTTCGATAAATCAAAAGATATCAGCGGCTCAAATAAAGCTACATACACATTGAATCCATATAAATAAAAATGAATCGCCGACAAGTGTGTACACGCATTACTTCCGAACGACTGCACCAAATTGGATAATTCTTTTTTTATTGCGTTCGTTATAGTCAGGTTAAGGTTTAAAGAAAACATTTTTGTCTGTCCGTCTGTTTGGTACGGGAAACTTCCAAAACGCTATCGCACCGGCTACTTATAACTAGAGACAGCGTAAAGCTTCGAGTCTTTTTGGTCTGCAGTCGATTTCTACCGGCGCGTCCGGGTACCAGTACCTCTTTCTGACATAAGATCGGTGTGAAGTGGCGGCAATGCTGTCTCGTCAAGTGATTGTATTGTTGTCGCGTTTCGTTCGGTTTGTGAGAGTTTCCGGTGGTCTAAACCCCTATTCAAAGGCCGGCAACGCATCTGCGAGCATTCTGGTGGTGCAGACGTCCATGGACGTCGGTACTCACGTACCGCCTGCTCATTTCCGAGTCGAAGTCAAAAACTTAAGCTATCTTAAGCTTGTTTGAAAATCCGCTAGTTTTAAATTAACTAGTGTTAATGTTCGGAGTCAATCGGTATTAATAAATACGTTACTTTTTTATGGCTGATACTAATTGAACTGTCGATAGAGGGAAGAGAAACAGGCATGAACTGGCTTGATTAGTGATGACACTAAGAAATTGTTTATTACATAAGTAAGAAAAAATTTCATTAACACACAAAATATGCTAAAATGTAATAGCAACAACGATATACATTTATCTTTCATACTTAGAAGTCATATATGCGTTGAAAGGTTATCGAAGGCATAAAATTCAAGAAATAGTTGCTACGTGGACACTAAATGAACTATAGTATGGCTACCTATGTATATTTAAAACAACAAAATACCTCCTCAGTCATGACAGTCTAATTATAAAACGAATTGAAATATTTACTACAATACTATATTTTAAACTGAATAAAAAACCTGTGTCATGTATGAAAAATCCTGGCAGCGGTCGCACGGTCCTTAAATAACATCTGGGCATTATCGTAAAATATATGAATTATCATAAAACACTAAATGAAGCTGAAATTTTTTATAAAATCCAACTATTTCATAGTAATACTGTAAGGCACTTGCTATTCGACAGCTAAAAACAAGGAAACGTTAATTTTTTTTAAGAATTCCGCATTTAAAATGTGGCGGCTGTCCTCTCGACTGCCAGTTTGAAATACCACAGATGATTTATGATGTTTAATTTTAAAATTTTCAGTACACCCACGATCCATAAACCATATGAGTCTGTCTATTAATGGTGATATATTAATATAGTTACGTGTGTGAATTTTATATCGCCATTTTTAATAGCGAAATGAAAGCCATGGTGCCAATTATGACAAGTATTTTTTTTAATTATTGTTTTTTAGGACTGAGTTGAAAGCAATAATGCCTAAAAAGAATATTATAGGTTGTCTACGTCATAACATTTAAAAATATAAATACTCCTTGGTCCTAAAGCTTTCAACGATTGGCGAGTGGGAAAGCGTGGAAATGACGCGCGCGCGGAAACCCGGGTAGCGGGGCAAGGAAAACGCGCATCGATTATTCGCGTCCGAGCCACCTATAGGGTTGGACGTGTCGTTCGGCTGAAAAATAACGCTCGTATCGCACCGGGCGATGCTAAACAACAGGGCGTATCGTGTGTGCTTTTGTTTTTATAAATTACGTTGTGTTTAGTGCTGAACTTGGACGTATGCGGTGATACTGAGGTTTTCTGCCGGTAAGGCGACGCCATGGGCAACTCTTGCAGCTCAGGGCAGGCTCACAAAGACAAAGATAGCATTTCACAGCATTCAGAAGAGTGAGTACCATTTGTTTGATTCTTAACGCGTGAAGGTCGCTCCACAATGAAGTCTAAAATGGGCTAGATCATAATATTGTTGTGTGAAATAATTGTTTGAATATAGCGCAACTGCGATCAATAAATCTACAACATTTGCCTACAGGTTGTCCGGGCGATTTATATGAGAGAAATACTTTAAATTGTGTCGTAAATTTCTTTTGAAAATCTACCTTAAATATGGCGTGTCTTAATTGATTTTTACGAGATTATTTTTCAACGTCTATTAAGAAGTATTGATTATTGAATACCGCTACGAATATTCGCAGCAATATATCTAAGAAAGCATATATCTAAGATAAAAAAGAATATAACAATTCTTTAAAGGCTTTAGAAGAGCATGAATCAATAGACGTATAAATTCATATGATTTGTTTTATCTATGTATAAATTACTGTATGTAATCAATTCATACGTCAATCAGATTGTAAAAAATATAAGATCATTTACTCGCTTATAATTAACTGTGTATGAAAGATGCATGTTTAATTATTAACCTATTTTAAAAACCTGTATATTATTTTAATATTATTAATTAAGGTATACTTATTTACATATGTATAATATATTAATTAAGGTGACATAACTTTCAAAGTTACAAGAGTTTACACAATATTACTGATTTTAAGAAGAGAAATAGGTAATTAATTTTGAAATATTAATCGGTTTTATCACGTATGACTAGCTTCTTTGCAACGCTAGATTATTTTTTTATATTAGAAGGAGAAACGGGTAGGCGTTCACCTAAGTGACTACCGACGCCCACGGACATGAGCACCACCACGAGGCTCGCGAATGCGTTGCCGGTCTTTATGGAGGGCCTTGGGCCAGTCTTCACGTCGTTGTCGTCATTGCTGGGTGTCGTCGTTACCCCTCTGGATGCTGTGTATGACGATACTAGAGTCTCAATAGCCTCAACGGTATAAGATATGAACTGAAATCCGCAAGGTGCCCGGTTCAAACCTGGCGTGCGCTGCAAAAACCGTTAGAGTTACACGTATATAGTGTATGAAGGAAATGTTTATCTTAAATAGTTCTACGAAAAAGCCCGCGACAGCATATATCTATCTTTCATGTTTAAGCCACCAATGCCAAAATAGTGAACCATTATAGAACGAGAACGGGAAAGAGAAAGGAAACGGTAATGGAAAGGGGAAAAGAAACGGGAACGGAAAAGGGAAAGGAAACGGGAACGGAAAAGGGAAAGGAAACGGGAACGGAAAAGGGAAAGGAAACAATGTCGTAAAATATAAAGATGTTGTTAATAACAGGTTATTCTTGTAAAGTTGCTTGACTTTTCAACAAATAAATATTTTATTTCTTACTATATAAAGCTAACGTTTGACATAAACACATAAAATATACCTTCGGTACAGTAGCTGTAGGCACGGTTGTAACAGCTGGTTTTTTCTTAGTCTCTTGACCAGCTTTAGTCTTTTCCGCCGGTGCAAAGCTCTTTGCAGCTCGACCTTTTAGATACTCCGGTGACACTTCATGTGGCTGAAAAAATGGTGTAGCTTTCGGGTTGCAGCATTACACCGATTTTCCCTCGTATTCATTCGCGGATTAAAGCAAAGAAGTTTAGTATTTCAAATAAAATCCAAAGATCATGAACAGTAAAGGGTTATATCATGAATAACTACTTAAAATCCCATGAAGATTCTTGATCATTTAAATTTTCCTTTAAGTTTACGTATTACTTACGATTATTTACGACTAAACAAACTTATTTCGGATAAACATGGGTATACCTATCGGGGTGTTCTTGATACCTATTACCCAACAGTTTTTTTGCACCGATTAAACTACACAGTTTTTTCACACCATTCAAACTGCACAGTGTTTTCGCACCGATTAAACTACACAGTTTTTTCACATTGTTTAAACTGCAGTTTTTTTGCACCGATTAACTGCATAGTTTTTTCGCAACGATTTTTCGAAACTTTTGTAGCAGCTTATTAGATTTAACGGTACAGTTTTTTCGCAACGATTTATCGAAACTGCGTAGCGGCTATTAGAAGGATATATTATCCTTGAGAGCTATAGACTATTTCATCAAAATTGGATTTTAAGGTTAACGGTTGAAACGATTTTGATGGAATTTTCCCTGGATAGAAAAAAATAGCTTACAAGCTTGACAAGGCCCGCTAATATAGAAGGGTTCCGCGTTTGATACTTCAAAACTTGTTAAATAACTTCAAAACTTGTAATTGATAGAATCAGGAGTTACTTTGCGGGGTGCTAAGGTAAGGCTTGACTTTACGAATAACCTTTGTAGAGTCTATCTCCTGATGATGCTTCGGTGTCGAAGCGAAACGTGCGTTGAGGATTTGCGTTCAAGGCCCCCAACGAGGCCCGGGGTCTGAGTATTTTTATTTATCTATAAACATTTGTCTCCGTCCCCAATACAAAATCTTCGTGATATGTCTAGCCGTTGTTTTTGAAGGGATTTTTTTGCACGAATTTTTTAATAATAATAAAAGTTCATTTCGGCATCTTAATTACAAAGAATATACAAACCTTCTATTAAGTATGAAAATACTTGTGGCAGAAGGTTTCGCTCTTCCATAGCGTATAAAGGCGAGTAAAGTTAATTAAATGTCGTGTTTTGCCCGGTTGAAGTCATTCCGATTAGAAACACAAAATATAGTCGTAAATTTAATACAAGAAAAACGATTAAAATAATCTATTTTCCTTAACCTATCGTTTCTGGAACATTTTATTACAAACAAAAATATATTGGGCTCAACAATTTAATTTAGGTCAATTTTTTTTTTTTTTTTTTTTTTTTTTTTTTTTTTTATTAGAGAAACAAACAGTAATTACAATACTTAGAGTCTAATATAATATAAGAATATGCATATACCAGTAAAGATATTACAGTCACTATAAAAATGCATAAAAAATAGTTTGCTTCCAAGAGGAATGCTTCCTTACATCGAAGCGATTTTTCCGCTTATAAATTCAATCATAGATTTGTAACTATATATAAAATTATAAGCATGTCTTAATATACGAATTTATTAAAATATTCCTCTTGGTAATAAACCTCTCGAAAAGCTAGTTCAGTAATAAAAAAAAAATACTATATTACAGGTAGAAACATTGCCAGAAGAAGAGGTAAAATCGAAAGTATTAGATCTTATAAAAATAGCTAAACTTTTTGAATTTATACTATAAGTCTCAGATCATACTATTTCTATGATCTGTGCTATAAGTAGAAATAAATTTTCTACACATCTGTGGTGGATGGTCCAGGATGAGGGTACTCGTTAATTTGAGCTAGAATATTGCATTTGATTAAAATGGGTAACAAGAGCAGGAAATATTCCTCATTTAATTAAACGTTGGAATGCATAAATGGTTGTAAATATATTGACAGTTCTTTCTTTGAAACATAACTGCCCATTTAAAAAAGTTTGTAGGGTGCGTACTAGTGTCGGCCCCCATTTAGTAGATAAGCTTATGCCAAATTGTTAGACGGCACGTTCCCATGATTTGTGATTGATCCGTTATAAATAAAACTGCTTAGTAATACAGTCTACGAGAAGTTTATGTCAAGTTGGTGTTTTATTGTTCCCGATCTATATAACTCGGAAAAGACACCAACGTGTCCGTTACAGTTTAATATGAGTGCTTTATTGTATAATTTTTTTTTAAGTCCTTTTTAATGGGAGATATAAAAGAATATTCAGTCGCGGGTTGCAACTAGTTAAAAATATAATACAAAATGTCATTTAGTAACATCATTTGTAAGCAACACAAATTAAATGGGCTTACCACCGCGGATAGAGAGACGACGTGTTAGTTACAGCAAGTAATTTAATTTTTTCCTGTTTACAAACGAACTTGTTAGAGGACTTGACTAAAATAAATATGCATACTTAGTGTTAGAGTGTACTTCCGTCGATATCAATAAAAAAATCCTTGAGAACGCCGTTATCTGTATTGAAGTAACCTTTTGATTACCAACTAATAGCGTCTTAAACTGATAAAATTGTTTTCAAACAACTAAACAACTTACAGCGCGACACAATTTCTCCGCGCACAAATACGAACAAAGAAACTATACTAATAGAAATGCTAAGAAACTATTAACTAATTTTTTGTGTGCATTACGCAAGAGATCCAGATGGCTAGGCCGATATTGACAAAGATTTTTGTGTAAGTTGAGTAGGTCACTGGATGATTTAGATACACGCTTGATAGTTGGTGTGACGATTGGGTTCAATCGTTTATTTTTACAGGTCTACGTCTTATATTTACTGTATTTTTCATAAAGATTTTTTTTCATATATTAAAGGGATCAAAGAATCAATATTAAAGAGAAATAGTTATCCTACTAAAAACATTTTCGTATAACATGTTGCCACGACGAGGCCATATGGCTTGCACTGCCAAAAAGTAACCAGGTGTCATTTAGAACCACGCCTCAACTCTACACGCCCTTGTTAAAATAATACTTTAACTACGCCGTGGTAGCATTTTACATATAAATGTTTGTGGTGAGATTTCACTTCATTTTGCAAGTTGCTTATAATATGCACGTTTTGCGCGTGCAGATTCCATCTCCAAATTTTAAGGGTAGGGGGCGATTTACTGAAAATTCTGTATTATGTATTTCATTATTAATAACAAGGAGTATTTATACCAATTTCAAGACCTAGAATATCAAAATATTTTAAAGTACTCGCATAAATTTCCATCATCTAGTTTAGGGGTAACAGTTTCTAATTTTACAGGTTTTCCGTTGGTTGTGTATAGAGAAAAGGACTTTAGGAAGTACCCTATAGGTTTACATCATCTTCAATGTGACAATTTCGTAATCGGGCCTTTTTAGATATCAATAAAATCTAAACTGTGAGAGCTATACAATTGAAAATTTTGTAGGTTTAATATGTTCATTGCTAGCATCATATCGCGAGAATTTTGATTATCTGACATAATCCAATCCCAAGTTATGAAGGTACAAAAAAAGATGAAGTGACTTGAAAAAAGGTAGTTATGTAGTGCCCTTGTGCTTCGCCTGTCTCGTTGTGGGGGATCACTGCTGTGATCCCAGATATGTATGTATACCTCCTACGTAAATTGTTGTAACCCAAAATTCCCAACTCCCACAGTAAGTGTTACAAACATGTGAATTAAAATAAAATCATCATTATATAACATATTTGTGTATAAAGTGATATATTTAATAATGACGATTGCATTATTGTATAGAATAAAATATTAAAAAGTGACTGTTACATTTCAATTTAGCTGTTTGTATTACTCTACTGTGGAGGTGGGAAGTTGATTACAACAATATGTAGATTTGGAGAATAAAACATGTAAGCCAAGGTCTCGGGACGGTACCTGTCGCTGAGCACGTTCCGGTCGTGGCCGGGCGGCGGCAGGCTGAGCTGGTAGGGCGTGTTGAAGTAGTGCTGCTGCTCGTGCGAGCGGTGCACCACGCGGCCGCCGCGCACCACCATGTAGCCGCTGTCGCCGATGTTGGCGGCGCGCATCACCGACGCGGCGCGGTCCAGGATCATCACGCACGCCGTGCTGCTGCCTGCCGCCAAACGGCCCCAGCGTTAAGCGTAGACTCGCCACACAAAACTCCGTAAACCAATATGCGGGACTGTTGAAACTTTGACACTGAGCATATTCAGTGCGCGTTACTAAGCAGTTGATGACAACAACTTCCATACGTAGCAATTTGACTTTTAATGCAATTCAGTTAAAAAATTCAATGTAATGTAGCTCTCTGCACCTAGGATGAAAATAGTGTAGTTAAGATGGTTACCTAAAATTGGTTTCTTATGTTCTAGCAGCTCATAGTACGACTTAGCCAGGAGATCACCGGGCTCTGACAACTTAAAGTGTCCCATCCTGACCAGCCTCTCGCACGTCCTCATAAGATATGACGAGAATTCTCCAGGATCAATGCCATAAGCACGCCAACCTCCCACTCCATCAGCAACCCCTAGTGTCAAAAGTACCTATGGTTACTATACAAAATTAGCAATGACAATTAAGTAAGTTTTGTTAGGATGTTAAATGTGATAGATTAGGAGAAATACCTCTTCAAATAGTATGTATATAAGCAAATTCCAGTAAAATTCTATTTCTATAAATAGTTTTTTCTATTGTGAAAACTAATTAATTACAAACAATATTAAATTAATTATTATTTATTAGGTTTCCAATATTGTTTTAAAATTATATTGTTTTAAAATATTACCAATATTGTTTTAAAATTATGATTATCTTGTCTATTAAGTTAAATGCAAATGTTGAAACTAGAATGGAGATATAAGTTAGAAAAAAAACCATACCACCTATTATAATTACATTTTTGATATAATTAATTAATCCTATGAATTGTGCAACTTCAACAACTATTAATTTTTTTAACGTAATTAATATATTCATTTTTCACTCACTAATAAATTGTCATTATAATATTTGTATTATAAAATATGATAAAACAAACAGCAATTTTATGAATTAGTAATTATATAAAAATGGTACATATGTAACACTTTAGCATGTTTGTATAAAATATTCAATTTTCTGATACGCTAATAATAAGCTTTAGCAGAACTTCAATAAATTATAATTCTGTGGCATTTGACTTAAGTATTTTTATTGTATTTCATTAAATATTTTAATTGAAAATAAAGAAAACATGTAAATAACTAATGAATTTTCAAAATAACATTTAGTTTTGCAGCAGCTTTCAATGGATCATCAAATCTAAAAACGTTAAATACTACGAACATCATCACTATAATAATAATAATTGTTTTTGTACAATAAAAATTGGATCGGCGACGACACAATTGTTGGTTTCAAGGTGATCAGCGAAGAGTGTTTAGGGATTATAGGCGGTATTGTGAGGAGGTTCCTCACTTTAGAGCCCTAACCACGTAACCACTTGGATCGTTGCCCCGTTGCTATTGGCTATTTATTTTTTACATATTTTTAGATATTGAGTAAATATTTGTTAGTAATCTCTACACTAATTCAAAAACCTAGTTTTTATCGCCTCCAACAAAATATGATGATATAAATTCCATGTAAAATTGTAAATTAAATTCTGATCTATATTTGTATAGAGTATAGAACAGTGAAAGTTTTTCAGCGTTCCGTTAAATTGTGTAATTGTTGTACAAATAAATATATAAATATATTTTTGCCATCCTTTTTAGAGTATTGTACTTAATATTTTCGTAATTAGTAAATCGCTATTTTCTGCACATAACTAATATTATTTAAGACTTGTATTAGTATACTTTTATGTTTTTTTTAACCCAACTGTAAAAAGATTAATTGTAAATTTCGGCAATTTTATTAATTTTCGAATTTTCCTTCGGGAACGCAATTTTTTTCTCGTTTTATAAGAAAAAAAATATCAATAAAAAGCCGTTTCAGAAAAAAAAAAAACAAAATATTCTGTGGTATAAAAATTAAAACGTCAAGAAAACACAGTTTCGTGAGGTGTTTGATCCAAATCTAGCACAATTTCTACGCTTATTTGAGGAGAGTGGTCAAAGAGTGGGGAGGCCTTTGCCCAGCAGTGGGACATTATGGGCTAATAAAAAAATAAAAAAAAAATAAACGTTTGTTTGAACGCGCTAATCTCAGGAACTTCTGGTCCGATTTAGAAAATTCTTTCACTGTAAGATAGCCCATTTATCGAGGAAGGCTATAGGCTAAATTTCATTGCATTATGACCAATAGGAGTGGAGCGCCAATGAAAAATGTTTCAAAATCGGGGAGTTTTGTTCGCTTTTGAGAGTTTCAACTGCGTGTCTCGGTTACACTCGGCACTTTTTGTTTGCATGACTTCAGTAAAGGACCGTTTGTTGCTTTGAGAGAATATTTTTATATATATTTATTTTTTAATGTCGAAAATTAATTATTTAAAAATAGATTGTCGATATAACGCTAGTAAAAAGCCTCAATAGCTCGACGGTATAAGGTATGGACAGAAATCCGCAAGGTGCCCGGTTCAAACCCCACCGTCGTTGGGGTATTGTCGCACCCACTCCTAATACAAGCTTTTAATTTAAGCTTAGTAGGCAGTGACCCTGCCTTCTGCTTCGGGGGTTGTGGGTTCGATTCCACCTCGTGTCTGGGTGTATATGTATGTATTGATATATTTCAAAAAAAATTATATGAGTATAGCACCTATAACTCAGGCATTAATTTGTCTACCTTAGGAATAGACATCCGTGTATCGTATAATCCTATATATTTATTTATTATCTATAAACAAACTAACAACCGGTACCCGAGCTTGCAGTTCTAAAACCTTGCCCTTGAAGAGTACAAAGTACTATAACACTGCGCAGTGCCATGTTGCGGAGTAGAAGATCGTTCCATTTTTAAATTACACGACAAATATGATTTTACATAGTAATTTATTTGGCTGCTAAAAACCACAGATATGGATTTTCATACAACTATTGCCGGCCGCTGCTCGACCAGTAAAGCAAGTTCGATTTATCTCGAAGACGGTTGTCAAAATAATACTCAAATTTCCAAGCAAGTTTGAGAACAAAAATAAACATAGTTTATATTCTTACCACCATCTACGTTTTATTATACAATAGCCACGATTTTTATGTATACAGTATAGATATGACAAAAATATTGGATAATGCCGGAGCCATACATAGCTTCATTTGAATGATCATTTCAATAATCATGTAGTGTGGCCGGGGACTGTGCGTAGGAGCTCAAAGTTTTGTAGAACTTTGTAGACTTCAAGGACAAAAATGTACAAACACTTTGAGCTATGTCTGGCTCCGGCATAAAGAGCCAAGTCTGACTTCTTGTACAATTTAGATATAGAATACGTCTTCACGTCTTTTCCGTATATTCGAGTGGAAAACGTACAAGGTAATAGACATGGCGCAGAAAGAATTGACTAGTTTATCCGCTTATTAATGGTACAGGGGCGTTATATGACATTCTCTCCAATGCCCCAGCCTCATATACCACTATACACGCCACTATAAGGTAATAGACATGGCACAGAAAGAATTGACTAGTTTGTCCGCTTATTAATGGTACAGAGGCGTTATATGACATGCTCTCCAATGCCCCAGCCTCATATACCACTATACACGCCACTATAAGGTAATAGACATGGCACAGAAAGAATTGACTGTTCTAATTTATCTACTATCGCCGACAATTGTTACACAAGTGCTGCTCTTTGTGAACTGTTTTTATGCCTGCTTTTTTATTTTCCTGTCAAATAGACACGAATAATTTAAAATATATTTCTTTTACTATTATACAAAGTGGGAAACAGAATGATGCCTGGATTTTAAAAATTTGAATATTTATCTAAATAAAATCAGAGGGTGACTTATAACAAAATGTTGAAAACTGCGGGACGTACAAAGCTGAAATTTCGGTACGCACGGATATTTCGGTCCACCAGAAGGCTCGCAGATGTATTGCCGGCATTTAAAGAGGGGTGTAGGCCACCGGGGACTGACACAAGCCGTACGAAACTAGACATTAATGCCGTCACTTGACGTGACAGCATTGGCTCCACTTCACGCCGACCTTGCGTGAGAAAGAGGTACTGGTAACAAGACGCGCCATCCCAATTCGGCTGCAATCCAAAAGAACTGCAAGCGTGACGCTACCTCTAATAAGGGATAAAGATAGGAGTGAAGGAAGGCACGGTGTAAAAAAGATAAAAGATAGGTGGAAGGGAGATAGAAGCTGACCTTTTAGTGCCACACTTCTAACTCTACAGGTCTTAACTTCACTGAATCTACACCTTAGTCAAAATAAACTATCTAGTCATACATACTTATGAACAAATACGTCCAGACTCGAGACGGGAATTAAACTCGCTACGCAGAAGCAATAATAGGCTTTCTACAAAATATCAACACTTGAATCAATAAAAGCAATGTCGCCAAAAAGAACGTCCTAACTTCATTGAATCTACACCGCAGTCGAAATATCGATACCTCGCACGTAAGTTGTCGTAACCCCAAATTCCCCCCAGTAGAGCGTTACAAACAACTAAATTGTAATATAACAGTCACTGTTTAATATATTATTGTATTCAATAATGTATACGTCATTATTTAATATATAATTTTATATACAAATGTGTTATATAATAACTAATTTGTTTCAATTTATATGTTTGTAAGACTCTACTGTGAAGTTGGGAATTTGGGGTTACAACAATCTACGTGGGAGCTATCGATATGTGGCTAGATAGGCATAGATACGTATGAACAAATACGTCTAGACTTTAGGCGGGTATCGAACCAGGTTCAGCAGTAGTGTAAAGTAGGGCCGCTACAAAATATCTACAGTTGAATCAATAGCAACGCCACCAAAAAGAAAACTTTTCAACTATTAAGACAGTTCTAGGTCAGGGGTCGTGTTCACAAAAGTGTATAAAGAAAAAAAAAATAGCTTCAGTATCGCTTTGATACGACACTGCTATCGTAGAGTATAAAACACCTAAAACATTATTCAAACATTGTAATAGTCAAAGAGACGATTGACATAAACTTGAAATAAACTCGGAAACTTAACAGTTTAAACTTTATCAAAACGTTAATATGAGAAATTTAATATAATCTTGACTTTGATATCTATTTATATATATAAATAATTGTGTTCATGACTTTGCACGCGTAAGATTAGGTAAAAAATATTGATTCAATTTTAACGAGATGATGTATAGCGTATAGCCTTCCTCGATAAATATGCTATTTAACACTGAAATAATTTTTCAAATCAGACTAGTAATTCCTGAGGTTAGCGCGTTCAGACAAACAAGCAATCGAACTCTTCAGCTTTATGTATTAGTATAAACCTAGAAAAGCGAACCTCACGGTCACCTATCATGAAATGTCGAAAACACCGTAACGTTCAAAGATTAAATTGGGCAACGAGGTTCTTTATACTTAGTAGACATTCGTTAAGAACGGATTTTACGATAGGACCTGATTAAGGCCTAAAGGCTCTAGCATAAGTTCAATTATACGCGCACGATGTCGCGGAAAACAGTTAGCAATTTATTTCTTTATTTATGACACACAAACAAAATATGCCGTCACTTAAAGTAACCTAAAAAATACCAAATTGGACATTTGAGGAGGTCGTGGCCTAATCAGTGGTCGGCATTTGAGTCGATCGCTAAGTTAAGTTAGTCTGGCTGCGACCGGGTGATAGGTGGGTGACCCATTCTAGCACTGGTTTATATTTGATATCCGACCTCCTCCGTGTTTCAATTATATGTTATTTAATTCTATTAAATTTTTAACAATATTTTTTAACAAAAAAAAATATAAATTAAACTTATTTAAGAGATATAATATTTAGTTTTTTATTATTTTGAGTGAGTTTCTTATGTATTCTAGAAATATTTTAATCCAAATAGGTTTTTTTAGTGAATAGAATGAAAATAAAGAATGTACCAAGCGTGGGATTCGCAGTTCATCGTTCAAATAAGTTAGAAGAGGGCGCCGCCCTACACCTGGGCTATTATACCTTACAGAAACTAAATTAAATAGTAAAAAAAAATGCCTTTTTTAGAATATTTAAAAAAAGTTTTCAAAATACAATTTTATTCGTTATTTACAGAGTTCAGTATACGTTACGTTGTCAAAAGTTTTCTAGTTTTGATACAAATTTTCCGAGTATTTGTTTCATAGGTAATTTTACAGTCGTTTCTGGGATTATAAAGCACACAAAAAGCCACAGACAATCCGAAAGAATACCAATTTCACCGAAAAGCCTTTTGTTTTGGTTTGTTTTATGTGTCCGCGTTCCGATTGTGTTGTTTTAAGGTTCTGTTGATTCATTTTCATCACAATATCAATAGTTTATATGTAATTGTTGTGTTAAAAAATATTTACATATTCATGTGCAGCTATGAAGGTGTTAAATTCCGATATTTTAATGAGACACATATAAAAATTTATGACGCATTTAATACTCTATATTAACTTACATTTTACTCGTGAATCAATTAAATGAATATTTTTCAATACTCATAACAATAACTAAAAAAATAAACTTTATTTTCCCATTTGTCCTTGTAATTTTATGTGGCTGGCCCTTTGGCGCAGTGGGCAGTGACTCTGCCTTCTGCTCCGGGGGTCGTGGGTTCGTTTCCCACCTCGAGTCTGGGTGTATTAGCCATATGTATTTATATATTTCTAAAATAAATATATTTGTGTATAACAGGCGGCTGTTACCTATAACACAGGCCGGCAGCCGGCAGTTGTCTACCTTAGGAACAGACGTCCTTGTGTCATATAGTCCTATATATATTTATTTATTTAATTTAAATTGACTCTATAAACACCTCAAAATTTAGATGAATAGCTGGAGCCACATTTGACAAACGTTATTTGCAGCCATGTCACCTGACAAAAATGTCAAATGTTGATCCGATCGGAGCCACGATATACATTCATTTACTTAAACGTAGAGCTAAAATTGCAATGGAGTGGAGACATTTTGAATTTCACATAGAATATGATAAAGTGGCCAAGAGCGTGTCAAGACACGCTTATATAGAAGGGTTCCGTATCTGATACGCTAGAAATATATTTGTTAAATAACTTCAAAAGTTGTTATCCGATTTCGTTCAAAATAGTTTTCCTAGTGAGTTTTTAGCATGTTCTATCAACATGGAAAATTTCAAGTCTCTACGTCTAATAGTTTGGAAATGCTTTAAAAAAGGTTTAATGCAAATCGATAGATAAAGTGCTACCCTGGAATAATCCATTACAGTTTTATAGTAAACATGACTTTTTTTCAATTTTCTGTTGCAACTGAAACTTTATTTTAGATCCGTTGTCCAATTGGTTTACAATCAAAAAATCCTATTACACCATATCTTTAAATCATATTTGGTACAAGTATGTTATTATGGTCCAAACTCAGTTCTGATTAAGAGGATGTTCTCTTCAATTAATTTAGGGTCGTTTAGTTGCCAAATGAAGCTGTATTTTTAAGTGTAAATTGTGTATTATTATATAAGTATATTTATGTACAGTGTTATTTAGACCAAATAAAAGTTTCTTTTTCTTCTTCTTCTTCTTTTTTGCCAAATTTGATATACCCAATAAGGATTTTCAAAATTAAAATCACGTAATAAGCAAATCGTTCTAGAAAGTTCTCCGAGTTTAGTTTTAAAGATTCTCGTAATCTCGTCACGTTCCACCAACCGTGTGTCAAAGTCTCATATCTATAAGTTATTCAATGAATTTTGATTCTTTAATTGCCATATTAGATGCAGATGCCATATTTAACATATATGATTTTATGTAACTACAACAATTAAGATAAAAGCCGACTATTATTAGCTGAAGATTGGCTTGGGAGATACTTTAGGCGCTGGAAAAATTATTTTTTATCGTTATCGTAAACTTAATACATAACATAAATTTTATACCTATAGACTATAGACTCTTTAAAAAAAAAACCTTTTTTATGGTGGAGTCAATAATATATTGGTTGTTGTTATGTTGTGTTTATCGATAATTTGTTGAGAGATTGTTGTCTCGTTTGTATACAAATACTAGCGTGATTGTACCGGTTTTATAAAATTTTCAAGAGGTAAAAATTAGGTGCAATGGCACTATTAAGAAATATCGTTCTTCATCATGTCATTAACAGTATATGCATATCAAAGAATTTTATCACTATGCTAATATTAATTTATCAAGACAAGATTTAAAAAATTTAGATTTTATACATTGTATATCACATTTTATATTATATTGTATATAAAATAAACGCCTATTCCCATTGATCGCGTCAAACACAGGCATTAAGTTGTCTACTTTAGGAACAGACGTCCGTGTGTCATATAGTCCTGTATATATTTATTTATTATTTATATTATCGCCATCTTGATGTGTAGCGATAGCTACAGTAAATTTAAAAACTGATTTTGATTGGCTTAAAGTATTTTCAATGTGAAAAACGAAAATTAAATATGTTCCGCACCTATTTGTTGAAAATTTACTGTATCTTACTTGTTATTTTACTTAGCTAAAGCTAATTAGCTTGTGATCATTTTAAGAAAACGTTTAAGGTGGTCCCCTCCTAGCATTTCCAAACTATTAGACGTAGAGACTTAAAATTTTCCATGTTGATAGAACATGCTAAAACTCATTAGGAAAATTATTCTGAACGAAATCGGACAACAACTTATGAAGTTATTTAACAAATACGTTTATAGCGTATCAGATACGGAAACCTTCTATATAAGCGCGTCTTGACGCGGTCTTGGCCATTTTTATTTTTGGATAAATGTACTTCCTCAATCAGGCAACTCTACTTTATTAAAAACTATATACCTTGGATGTCGTAACTTTGTCACAGTCTTAAATAAATGACTCTTTTTTTCTTTTATTAAATTACTAGCAGACCCGGCTGACGATGTCCTACCCGAACGTTAGGTTACTTACAATTTACTACATTCTATTACACTATAATATTATTCCCGTTCCCGTTTCCTTTCTTAAATAGTAATTATTTTTTTGTTTCATAAGAATCTTTTTGAGGAGGTCGTGGCCTAATCAGTGGTCGGCATTTGAGTCGATCGCTAAGTTAAGTTGCTATGGCTGCGACCGGAACCAGCTGCGGCTAGAAGTCCAGTAGTGAAAATACTTAAATGGAAGTTGACTTTGTATCTTATTTGACAATCTTTTAGCGATCGCAGATTAAATAAGATACAAAACACAAAATGACTTTTGACAATAAACAACTTGAAGTAAAATTCATAGAAGATAAAGCTAGAATAGAAGATAAAGCGTTTGAAACGATTTCTGTTAATGAATCGGAGCCTAGTGTCCAACCAGCTGCGGCTAGAAGTCCAGTAGTGAAAATACTTAAATGGAAGTTGACTGTTTTCGCAAACTTTGTTGAGTTGAGTGTAATACTTTAACGCGGCGATTTAAAGCCATTATTGGTTTCAGGTTTGCCAAGTTAAGCAATAAATATTATGATGAAAGTAATTTATACAAATTACTAGATTATAAAATTTGTAGGCCGTAAATTTTAGCAGATACCACCTTTCTATTTCAAATGTTGTTTAATAAGCTATTCAAGCATTAACTTTGACGATACAGATGACCTAATTATTGGGAACATAAAGTACTAAAATTAAACTTGCACTATAAATAAACTGCAATATATTGCACCAAAAAATACCCCACTGCAACGCATCGTACTGCATCGAATTGCATTATATGCAACAACACATCGATTCACTCAATACTTCAATACACTGCACCACTTTGCGCAAGTGCTCACCTTACCAGATCGCATTGCATTGCATAGCATCACACATCATACTACAAGGCATTGCATCAATACACAAAACACCAAAACGATTCCTTCTGGATCACAAAGCATCATCAATCATCGCATCACGTCAAACCGCAATGCATCTTACTGAATGTTAAGGCATTGTCAGTAAGATTCACATTTCCCTGCTTTGTAAGTTTCGCATGTTGACAAAAAATCTTACAGAAGAGATCTACGGATAGTAGGTAGAGGAGATATCAACATAGACTTAATTATACGTTTTACTAAACAAATTATGTAGTGTATGTAAAAAACTTTAGCAATAATTAGCAATCCTCACAAAAACCCAGTTTGCCTTAGAATATCTACTCTAAATCGACCTTAACATATATCAATTTAGTCTAAATTATTAGTTTTACTAAACAAATTTTGTACTGTATGTAAAAAACTTTAGCAATAATTAGCAATATTCACAAAAACCCAGTTTGCCTTAGAATATCTACTGTAAATCGACCTTAACATATATCAATTTAGTCTTAATTATTCGTTTTACTAAACAAATTTTGTAGTGTATGTAAAAAACTTTAGCAATAATTAGCAGTCTTCGCAAAAACCCAGTTTGCCTTAGAACATCTCCTCTATATCGACATTAACGTTTGTAAATTTAGATGTTTAATTCTTCGATTTATTTAGGAAATTGTGTGGTGTATGAAAAAAACTTAAGCAATAATCAACAGTGCTCATAAAACCCAGTTTGCCTCACCGCACAGTGCCACCGAGCCTTCCTATATGGGGGGGATCTATTATTTTTCAGCAAGAATGCACTCCGTTAATGGCCTCATGATATTGCATTGTGCCCCGCCGTCTCGCGTAGGGCAATCGCAATAATGCACGTATTGTCGCCAGAAAATTCATATATTTTTTTTAATATTATCCAATTAACGTAATGCCGGTTTGATGGTATGATGATTCTGATGAGCGGATTTTACGTTCGGATGGTTGCGACGTGTGGATGATTACAGGATTTACTTATTTCACAAAAACCCCTAGTTTGTATAGGTGCAAGGTATTGCAAATTATAATAATTAACTCCTACGAATTCATTGGACCAGAACTCGATTTATGAACGATCTTTATTTCTATAGAAAATATATAATTATATATAAGTAGCAGACCCGGTAGACGTTGTCCTGCCCGAACGTTGGGTTACTTACTATTTACTACATTCTATTATCCTATAACATTATTGCCGTTCCGTGTGCGTTCCATTTCCTTTTCGCTTTCGTTTTGCTATTCTTTTTTACTATGCAAACCTTTTCCTAACAATAACTAACAAAACAAAAGAGAAATTATCCAATTGTGCAGTCGTTTATTTCAGCGACTTATTTTTATTTGCGACTATAAATTGAGGTGTAATGCTATCCTATCCTTTAAGTTGGATCAAACTGAACACGTGCAATTTTTTTTAATTTTAAGTAGTTTAGAATTCCATTTAGTCCAGTTCATAGAATTAAACTTTTAAGTTATATATAACCTTAGGTAAATTGTTAGGCAAGAATTACGTGGACATTGTTATGAAGAAACTGAATTAGATCTCTTTCTTTATAAAACCAGATATGTATGTTTTATAAGATTTTATAAACTCTGGAGTTAAGCTGAAGTTAAATTATAACAGTTGCGTCAATTATTTCCATTGAAAAACCTCAGTTTGCTCCTTTTTTATGAAACACATTCCATAAAGAATAAAAATTAAACTAAAATAAGGAAGTTATGTATTACTTAATTGAATGCAAATTATTTCAAAGAAGCTGTTGCAAGGATATTTTTTTCTATTTTTAATAAGGGGCAAATGGGCATGCGCTTCACTTGAGCGATAATCAATGCCCGTGTACAACTTCGCTATCAGGAATCTCACACATGCGTCGCCGGCCTAGCTAGCTAGCCCGGGTAAGCTTCTTTCTTGAAGAATGTAATGAAATAAGATGAAATTTCGACGCCATTATTTAGGATTGCGTAGTCCTACAAGGAACTCATAGTTTCACTCTGTCCGTACGTCAGTCAGTCCGCTCACAAGGTGGTCTTCCCATGATTTCCATACCATTAGATGTATAGACTTGAAATTTTCAATGACGATAGTACATGAAATTAACTCATAAAGAAAATTATTATGAGCGGAGTCGGATAACAGATTTTGATGTTATTTAAGAAATACTTTTATCGCGTATCAGATACGGAACCCTTATAAGCGTGTCTTAACACGCTCTTGGCTACTCTTCTTTAAAACGAAGTGAGAGTTTTAAGCGTGATTATAAAATCTATATAATTTTAGATCCTAATCCCTATACAGCTAGCATTGTCAATTAGCCGCCATTTTGAAACGAAACTCAATATAAATGCAAACCGTTACGTTATAAACAATACCGATTTGTTTATTGCGGTTATAAGGATGTTATTGTTTGTAAATTTGGTCCCTAATACAGATAATGTTTTACTAATATTCTTGTATTGTTAGCGTTTAGCAGAAAATTTTAGGACAGGCTTTGTTGTATGAAATTAGGAGCCGTGATTTTTTAAGTCTACCATTCCCGGACGTTTTTATTTCTGCAACTAAAAAAACGTAAAGTGACACGCAACAAGAATAATAATGCGGACGCTTGCGTAAAACTAAACAGATTTTTCCATTGGGTATTTAATATTGTTGAATATTTAGATAGATAAGCACTTTATTGCACACACATTTAGGTATAAAATAATATTGAAAAGCGTGTCGAGACACGCTTATATAGACGGGTTCCGTATCTGATACGCTATAAACGTATTTTTTTTTAAATATTACAAGGGGGCAGACGAGCAGGCAGCAGGCACCGAAGTGCCTACCGGCGCAAATATTCAAATTTGTCCAGCATCTACTGAAAAGACAGAAAATGAAAAGGACAGTGATACTGAAAACGAAATTTTTTTCATATATGATAAAAAAAAGAAAAAAATGTTACCTGACTAATCAAGATAACAAATTAAGGCATACGTTAAATAGTAGCCAAGCTGCAAAAATAACTAAAAACATTGTTACTTTTTGTGGTCAGTGTGACAAATCCTACTGCTTGCCCTGTTTTAATGAAAAACATTTTTAATAATATTTCTAACAATATAATTATTTTTTCTTGCGTAAAATCAAACAATTATTTACAATAAATTAACCCTGATTCATTTTAAAAATTGAGGTCAATGCCGTCCGCTATTGTTCTTTTCACCGAACTAGCGACGCGCCCCGACTTCGCTCGGGTTCCACAAATAACAAAATTTGAATCTATAGGAAAAGTTTTACGAAATAAAAAAGAACAACTAATTAATCGTATGGCTTTAGTGTGTAAAATATCAACACCTATTTTAACTTTAAAAACGCTTATATACGCTACGCAAAGTAAGGTTGATTAAAGCAAAGTAGTTTAGTTTCTCATGCATGTCATGGATTTCCGCAAAGTAACGACTGATTCTATCAATTATTTGAAACCAAAGTTATAAATTCCGATTTTTCAATCGTAACTAGCCAACACTGTAACTTCAATCGATCCTTCATCATTTTAGCTTTCCCTCCGTATCTGTATTAAACCTGTACATTTTACCTCCCTCAGTTGAACCAACTTTTAAGCCTCGTCTAAACAAAATTTAATCAATGTGTTATATGAGTTTTCCAATCAAAAGAACAGTATGTGTTAATACATTTATACGTCTTTCAAAAAGTTCTGACAAATAAATTAAATATTGCAACAGAGAATAATTACCCGTAAATATAAAACCAAAGTACACTCGGGGAAACATTCGAGATGTTTTTTTACTTCGTTTTATATAAACAGACTTCAAAAACAGTAGCTATGCATAAATATTACAAAACATTCTTACAATTAAATTTAATAAAGAGATAATGCAGCGTTATTTTAGTTTGAAATTACTCGCGAAAAATAAAACGCGAGGTAAAACGAGCAGGCGGTACTCTCAAGTGACTACCGACGCCCATGGACAACTGCAACACCAGGGGGATCGCAGATGCGTTGGTATTGCAACCGAAATAGTATTAATATTTTATATTTAAATTACTGTCTGCTGAGTACGAGTAAAAAGTCTTTTTTTGTGTCTAATTTATGTGCTATATCTTTTTAGGGTTCCGGACCTTCAAAGGAAAACAAGGAACCTTTGTAGGATCACTTCGTTTTCCGTGTTTCTGTTTTTCAAGACCCTTTTTTTCAGGAACGTAAAAGGCAGTCGGTAATTTATTTAACAGCGTTATTGATACAGGCTTCAAAAGCAGGTAAGCGTCATAATAGGATCGATACAGAGTACAACATCGAAGGGCTTCATCAGACGCGGCTGACTCGGCACCGAACGTCATACGACCGGCTTAAGTAACTAATGCCGGCGCTCGCATCGTAATCACAATATATTAGTACGCTCAAAATTAATACTCGAAAGACGCCATGGTTTCTCCTAGACGAGAAAGAAGCCTTGAACTACAAGCAGACAAGGAATTCGTTTTCATGAAAAAATAAATTTTCTTATATTATAAATATTTTAATAACTTGGCACCCTTATAATATTTTTATATCCATAATTGTATGTCATTATTTATATATTGTTAGTAAAGCGAAAACTTAAGGTACCGTTTGACGAAAATTACGAGGACGGAGGAGAATGAAATTTAGCACAAATGCCAAACGATTTTTACCATTTAGACATGACCAATACCACATTTACATGTGGTATTGGATCATGTCAAAGCGTAAACGTGCCAACCGTATGTGACTTTTGCGAATCTTTAACCATTTACGCAGCGCACACAGCGGAAACTATCAAATGGGAAAAGAACCCCAGATTTTGAAACATTCGTCATTATTATCGTCTTAGTGTGATGACATATAGCTTATAGCCCTCCTCGATAAATGAGCTATCTAACACTGAAAGAATTTTTAAAATCGAATCAGTAGTTCCTGAGATTTAGGCTGGCCCGTTGGCGCAGTGGGCAGTGACCCTGCCTTCTGCTCCGGGGGTCGTGGATTCGATTCCCACCTCGAGCATGGATTAAGCCTATCGAAAACTTGTATAAAGAGGCTGCAAATCGCACAAAGAACTTAAACAAAAAGACCACAAGACTAGATAAACTGCGAGATAAATAAACCTATTTCAGAAGTTCTCTTTTAGACTTAGTACAATATGTAGAAAGACTCAAAAACTGGTTTAACCTCAGTTAAAAAAGTATCCATAGTACAGCCTATTTCAATATGCTTTTTCTGGTTATAGAAAACATTTTACTTTACCTATATTTAGTGGTCAACAGCCGTGCCCTCGGTATAATTAATTGTCCTTTTACAGTTTTATAAGATACTAACTGTTTCCAGCTACTTTGTCGGCGTAAAATAACACTTGCAAGAGTTCTTAGTCATACTCAATATGGCCCTATTGAAAAATTCATTCTTAGTGAACGTCTACTAACTTTAAACAACCTGCTTGCCAAATTTCGTTTTTTTTCGTCCTGCGGTTCGGTTTATCTTTATTCCGCAACTAACAATGCGAGAACATCAAAAATTGGCGAGGAAATGGCATAAAAAATACCTCATACAGAAAGAGCTAAACTAAGATCTTATACATATATAAAATTCTCGTTTCACAATGTTAGTTACCATGCTCTCACCGAAACGGCTTGACCGATTTTTATGAAATTTTATGTGTATATTCAGTATTTCTGAGAATCCGTTAATATCAATTTTGCATATTCCTAAGTCGAGGGGTACCGCTATGTATTTTATATTTTAAATTAGTTTATTTATTTTTTTACCTCTAAAATTGGATATATAAATAACATCACATAGATTTCATGTATTCGACCTGCCGATTTGACGTCACAGAAAGAAAATTATTCTTTTTTTTAACGGATATTAGGAATACTTTTTAGGTATGTCTTATATTCTCTATTCTCCCTCCTATGAAGCTTGAAGTAAAAGCTTATATTAGGAGTGGGTGCGACTATACCCAAACGGCGGTGGGGTTTGACCCGGGTACCTTGCGGATTTCAGTCCATACCTTATGCCCTTGAGCTATTGAGGCTCTCAGTTCCATTTCCATCAGACCAAAGCAGTTACAAATGAAAACTTGGAAATGAGAGGGAAATAGAATACTTCCGAATATTCAATTGAAACTTCTATAATCTCGTGATTTACATTGCTTTTTTGACGACACGAGACGATTGCGATACGATATCGTTTCTTCCAAAAAAAAAAGTTATGACACCGTGAGTTGGGCATGCAGGGTAATGTTGACAAGGATGGAAGATGAATATTTCACGGACTCTTCATCAGAAGAAGCGCATGAACCCCCACCACTCGCGCGCAGTTCCAGCCGCGACACCGTTTCGTAGCGAGCTCATGAGGAAGGACCCTGGACGGGTTCGACACTATTCGGGCAGTCCCGATATAACATACGCATGAGTTTAAGAGCCGTTTTATAATAAGTATGAATACCACTCAAGAAAGTCTAAGTTCTAAAAAGAAATATATGTATATGACTGCAAAGAATAGTATTCGCAGTATTTGCATATCAGTGCATAGTATTTGCATATTTATTTACCTGAATATAATAAAATAATGTTTTCTATATAACGAGGGGCAAGGGGTTCTGCTATAAACGGCTTAGTTTTGTTTTAAAGTTATGTATGATGCATCCAGACATACACACCTATTTAATAAAAAAAAACACCAAAATTTCAATAAAAGAAGCCGAATCTTCTTTTTTCTGCAGTAGATTTTTAGTTCCTACTAAATTTCGTATCTCAAAAAGAAGAAGTAAAAACATCATTTGATTTTTTAAACATGTGATTGTTTCAAGATTTTGCTAGGTTAAAGATTTTAATATTTTTCCTTATGTATTTAGTCTTGCTAACGCTTTCTTGTATTAGATATTGTCTATTATCTATCTTTATTGGATATTGTCTACTTAACTCTATCTTATATTGGATATTGTCTACTGTCTAACTTTATCTTGTAATGGATATTGTCTCTTGTTTAACGTTATTTTCTATTGGATATTCTCTATTGTTTAGGTCTATCTTTTATTAAATATTTTTTATTGTTTAAGTCTATCTTATATCGGATATTGTCGACCATCTAACTTTATCTTGTAGTTAATATTGTCTCTTGTGTAACGTTATTTCCTATTGGATATTTTCTATTGTCTAGGTCTATCTTGTATTAGATATTGTCTATTGTCTGACTCTATGTTGAATTGGATATTGTCTAATTCAATCTTTTATTAAATATTGTCTATTGTCTAATTCTACCTTGTATTGGATATTGTTTATAGTTTAACTCTGTCTAGTATAAGATATTGTTTTTGTCTATTGTGTAACTTTATCTTGTGTTAAATATTAACTATTGTCTAAATGTTGTATTGAATATTTTTCAACTATATCTGTCTTGGTCTTTCGTGAGTTATAAAGGGCATCGAGAAATCGTCATTGGAGTCCGGGGTTATACACTATACCTCCTCGAGCCATCGCATTGTTGCGAAAAATCGACGATTCGCCGCCAAAGTTTGATTACTTTTCCACTTAAGCGTCGAAACGGTTTTTGTTTCTGTTACGGCCAGCCCCAAATTACTTTTTGGCGGAATAGAACACAGTAGGAGAGGTAATGCATTATTTTTTGAAAATCCGTATCTCAATATTGGTTTATTTGTACACATAAGACGCAAATATAGCGTTGGTCTTTTCTGGTGTGGCCATAGATAAAATAAATATAATATTAATTTACAGTCTATATAAAATTACCTAGCTAGGCATCGATGGATCGACGAATCCGTGAGCTATTTCTGGACTTCTGATACGAGCCTAATTTTAAATATTCTTGTATATAAATTGCATTTAGAAGATTGTTAATGATTCCATAAAATAGTAATAGAATAAACATAATTATCTTTTATATAATGTTGCATAATTATGTAAAAAAATGAACGTATGACTAGTCGTCAGCGCCATCTATCTAAACAACTTAGTACTACGCCGAAAACCTTTTTGTTTTACGAGAAATTCAGATCCTGAGAACCTCGAATACAACCTCATCGGCTTTGACATATCAACAATTTTCTCAAAGGCAGTACGTATGTGCAGATTCTAGTGCATGTATAGAGATGGCGCCACTTTCTTAGATTTGAAATATAGTCAAAATATTTTACATAAGCAAACAAAAATATTTTACATAATTGAAAATGATGCTAAAAAAATTACCATAATGCGCTCAAAATGCTCTGGACGTACATAGAGGTAGATGGCGCCACCTGTTTTCAATTTAGCCTTATTTCATTTCATTTTTTTGGTCTTAAACAACAAATATACCACACATAATTCAAGGAATGTTCAAGTAATTCATGTGTAATTGATAATTTGTGAATTTAGGCTTAGCATATTATTTATTTCACATCTTTAGAGCGAATCTTGAAAAGCACTTTATTGATACCTTTAGAAGAATCTTAATAACATTTCGCTTTTTTTATGTTACAAGAGGCAAACGAGCAGGCAGCTCACATAAGTGACTACCGACGCCCATGGACATCTGCAAAACTAGGGGGCTAGTAGACGCGTTGCTCCTTTAGTTAAACGTGGCAAATTTTCAACAAGGAAAAATAGGAAGTGTCTTAATTATGTTTCCTGTGTTTTCGCCTAATTAGTTGTCGTGTAGGAAACTGAAAGAGTTTGTGTCTCAAAAATTCTGGAACTACTTTTGTTGAGTCTAGAAGCAAGCGGAGATGTAATTGCTTTTAAAATATTTTGTTAATCAAATAAACTGAGTACACGTGAAGCTTTTGTTAGGGGTAATAGTCCAAAGTGATTATGAGTCGAAAAAAAAACATGACGAATATCTATATATATAGTATGGGATATCGGACCTCTTAGTTTTCCGTATCTTATGTAAATATTATGTTTAAAATATTTAAAATAATACGCATAAAGAAAGATCTCAAAGACCGGTTCTGAGAAATTTATGTTCTTTTACTGTTTTTGCGTCATCTCTTATGTTCCTATATATTATTAATTTATTCATAATAACAGATGTAATATATCTTTAAGGGGAAATCAAACCTGTCTGGAATTACCGGATGTACGACGTAATCCGTATCCACATGGTTTTTTATACTAATACTAAATACAAAATAGGTATTTTCAAAATACTTTATTCAAATAAAATACTTTCAGATAACATTACTAAAGTTCGTTATTTATTAAAGATTGGCTGTACGAGCATGTCGTGACTTTGTCTGCTTGAATTCTGCGATGTTTTTTTAAAATTTGAACCTTAAAAGTACGTAACAGGGTAGCGCGGCGCGGGTCGTTGACTTGTTTTGCGCGTCAACATTTTGTTGACGATTGCTTCCCAATGTACACGATACATTGCGCGCTCAAGATGGAGAACATTGAGGAAAAAATTGTGCATGATATTACATCTTAATTAATTAAATTATTTCTGTAACCAATAATAAAGCAAATTTTGTGCTAAGTGTTGTTTCAATATGTCTCGATAATGCTTTAATTATAAATACACGTGGAGACATATTAATGTGTTAAAAAGGTTTTTGTTAATATTAAGGTAACTTGGTATAGGTAGCGATTGTCTCTCTAATAAAATAAAATGAAAATTCATATCTGCATTTCCAGGTGTACCATCACTGTCTCTTCGGCGCAAAATGTCTTGGTAAGCGCATAACTTAACAACGCCTGTACCAATTTAACCAATTCTTTTTTTATATGTTCGTTGTAGTCCAAGGATGGTTTTTACGGCGAGAAAAAATCGAATAATTGCCGGGAAAATCCTTAGTCCCTTTCTTTTTTCCCCTACAAACGTTTTATAACTAAAATGTAGAGTCAATTTGAACCTATAACTTTCTAAAGTAATAATGTTTAGCTGGAACATTGTTTTAGCTCTAAGTTTCTGGAGGTGGGCGTGACAACTGGAACTCCATAATTGTACACTTGTTATTTATTGTAAAATGCTGTTGGTTCGTCTAAATAAATAAAAATAAAAAAAAAATAAAAAATAAAAATGACACTATCATTATTGGTAAATACATCCGTATACACTAATGATTTATATATTAAAAGGCACAGGGCCGACATCGTGATTATATTAAAGGTTTTGAGAATGTGGGCACAGAATAATCGAGCAAGGAGAATAATAAAGGCTATAGTTTCACTAAGTGACAAAATCACTCAATCACCTAAATCACTTTTCATATTGAATAAGCATTTTTTAAATTAAATAAAACAGTTTTTAACTAAGCGTCTAGTAGATGCTTTTGGGTTAACCGATGCGTTTGGATTATCCGATGATAGCCTTTCTCGATAAATGGGCTATCTAACACTGAATTTTTTTTTAATTCGGTATGACCTGGGATTAGCCCGTTCAAGTAGACAAACACACAAACAAACTCTTCAGCTTTATGTATTAGTATAGAGGTACAGATTTAACGGAAGCTGGACAAACTGTTTTAATTGAGAAAATATGTATGTATTTATATATTTCTAAAAAAATATTTGTGTGTAACAGGCGGCTGTTACCTATAACACAGGCATTAAGTTGTATACCTTAGGAACAGACGTCTGTGTCATATAGTCCTGTATATATTTATTTATTATTTATATTAGAATATAATACATACTAATAAACATAACACTTACATAAAAATGTATAAATACATAATTAACTGGTAATAAAGATTATAATAAGTAATCGTTATATCGGTTGTTTGTTTATCTGTTTTATTAATGTTTTACAACTAAAATAAAAATGTTGCACAAAAGGTGAGCTTAATGCTAAAAGCATTTTCTGCCAGCCTATCTTAGACGTCCATGAAAAAAAAAACAAAAAAAAATTGCATTCGTACTCATATCGTATGAACGTAACTTTCTTTAACCACTTTAAAGAATTAAATAGCAAGTGTAATGTTATATTAGGTTTACTATAGTGATTAGTTGAGTAAAAAAGCAGTTTATTGCAATTAAACATGCAAAGGAATCCAGTAAATAACACTTGACGTCACGTCATCGGTGACAGCTAGTGAGTTATAAAACTGTAAAAAATGTTTTGTACCTACTTTTACCTTCAATATGAAAATGTGTGTTACCTTATCTACAGTCGAGTAGTTATATATATATATATATAATGATATACTTTATCAATATTAAAATTAAAAACTTTGCTTAAAACTTTTTATTTTTAACATTGGAAGTAATTACACCTTTCGACGTTAATTTGCTTTTAATACACCTTACAGTTGCAGTATTAATACTGTTGTGCCCCGTAATCAAACCCCCTGCACCATGCGAAGTCGCTCATAGAAGCGTACTCGCCAAAATTCACTACTCGCCTCCTGAATCTAAGCAGGAAGCAGGTGAGCCACTTCTGAAGGCCGGGCAAAGCCAAAGAAATGTGAGTACACAACTGAATTTAAGCCGTGCTTTTGTCGGAAGACTTTATCAAAGGTACTTAGAGACTGGCGGCTTCGTTCGTCATCAAGGAAGACCACGATCTCGTGTGACAACTGGAAGGCAAGACCGGTTTATTTTTACGACCAGCTTGAGAAACGCTAGGTGGGCCGATAGATGTGTCTGGGAGTGTATTATAGGATAACAGGAATTAGTAAATAGTAAGTAACCCAACGTTTGGGCAGGACAACGACTGCCCGGTCCTAAATAAAGCTTTATTAATAACAATTTAGTTAGGTATATAATACTAGCTTAATCATACTAGAACTGGTCCCCTCATTAAACACTGGAAAAAAATCAAATGTAACAGTATTCACTAATGAATGTCATTTTCTTTTGTTATTTCTAATTGTTTGTCAAAGTGCTAAAAGAAATATCTGAAATTTGTAACTTTGTAGGCCAACAAAATTAGTTCAATGTTCAGAATCATTTTATACAGTCATAATTTTATTAAAATAATTTAAAATTTTATATATTACTCCTATCGAAAAATGTTCTTATATATGATAAACAGATCAACAAAATGAACTATGTATTTGAGTTTGTTATAAGCAAATGACGTCAGTGTTATAGATAAAGTTGTAAAAAATATTAATACGATAGCCGTAACCTTGATTGAAGTTATCATGAAAATGATGGAACGTTAATCAAAAAATTATAGTGATTAAATTATCTTAATAGTAAATTTTATAATGTGGGAGGGATATGATACTTTTAAAGATTAATTGACACTTTACATTCACGATACGCGCGAACCGAGAACGCACGTTTCTGAACGAATTTTATACAGTCAAAATATAAAATGATCGACGAAGTTCATAAAAAATATTTTTTAGGGTTCGATTTTAGTACTCAGAGGGTAGGTTGTTACTGTGAATTTTTTTTTAATTAGCGATGTGTGATTTTGTAGATAAATAGAAAACAAACAGTTATTAAAGTTTTAGGTTGTAAAAGTTTCTATTTCAAAATTCAAATTTAAGTTTTCCGGCGCGACTATCATGTTCTTTTAAACATCAGTGTTAAAGATTAGTATCTTAAACCATTAGAAGACCATAAACATAATCTTATAGTAAAGTTTAGATTACGCTAGTCCTTGGCAATGAATTAGTCAACATCATGGTGAAGTGCAAGATATAAATTAATCAGTGAAAGTGTCTGCGCAATTTATAAGATGTTAGTCTAGATTGCTAATTTATGCATATCGCATGTTCAATGCATGTACAGTTTTTTTAATAAGACTAATTATTTGTGTATAATTTTTGAACTAATTACGAAAAATAATTAAGAAATATTTTTGCAAGTGTGATATTGTTATATTTAGCGAACACTAACATTGCTGTAATTTTTTAGTTATTATTAAGATATTTAAAATCTAACATTTTTTAGTTAAAAGCTATTGTCATTGATGAAGAATATGCAGTGCAACAAGAAGCAGACGTTGAATTTGATGTTGATTTGCCTGAATTTAGGTAACTAACAATTTTTACTATTAACAATTTTATTTATCACTAAAATATCATGCATGTTATAGAAATTTGTTTAGTTTCTGGCTGATTTAAATCCTTACACATCTTAATACGAAGTTTTCCAACTTTTCTGTCTGTGTTTGCGTTAAATAAAAAATAACTGAATAAATTATGTGGTTTTCACCAACCGATAGTGGATTGATTAGTGAAAGGTTTATATGTATAATATATACATATATCAATTATCAATTTATTTATTAATAGACATTTTATAAGACATGTAGGTCTACAAGCCGCCGCCAACGGCCGGCGGTCTTTGAAGTAAGCGATCAATAGATGGTGTTAAGTTTTAATATTCAATAGTTAGAGTAAGTCCACATTCGGCAGGACAACATCTGCCAGGTCCACTATTTATGTATCAAAATGCATTTTAATCCCTCCTAAATAACATATTGTAAGCCACATTCTTGCCATTCTCACTTTTTTACTTTTTCTAAATGAACTGGATGAGTTCTATTATCTGTATTAATTTCAATATAAAATACTTTACTTTGAAATAAATACAGTTAGTAAAACTCATCAAGTTCATTTAGAAAATATAAAAAAATGAGAATGGCAAGAATATGGCTAATAATACTTTTGTTGGAGCCATTGATATGCTTGTGTGATAGTTCTGCATTCACAAACAGGACTTTCTTAAGGCTTGGACGTATGGTTGGAGGTTTCGTTGAAGATATGTTTAAATTGTGTTATTTACAGAACTGCTGTGGTGTCATACGTGGGGAGAATGGGGAGGTGACGGCCCCTCCTTTGTTATGGGTCAAGGCTCTGGATATGGTGATGGAGAGGCTCATTGTAGCTGGGGTTGACTTTTCTAACATTGAAGCTCTGTCAGGTGCTGCTCAGGTAAATAATTCCATAAATAGTATTAAATAATTCCATGCAATATTGTCAATGTTTTGAGGATTTATTTATTTTTTTGAAAATAAAGTGCCCTATGGTATTCCAATATAAAATTAACTAATCGCCCACGCTCGATCACACTTTTCGTAACGTTCTAGTCTCACATTAATTAGCTTACTCTCCAAATCAAGCGTGCCTAAAGAAGTTTTACTTCAAAAAGTTTTACTGCACTTGTATTTCACATATTGTCTCTTACAGCAACATGGTTCAGTTTGGTGGTCTAAAGGTGCAGACTCCAGGCTGGAGAGCTTATCTCCTGAGCATTTCCTGCACACACAGCTGGCGTCTGCTTTTGTGGCCGACTCTCCCGTGTGGATGGATTCCAGCACCACCTCAGACTGCCAAGCCTTGGAGGAGGCTATGGGTGGGCCTGAGGTAAACATATCTTATAGTGTATTGTGAAAATATCTATACATTTATGTCTGACTCCAGAATAAGAATAATATTTAGTGTATTGAGCAGAACGGTGGCCACCTTCAAAAAGTGATTTTCAAGAAATGAAGAAGAAAGAAAGAAAAGAAAAGAATGAAGAATACCTTTACATGTGCCGCTATATTCTTAAAAAAAAATAAATGATGTCTCTATAACTTTTTGTTTTATCTTTGTTTTTAAAGTTACGCATGTTCCCGTGTTACATGTGACAAAATTTAATGCGAATATATTAGTATTAAAGTACAAAAAGATCTTCTGAGCAATTTGGAATTGTTATCGATTTTTAAATGTGTTTTTTCTGGATTATTACAATATGAAGCTTAGTTACTCTTGGGCTAGTGGACTGAAATTCTTTTAAAGTAGACGCTTTGGTAAAGATATAGATAGATATGTTGGCGGTCCCCAATACTAAGCAACGTGTCGAAAGTGACGATTTTGTTTTATTAAAAAAATATATGTTACATATTAACTGAAGAATCGTTTCGGAGTAATATTGTACCTAAAAATACCTTAAATTAATAAAGAAAGCCTCCGATCCGTTAAAGGAGCTTTTACTTAGATTAGGTGAAAAAATGTAGGTGTAATTAAACACTTTTCTGCCGCTAAAACAGCACGTGATGAACGTGCTAATAGAAAATTTGTCGATAAAACACGAAAGAATCTGTTAATTAATTTTAGGTACGTATTTGTTACAGATTTTTTTACACATGAGCTCAGATTATAGAACAAAAGGTCTAGTTCTGTAATCTGAGTTTCAGCGTATATAAAACTAGTTTTTACCCATGACTTCGTTCGCGTAAAATTCAACGCGTCTTAGAGTACACTTTGCGACACTCGTACGCCTAAACTATGTACTTGATGAAAAAAGGTGGAGACATAAATTGGAGGTAATTGTTTCTAGTTTCATTTAGTATATAACTGTTTTTATCGTGAAATAAGGCGGAAAGGAGATACTGCCAAAAAACTGTATTTAGGCGCCATTTTTCCAATATGGCGGCGCGAGGGACACAAATAGCTACGTGATTGCAAAGTAAAAATTCGGAAATACCACATCAAAATCTATAAAATTGCCTATTTAAGCAATGAATGCAAAAAAAACAATGGCTTTCATTTGAATTTACTATTTTTTCTTAAAGACTAACAAAATTATTTAACTTAAAACTTGACGTGCAACTCTAAAATACTTATTCCCATTGTTGTAACGCTCAAAGCAAAGTTGAATACCCACTAAAGTACATTTATTATTTAATCCATCTCTTTATTTTATACTTCTTGTTGCGGACTGGCTGATTAAATTTACTTTTTTATATTTATTTTTGAATTTGTTCTTTTTATATCTTTTGTTTTTCTGAGGAATTATGCGAGGTAAAGTTTCTTCAGAATCGAACATTTTTATTATTATTGTAGTTGACCAGGCAGACGTTGTCCTGCCGGAACGTTAGGTTACTTACTACATTCTATTATCTTATAAAATTTAACTACAATTTTAATTTGAAATTTGAAATTGAAATTTGAAATTGAAATTGAAATTTGAAATTTGAAATTTATTTATTTATTGAAACTGAATTTGCACAATTATAAAATGGCAACGATGACACTGTAAAAGTCTAAACTGTGTTACAGCCACTCCTAATACAAGCTTTTAATTTAAGCTTAGTAGGAGGGCAAAAGGGAATATTAGACATACCTAAAAAGTATTCCTAATATTCTTTAAAAAAAAAATAAACTGCTATACACGACTAACCTCTTTTGCCTATACAGCACAATTTCTCTGTGGAATCAGTTGCCGGCTTCGGTATTTCCGAGCGGTTACGACTTGGAGACCTTCAAGAAAAGAGCATACTCATTTCTCAAAGGCCGGCAACGCATCTGCGAGCCCTCTGGTGTTGCAGTTGTCAATAACATACTAAGGTATTTAAGTTGCTGTATGCTGTTCACAAAGCGAAAGAAAAGTACGTACAAAATGAAACATTAATAATGCAGGACTATTTAAAAAAATACTTTGTTAAAGTTCCACTGTTAAGCCTAATCTAATTCTAGCCTAAGCCTAATCTAATTCCACTGTTAAGCCTAATCTAAAAAATAGTCTAATTGTAGTCTTACTCGCATACTGGAGGCCTTCACATTTCGGAAAACCCTGTTTTGTGAAAGTCAATTAATTTCTTATAAGTTTATATAATAAGTATTTTTCGTTAAATAATATTGTAATCTGTTGTGGTTGCCTAAAATAAAATAAATAAATAAATTGCTTATTGAAATTCGCTTTTCATTCAAGTGTAAGGGGATATATTATTTTCATACGAAGATTTGGTTGTACAGTTAAAGAAGTATTAATTTAGACTTAACTAGCTCTGCCCCGCGACTACGTCCGCGTGGGCCACCCTTATCATTTAGGAGTATGAAAAATAGCTAGTAGCCGATTGTCAGACCTGTTGAATGTGCGATACTGTAGCATCGAACAAATCTGCATTTTTTATTACATTTAATCTTTCTACATTTCCTTTCTTTCTCTTAAACATAAATATAAAATTCTCTTAAACATAAACCTAATATAAAGTGAATGAAAGAAAAAAAAACAGAATTGAAAACGGTCCAGCGGTTTTCGAATTTTCGCCAGACTAACGAATAACTATTTATTCTTGTTTTGTATAGATTAAGCAACTTGTGGAATCATCAAATTCCGTATTTATAAATAGAAAAAGTGTTAAGAAAGGTGAGTTATAAGTCGAGGGAGTGTCAATTGACATTTCTGGTCGCAGTCGATAAGGCCTTAGATCTAACCATGTCATGACCACGCCCTAGAAATAAATGAAATAAGTAAAAGGACCAAAATTGATATTAAATCAGCTCTCTGGCAGCAACTCATGGCAGAGTTTTTGGCATTTATCCTTCTCTTACCAGTTGCCGGCTTAAAGCTTGCATAGATCTAACTAGATAACGTCGCTCCATTAATACCTAAGGTACCCGACGATATGTCATTCCAGGTATCCTTGTGTCCAGTGACACAATCTTCATCCATTCTTATAATATTTTAAAATTATATACTTTTAAAATACTGGGAATTTTTAGGTAGGTCAACTAAGCTTGAAAGTTGTTCGTGGAATAGGTGCGATGATAATCCAGCAGCATCGGGTACTAAACTTGGTACCTTACCGATTTCAAGCTATTCTTTCTATCACTGAGCCACTGTGCCTATAAGTGCCAAGCCAAAAGGTAAAGAGATTTATGTGTATAAAATATGAATATACATAAAAGATAATCCAAGCGTTGGAAACATTTTAATAAAACTATAACTAACCTATGAAACCAGTTTGAATTGTGAACATAATATGAAAAATACTTTTACGAGCGAATTTATAAAAGCAAATCGTAGCCATTTGAAAACAGGGTTCAATTTCGGAAATTAACTTAACACGAGAGGGGGATTTGAATGGCATACCCAGCTAATTGCATTCTAAACGTAACGAAGTGGGATCGCTGTGATGTGGCGCGTTATTGTAGCTGTCAACGCTTTGTTACCTATTTGCATGTAATTTGTGATACCGTGCTTTATTTATATAATACGTTAGCAACAATTTCAAATGCAGCAGTGACTGACATATGAGCGCTGATTGGTTGTCGTCATCAAATCGGTTAGAAAGCTAAGAGCTACGCTCATTTGCATACGCAAAATTATCAATAAATAATTAATGACTTATGTTAGTACTAGAGTTTCGCTTGATATGGGAAATTCAAAAAGCCACGGACTTATTGAACAGGACTATATATGTTTATAAAAGCGGAAGGTCATCTAACACGAAATGTCATGAAGTAACCTAGAACGTGTCAAGACTCGCTTATATAGAAGTGTTCCGTATCGGATACGCGATAAAGGTATATGTTGAATAGCTTCAAAAGTGTTGTGCAATTTTGTCGAAAACATTTTTAGTGAGTTTTTAGCATGTTCTATTAACATGGAAAATTAAGCCTCTACGTTTAATAGTTTGGAAATCCTATGTTGCAGGCCGACACGGACAGACGGACCTAGCGAATCTATAAGAGTTCCTTTTGTACTACGGAACGATAAAAACCGCGGGACGTATAAAGATGAAATTTTGCAGGGAGATAGTTTATAGTTGTTAAGCATTCGCTAAGAACGGGTTTTTTCAAAGCGCCAGATTATGGAACTTTAAGTCGCGATAAGACACTAGTAATATTATATAAGATAAACTGGATATATTATACTTTATTTTATTAATACACCCAAATGATTTAAGGATTACAACTTCAGCTTTCGATTACCTTCGTATATTGTGTTCTAACACTTATGATATACCATGGCTTAAATTTATTTTACTTACTGACTAAATACCTTCTTTTAACAATCGATAAAAAATAACCATAAACTTAGTTACTATGTGAAAACAATACATTTGATTTACAATGTAACACTTGTTGACATAATAAATAAAAAAATTAGAAATAAATGTATGGTAGGCCTAATGCACATAGTATACTATTCAGCACATTACGTACCTTTAGCGAAGCTCCGAAATAAATATTAAATCTAAAAATAAATGTTCAAAGGTAAAATTTTCATTAAGTAATGTGCATGTATTAGGGTCGTTCTGGGCGAGAGGTTAACCGGTACGAGTGCACTCAACAACCGTCGCCCGCGACCCATCGCGCCGTCCTTGGTCGCTGAGACCTTTTTTTTATAAAAAATACATCAACCTCATTTTTATACCGTTTTCAGTAAGAACAAGATTTACAGAGATACGAATCAACGTCAAGTGTGTTTAACCTGTTTTAATGTTGCAACTCAGAAAAATATTATTTAATAAGTGGGATAAAAATTTCATTAGTAAGTCTTTTTAATGATACAAGTTACCGAGAAATAGATCAAATATATGAAAGACGCGTCGCATAACAATTGATAATTTATGCTGATTCGCAAACAATTTATAAAATTAATTTGCTTAATTACACTAAATTCTCTTCTTCGGTTACTAAATATAATGATGTGGTATTGCGGTGGTACACACAATATTTGTCAACCTAAATCTCAATTTTAATTTGATATAAGCTATTAGTTGAAAAGATCGTGTTAAAGTAAAAAATTTTTGGTGCACTCTAGTTATTTAAGTGTTAAGATCCAAAACTACAAGCGCACTATGAATCCAAATTCAGAATTTACATTCAAGCCAGCCACATCACTTAGTGAAGTTGTAAACAAAATTACTGTGTCGTGAGTCCAACACTATTTAATTAAGTTTATTGCAAAGCTAACTATTTTGGTGTTTCGCCAAATTTCAAGAAAGCAACATTAACTTGATACTAATTTTTAGAATTACTGTAATTGTGCTTAGAACAAACACGTTATTACAATGTATGAATAAGCAATGAGAATTAAAAGTCGTACTCGTTATTGCGTATTATTATTTCTTTCTTTCTTATACAATTTTGAAACTAAATCTATACATAAAAACCTCGGCAACTACAAAGATGAAATTTGGCAAGGTTTTTAATCAGTACGCACCCGCTAAGAACGGATTTTTCCACAGAGCCAGACTAAAGAGGTCAAAGGGCTCCAGTAAGTTTAATTTAATCGCGAGAAACAGTTAGCTAGCAACACTTTCATATATAAAGGATCTGACTTCATTGTTGTAAACCTCCCTGTAGTAAAACCGCTGAAGCATACAGATTCATCTTTTGCATAATTCGAGTTCTAGTGGACGGTCATTTATAAATAAAATAAACTAAGAACATGTCCCTGATTAATAATAATAGGTTCAATAAAATAAAATAATAGATAAATAATAGTAGATTGACAAAATATTTCTCCCTGAATCTCGTTGTTAGGTTTTATAGCTATTGTTTCAGGTGTTAATGCCTTGTCATAACTCAACGAAGAATATATTATTTTTGCAAAATACAACAAAACAAGTACTAATTACAAGAACAGAGACTTAATTCGCGCACTTTACTTTAGTTACACATACCAGCCAGTAATTCATACAATTAATTTAAGCTTAGTAGGAGGGGAAAAGGGAATATTAGACATACTTAAAAAGTATTCCTAATATTCTTTTTTTTTTAAACTTTCATTTTCCTTCACCATAAATGTTGTAGATAGATTATCTTGCAATTCATTAGCAAGTATGCAAAAAAATCTGTATCACACATTAAACCGCTTAAGAGCCGATCCCAAATTTTTGCTGCCTAAATTTGCAAGCTCAAATAAAGCGTTAACATTAAGATTACACTTAGATCGCTTAACAGCGTTATTTACGGTAAAAACGGTTATATATTATGTTAAGTTTCATTGTACGTATTCTGTCAGAAAGTACTTAAATTAAAAGTGTACATTGTTAAGACGAGGTGGTGTTCACTAACCACAGGCCGTCGATAAATCGTTGAGCCATTTAGGCCTTATCTTTATATATCTAATTTGTTTAAGAAATGCAAATCTCAATATAATATGAACGGTATTTTTATATATAGATTTTTTTTCTAATATTCCCTTTTCCCCTCCTACTAAGATTAAATTAAAATCTTGTATTAGGAGCGTCCTTACTAACATTTTCAGCTTATGCCACTCTCTCTTACATTTATCGTTCTCTTGAGTATAGTCATCTAATATTTAAAAAAAAAAAACAGGAATCTGAAATATATATATATAAATATAAAAAGTCAATTTTTCATTACTTGTAAAATTGTCATTTTTTTTATGCAATCCAAATTATTGGTACTTGACATGATCTGCAAATTTGACATTATTAGAATAACCTTGACATTTGAAAATCGAAATTATTTTATCCATTTTTTTTATCCTGCTAATCGCATCGTTACAAGTTAAATCAATAATATCTGGTTGGTTTTCAGTTATCAAAATGAACAGAGTAATTTGAATTGAAATTTTTTGCTTCAGAAAATAATTAGCAATGCATAGATTTCTTCGTACAAAATTGACGCGTTTTTGAGAAAAATCGAGCCATATTAGGGGGTAGGCAGTAAAATACACATTTGAAAAGTGTTTATGAAAGTGTACATTGCAAAGCTTAGTGAAAGTTTAATAAGCTGTTTTCTTTATTTTTGATTTGTCAAAAATTTTCAACAAATATTTTTTTGATCCAATATGTACATTTTATATGAAGCTTAACAGGAGACAATAAACCACTTTGGTAAACGTATATCAAAATAAAGAACAATGCATTAATGAAAAACGATAATATTAATGAAATTTCAAACAACATTACTACATGTATGTAGTCATTAAAAATAACATTACTGCGTAGTGGAGGAAAACATTATCTATCTCTCACACAATTACCATATCGTACGCAAATATGATAAAGAATTATCAAAAAAGTAGTTAAGGTATTTTACTAAAGATTTTTTGTTTTTGTATTGTTGCATGCTACCGAATAAAACATTTTTTATTTTTTTATTTATTTATTTATTTATTTCAGTGATTTTGTTAAATTTTGAGGGTTTGCATTTTTGTGCGGACGTCTGGATATTTTTCTAAAAGTGTCGTACCTTATGTTATTTCTTATAATCTCAGCTGTCTATCTATGTAAGTCCTGTCAAAATTGATCCAGTCGATTTTACAATTATGGCTTCAATTCCCTGCATACCATCTGCGAACCCCTTTAATTCGGTGGTAACGTTTTGTACCGGTGTTCGTTTGATAACAGTATATAATCAGACCACTACTCTTTATTTTATTTAATTACAAATAAAATAAGCAGTAGTCAAAGGGCGACCTCGATCAGGTGAATAAAAGGATAGACTACTTTAAGAAGAGGTTGATTTAATTGTAATAGAATCAAACAACTCAGGTATATTAATGCACTTTTATTCAATACATTAATAGACTTTACTAAAGTTAAACTTCAATACTTATTCAATTATAATGTAAGCCTCAATTGCACGCCTATAATGGTAATACACTGGACTTATGTATTGTATTGTATTATAATATTCATACGTCCGATGGCAATAAAAAAAAAATAAATAAATAAAAGTAACAAACTAGTCTTATACCAGAGCCAGACATAGCTCAGAGTGTTTGTAGATTTTTGTCCTTGAAGACTACAAAATTCTACAAAACTTTGCGCAGCTACAAGTCCCTGGCAACACTAGATAATCATTGAAATGATCATTCAAATGAAGCTATGCCTGGCTCCTCCATTATGAATAATAAGTTCAAATTGACTCTACATTTTAGATATAAAACGTTTGTATGGGAAAAAGAAAAGGGCTGTTTTTAGGGTTATTTCTCGCCGTAAAAAACCATCCTTGGACTTCAACGAACATTTAAAAAAAAAAGAATTGGTTAAATTGCTCCAGGCGTTGTTGAGTTATGCGCTTACCAACGCATTTTGAGATTCATTTTTATATATATAGAAGTGAAAATTGTGTTATTATTTATGTGACATGAATATAACACAACCTTTGTTCTTCATAACGAACAACTGATTTCACAGAGGAATTGTGCGAGGTATGAAGTTTCTTGAAAATCGTACGGTTGTGGATTTTAGGACATCAAGGTGGTGAGGGTGAAATTTATGTATCACTGCATTTCTTCACCATGACATTATTACTATGTGAAACGTACATTGCCGCTACGGGTTACTGTCACTGATATATTTATTTATGATGTACGTAATTTTTTTTTAATAATTAAGGTCTCTAACTGTTATTTCGTATCCAACCAGGAAAGTGTGGTCACTATGTTGTGAACGATATAAAAATAATAATGTTTAAAGTCTGGTATTCTTCTCTGTTGAACGTGACATTGGCGAAATAAGTAGCATATGCATAAAAGCAATTCATCTAACCAAGAAAGAAGAAACTGTGGTATATACCTGACTTATAATTATGCACTTTATTTTTTATAGACTTTATTGGTAAAAATATGAAGTCAAGACTAAAGTTTAAATTCAATACTTAATGTGGAATCGTAAGCACAATTACATAAGTTATGTTATAAAAGAATAAAGACATTTCATTTCAATCCGATGAATTTTTAATATTATGAAGAGGAAAGATGTGGTTGCTTGTTTGTATTGAATAGGCTCTAAGACTGCTGGACTGATTTAAAAAATTCTTTAACTCTTAGAATAATAAATTATCCCTGATGAACATACATAGGCGATAAAATATTTTCAAGAAAGTTAGGGATCTGTATGATGAAAACTTCAACAATGTAAATACCAGTGCGAAGCCGGGGCGTGCCGCTAGAGAATAACAGAAATAACGTTTTACCCGCAGGTTTCACCCCTATTTAGGCGCTAACGTATTATATCAAATCAAAAGTGATAGATCACATCGTCATCAATCACCGTCACACAAATCTACTCTTTTCAAATACTAGCCATCAACACTGAGCTTTGGTTTTTATTAAATAATATAGGATATGCTATTTTGTTTTGTTTCATATGTGATCCCCTATTTTTTTATTATTACTTCAAAACAATTTTATTCTTACAGTGTTTTTAAGTGCAACCTCAACCACAATCGTTTTATCTGTGCACTGAAGATTCTTTGTTTTAAGTTATATAATCGTTTTAAGCGATTAAGACATCCCTAGATATCAGAGCTTTATCTTTATATGTACATTACAGTTACGTAATTTTAAATATGTATTAATAATATAAGGGTTAGAATAATAAGACTTAATAACTATGAAGGAAGTCAAAAATAAATAAAAACGTATCTATAAACCAATCGTTGTTCGTTAACCTTGCTAAGATTCGAGAACCGCTCTACAGTTTTAAATTATGTTTGTTTCCTTTTGTTCCCCTTACTTCAGAGAAGATTTAAAAGAAAACAAAGAAAGGAAAAATAGTAGTAGTAGATTATAAAAAAATACTAAAAAAATGCAGAAGTTTTCCAATTCAGAATATTTCAAATAAACTTTTGAGTAAACACAGTAAACAACAAGCTTTCAAATGAAAAAAGAATCATCAAGATCGGTTCATCCAGTCGAAAGTTCTGAGGTAACAAACATAAAAAGAAACCGTTGAATTGAGATCAGCTTCTTTTTATAAAGTCGGTTAAAAACTTGAAATTATCAAAATACATAAGGTTACATTATAAATAATTCAATATGGTGGTTAAGTATTCTTAAGTTTTCTAATTTTTCCCAAAATTTTCTTTTTTTTTTCATTGGAACCTTCATTGTCAGGAGACAATAAAAAACAAGATAAAAGAGAATCAGCGAAATCAGTTCAGCCAACGACGTGATGCCATGACCAAGGGAAATAGGGATTCATTTATATTTAGCAGGCGATTTACACATACCTGTTTATATTTTATTGTTATTAACTATGACATCAAATGTAATTAAATAGTCAATTAGTAGTTTTACTAAGAACAAAAATTTTGTACGTGGCTTTAGCGTAAATTCGAATTTCGATCACCCGGCTATCTAAAAATAAAACAATAATATTTTTCACGCCACCTATTAGTAAATGAAACCGTCCGCCGGGCAGTAAATAAACAAATGCATCAAACTGAGCGCAAACAGATACGTAATATTGAGATTACAATTCTACTCATGAATATTCACAGGGTATTTAGCATTTTACTAGCCGGGGGCTAATTGTAGCTAAGCGTTGTTGTTTTAGTTACTGGAAAATGTGTTGATTTAAAAACTAAGTTAACATTTAACAGCGTGACCAAAAAAGTACTGTATTTACTTGATACTAATTTTCTCAGTGGTTGAATTTGAACATCATTATTATTAATATCTAGCGAACCTGACTAACGTTGTCTTGACCGAATTTAAGCTTGCAATCTCCTTTATACTTTCCAAAAAGCGTAACACCTGCCAAATTTTTTATAAAATAAGTAGAGGACCCGGCAGACGCTGTCCTGACCGAACGTTGGATTACTTACTATTTACAACATTCTAACTATGATATTTACCGCGTTCCTGTTTCATTTCCCTTTCCCATTCCCGTTCCATAATGGTTCCTTATTTTGGTGTTAATGGCTTAAACAGTAAAGAGAGATATATGCTGCCACGGGCTTTTTTGTACTCCTATTTAAGATAAACATTAACTTTATACACTGTATACGTGTAATTGTAACGGTTTTTGCAGCACACCCCGGATTACCTCGCAGATGGCAGAAATTTCTCCTGCCTACTTTACATCTATCGTTATAGTTTGGACAATTCATACAATATCTTTATAATTTATAGCCTATGTGTCATTCTGACGTATAAACTATATTGTTGTAAAGATTTTTTATAACCCATTCAGCAGTTTTTCGTGAAAAAGCGTCAAACATACATATATTCATGTGTACAAACTTTCGCGCTTAAAATATTAGTAGTAATTTTACGTGGCACGGCAATCAAAAGCTCTAGTACGAACGAACCGAAAGTATCGATTAAATCCCAATAAATTAATTTAAATGAATAATTATTTGTAATTTTAATTTGAAGGTGGATTTAAATGTAATTTTATTTAATTTTTTGTTTCCAGTTAAATCAAAACAATCTATATTCTAGTGGGTTACTTTACTAGCACAGCGATCGTTCACGTACTTTTACCTTTAAAACGGACCTGTAGTTCCTGAGATTAGCGCGTTCAAATAAACAAACAAAGAAACTCTTCAGCTTTATATTTTAATAATAAAACCGATGGTTAGGTGCTTTTAGCGAGCAATTAACACTTTTTAGTACTGAAGCATTTTATTCGGGTATTTATGCAAAGTTTTCTGAATGATGGATCTCCGCAAAGCAATAATGTAATTGAAATGTTCAATTATTATTATTAATTATGAAATTAGCTATTTTTATTAAAGATACTTAATTCCTGTCGGTTTTAGTGGAAGCAGTTTTAGGACATAGCGTGGAGCTACCATGCAATATCACAGCAGAAAGGGAAGACGACAAACTCACTATCCTGGCCTGGTACAGAAATGGATCTTCGACCGCGTTTTATAGGTGATTATTTTAACCTAATTTTTAAACCTACTTTCATGACATTTCTTGGGCAGTTCCTTTTTATATCATGCAATGCATTAAAGATAAAGCAATCAGCATCGGATAATCGAATCGGGAATAAAACAAGTCACCAAGGTATTCCTTTTCTTTTGGTTTTGCCAATTGTGTAAGATTGCTGATTTATTGCTCAAAACCTTATTTACCGTTTGTGAAAGATTCTTTTACTTTATTCGTAACAAAAATGAATAGGAGATAATGGATTAATTATTTTTTTTTTGGAACTTATTCAGGTCCATGAAATAGCCAACGATATAAAGAAAGCTTGGAAAGGCATGAAGGACTCATTAAGTTTTGGTTGTAGCTTAACAAACTCATTTTCCAGTGAATGCCTATCCCGGATAAACAAAAGGACAGACAGACACACTGATAAACTTACAAAAGTACAGACAGAAATAAAAATGGATGATTCAGTATTGCTATATACAAAAAAAATACCATTAACTTAAAAAGAAGAAAAAAAGAAACAGCATTTATTCCAAGTTTGTGAAAAGTAAACAATAAGACACATACATAATATAATAATAACAACGTAAAGACCAAAATAAATAAAAAATAATAGAGTTACTTTTACGTTTATAGTGTTACATCTCTGTCATAAATCACAAGAATAAATTATTATCTGTATACGCATAAGCTTGTCTAATTTTTTTCACATTGTGTTCGAACACTAATAATAAAATTTTAAATAAATTAAAAAGCCCAGTGTATATTACAGTTTCTCTATGTATTTGATGATATTTTTAAATTATGCTCTTACATCTACTTAAAACTATTTATCGTAACAAATATTGTTATAATGGCGGACTTGGCCAATGCACTAATTGTTTCCGTTTTCATTATTATTTTCTTTGATGCTTTATTACTCTTTGTGTCCTGTGGAATCGAATTAAAAAGTTTTGGTATAATCGATTATTTTTGCCTTGGAAGAGTTAGGTTTTATAACCGAATACAAAAAAAAATCGTCAAACTCACTACTAAAGAAATCGTCAATGTTAGTAGTCAAAAACTACTAAAAAAGTGGAAACAGTAAAGTTTCAATAATTCGCCGTGTCCCCCTGAATCACTTCTGCCCGAATGCACCTTTCGCGTTTAATGGCGCGAATGCGCGATGCTGTCACAATAAAAACCGCTAGTGATGCACGTTTTATTCTATAGCTTTCTTCGATCGATAATCGATAATCGATAATTTGTAAGTCAAAGCTCAATCAACAAAAAAGCTAAAAAGTAATATAATAACAAAGTAATACTTTGTGATTTATAAATGAAGTAATATTATCGTTTCCATAAAGACATGAAGACTTTTTAATTTTACTGGGAAAAATAGGTAGCCAAAGTTGCAATTTTTTTATTTTAAGAATTGAATAATCTAAAATGCGGTTACATAACTAGTGTTGACAATTTAATGAATGCGATAACTAACAAAAAATGCTTACAATTGATGGATATTTAACTACATTGGCATTTAAATCAAAATTTTACCTTTATTACAAAATCTATTCGAAAAAGTAGTTCATCTTACTTTTTTCAGTAATCATACCTAGCCTTTATATTAGACCATTGAATTTGATTAAGGATTGCTTTATCTATGAAACTCGCGGCGACGTCAAAGGAAAACGACGCGACTAATTCTGAATGGCGCGAAGCTTACGAAATGAGATTATGTTTGAATCGTTCAATGCGAAAATAAATGTTATTTTCTATATTAAAAGTATAATAAAAAAACTGCTATAAAATTGATTATGAAGCATATCTAAAACCCGGTTTCAATCGCGAAAGTGTAAATGATTAAGCGGAACGGAATTATTTTAAGCGGACCGTTAAATTAAGTAGATAATTTATGTAATAGAAAGAAAGAAAGAAAGAAAGAAAGAAAAGCTTTATTTGTAACTGCATATTAAAAGTACAATTCATAAACATTAAAAAATACCAAATACTGAGGTCTATAATCCCTTAAAGCTGTGAAAATATCAACTCTCTAAATATACGCAATCAAAAGATATGATCCATTTATGTCGCATTTCCTATAATGATCGAATGTACTGGACATTCGAAACGGAAATCAAAACCTTCCCGATGTCCCAGAACCATGAAATTTGGTAAGACGTTAAATCTTGTAACACAAGAGGAGGTCGTGGCCTAATCAGTGGTCGGCATTTGAGTTGATCGCTAAGTTAAGTTGCTCTGGCTGCGACCGGGGTAAACGGCGGGAGTAACTATGACTCTCTTAAGGTAGCCAAATGCTTCGTCATCTAATTAGTGACGCGCATGAATGGATTAACGAGATTCCCGCTGTCCCTATCTACTTACCGGCCGACCTCCGTACTGAACGGACGTGTCGCGGTTAAGTACTTCGGAATTTACAAGTGTTTTTCTTGTGTTTTCCGTCCCTCGTAGTGTTGTGTTTTCTGTGTGCTCCCTGCAGTGAATTTTGGATACTTTCTGGGTGCGTATTTTGTGTATTTCGTATTACTTTTAGGCTTATTGTAATACAATTAATACAAGAACATGCTTCTTAGTGTAGTATAGGTTAGGACCTCTTATTAGCTTAAATAGTTCTTTATTTGGGTGGAAGGACACTGGAATCAGCTAGGTTAATCTAGTTTGCCTTAGGGCTAGCTTATAATTTCATTTATATTAGTGTATTAGGTTATTTTATAGGTTAGCATAAGACCACGTGCGACCACGTGGTTTTAAGGTTAGTTTTAGGTTAGAGTAGGAACACGTGTTCGCATTTAATACTCTCTGTGCGGTGTCAAAGTGACATAGGGTTCTACCCTGTGTCTCGATTCGGCGGGGGCAGGGATCGAGAGTTATCTCTCCCTGTCTCATCACTGCGAGCGCGCCGCAGGACTGCGCTAACAAGACGAAATGGCGGACGAGGAAGGGCCTCCCTATGCCCCGTCCCCTTTTGCACCGAAAACGGCCCTTGCGAGAACCCCACCACAGGGATTCTCCGAAGGACGGGTGGAACTGGTAACCGAAGCGGAAAAGAAGAGGCAGCTCCAGTCTCCGGAGGAATCAGGATCGGCACCGCAACGCCCTCGCACGGATTTCCGGATGTGCAAGCCGGTGACGACGCCACCGCGCCCCCCCCCTCCGGTACCACAGAGACCCGCTGGAGCCCCCCCGGCTGCCCTGGACACTGAAGTCTCAGCAGAGGAGGATGCGGAACCTAGTACAAGCTCGGGCAAAAAATCACTTGCCAGGATGAACAAGGTGGAGTTACTGGACCGCGTTCATGGGAACCTAGAAAGGGTTATGAAAATCGTCGCTGGACCGCTATCTAGACTAAATAAGGCGGACACTAATAGTGTCAGCAGCTATGCGCAGGACACGCTGGCGGTGGTAGCCGCCCTGAGCCTCCGGCTGAGCGAGATGGAGCTCGAGCTGGAAAAGCGGACGCGACCCTCGCCCCCGGCACCAGTGCCCACGGTATCAGCCCCCCCCGGACCTGCGCCGGTCTCGTACTCATCGGCACTGAAACTTCCTCGTAGGAGCGATGCGGTGCCGATACCAACACAAGGACCGACGCTGGCATTCTACCCCACAGAGGAGGCTGCGGCTACATTGAAGACCGCGGAGGACACGAAGGCTGAATTAAAGCGAACTATAGTGCCGAGTAGCATAAACGTGCAGGTCGAGCGTGTGCGCAAAGTGGGAAACGCAGGAGTCATAGTACAGACCACTTCCGCTACTGCTGCCGAAAAACTTCGGAGTGCTGCCCCCCCCACTCTCAAAGTATCGGAACCCAAGAAGAGAGCGCCACTGGTGAGCCTCAGGCACATCTCCGATGACAAGGAGTTTGAGGAAGTCCTGCTGTGCTTACACGAGCAGAACTTCGAGGAAGATAAGGACTGGTCGCTCACTAATATAAAGGCACAGTGCAAGCTCGCCTTTAAGAGACGCGGGCGGGGCACAACGACATTCGTGCTCGAGTGCTCCCCGGCCCTACGCTCGGCACTGATTACAAAGAACAAGGTGTTCATCGGTTGGCAGGTGATAGAGGCCTGCGACTTTGTGTCGGCAACCTGCTGCAACCGATGCCAGCAGTATGGGCACTCAGAAAAGTACTGTCGATCGTCGGAGGTATTATGCGGCAAGTGCGGACTGGTGGGCCACCGACGGGAAGAATGCAAAGCTACCTCAGTGTGCTGCGCAACATGCAAACGGTTTGCAAGGAAGGATGCAGACTCCCATACCACGGCATCGGCTACCTGCCCGGCTAGGGTATATGCGGAACAAAGGGCAGTCGCAAATACCAATTATGGATTCTAAGAGCCACGCCAAGATTGGGCAGGTCAACCTCGGCCGCGCGGAGGTGCCGACACTGGAGTTGCCAACGGTGGCTGGGGAGCTGCGGCTGGATGTTGTTCTTGTTCAAGAACAATATTCGCAGCCGCGGTCCTCGCCAAGGTTGATCCAGTTTGGTTCATCGCCAACCGCCGGCATCTTTGTGGGGTCGGGGAGGTATGGGGTTGCCGCTCTCGAGCACTTATCGACAGAGAGTTGCTGCGTGGCAGCAATAAGCGTAGGCGGCGAAGAGGAGCTGGTGGTGATATCGGCCTACTTCCAGTACTCCGGCCAGATAGAGGAAGATCTCCATCATCTGGACGGAGTACTCAACCAACTAAGCGGGAGAAGGATTGTGATCGGAGTCGACGCTAATGCCCACTCACCGCTGTGGTACAGTGCTGAAAGGCATTACACAGGACGCGGCCACCGGGCGGAACACCGAAGACGGAGTGTGGAGGAGTTCATTGCGGCGCACATGCTCTGCCTGCACAACCGCGATAACCAGCCGGCGACGTTCTCTGGTCCCAACGGCGAGTCCAACATTGACATAACAGTGACGACAAGAAGCATTGATATAGCAAATTGGACGGTGCACGCTAGTGCCATAGACAGTGACCATAGACTCATTACTTTCGACGTGGTGGCGGACAAAACTTGTAGGGACCTGCGTGCCAACCCTGACGGGGGCGGCCCGCCGAGGTTCCGGACAAATGGGGTGGACTGGAATCGATTTCGGGATACAATTAGTCTTCGTATGGGCAGGTTAAAGAATCGAGGATCTGCGAATGAGGTTGCTGCAAGGTTCACCAAAATCGTGACGAACTCCGCGCACGACTGTCTCGGATTGAAAGGAAAGAATAATGTAGGTGGCTACGAGTGGTGGACTCCTAAGCTCGAAGCTCAACGTAGGAAGGAAAATTCTGGAGTTAGTTGCATTATAACAAAAGATTTACGTCACTATCTTATTCTTAATTTATCTAACCAAAATATACTATGCTATAACCAAAATAGAAATTTATGCATGCTAGTCTAAAACTCGCGCATTCACGGATAAAAATGGGCAAACACCTTGCGGATATGCTCCATTTTGTTTTGAGATAACAGTTTTCCGCGCAAGTATACATTTGACGTTAAAGTTCTGGAAAATATTATGTTAATATTTTTGTAATAATGATGTTGCCGAAAATATAGGTCATCTTAACTTGCCCCACAGTCACATCCTTTGCAATCTAAGCTCACCCTGATGCTAGACCGGGATAACGCTTAGAAGAAGAAGAATAAAAGAAAATAAAAGACAAAAAACCCTCAAATTTTATCACTGAAATCATGCGGACGAACTCGCGGGGTAAATAGTTGAAAAAGTAAATGATGAATATTTCTTTTTTTTTTATTACTCAACGCTGGTCTTTTATGAAGGCAAGTGTTAATATTTCTTTTATTACACGTAAGTAAAGTTTAATGTGCAGAAGTCCATGGGCGCCGGTAGGTACTTCGGTGCCTGCTGCCTGCTCGTCTGCCCCCTTGAAACATAAAAAAAGCCTAATCAATGCAATTAAACTAAAATTAGTATAGACTAACAACTAAATATAAGAGGAACTTCTTTTCAGTATAATATTTTTTCGTAATCAAGAATGAAGCAATTTACAATAATAATTGAAATATTAATTTTCGAATTTCTGAATTTATATTAGGATAAAATTTAAATTTTATTTTCAGATCGACTGATTCCACTGTAGACTTCTTCCGTGAGCGGAATTCATACTTTTTATAAAAACGGCTTTTAAACTCACGCGTATGTTATATCGGGATTTGTGTGACCCCGGTCGGGTTTGAAAATAGTCGGGCATACCCGATATGATATACGCGTGAGTTTAAAAGCCGTTTTTATAATTAGTATAGTAAAATAACTTAAACTAAACATAGATATTAAAAAAAAAGTTCATAATTTAAAGTAATTTAGATTTCTAAATGAAGTAAGCGAATAAATTTGATACAAACAGTAGTTTTAATTGTTTTGAAAAATCATATTAACCAACTTCTCAATGATATAAATTTGACGCGTGTAATTGACAATTATTATTAATAATAGGCAATTAAGAAGCGCGAATTCGCAATTGGTACAGATTACATTGTTATTGAAAAAGTTGATTTTTCTTAATTGGTTGATGAAAATTGGAAAACTGTGTAGGGCCATACACAGTCGAAAAACTGAAAATTTCGTCACTGTACGTTGAAAATAAAACTTTTCATTTGATTAAGAAGTCTTTTTAATTATAAAACTATACATAAGGACTGATATTATAGATTTTATTCCAAAAATGTTATTTGGGTTAATAACACAGTTTTGGTCTATGAAAATAATTAAAATCAACCTAGGAGGTTGATTTTAATTATTTTCATTGGTCTAGACATAAAAGCTTATTTTATAGATTTTATTCCAAAAATGGTATTTGGGTTAATAACACAGTTTTGGTATATGAAAATAAATAATATTAAAGATAAGTAGGTCGTTTGACGTACCAGTTTCATGTTGCTTCTTCAACTATTGCACGCTTTATTATCTTCACTTTTTAAAATCATTTATCGTTCAAAAAGTATCATCATATGATATATTCGTACTTTTAAGTTGAAGAAAATATCAAACTTTCGCAGCAAGTATCAGCAATCTACTGTAAGGTAATTAATTTATTTTTTCTATAATGAATAATATAATAATTATGATAAAGAAAATGTCGCGAGTTTGATGGGTACTTGCACAGGGAGCAATCAGGGGTGGGATATTTAGTAATTAATTTAATCTGTGTATTGTATTATATTATGTTAATCTACTAAGTTCTTCTTTCTTTCTGCTTCTCTTTTTCTTAAGAGTGATAGCACCAAACGGATGGCCACTGACGTTAGCCCAGTGGACAAGAGTGGAAGAGGTGCGCAACGCTCCTGAGCAGCACAAACCAGAAAGTACTTCTAAAAAGCCAGCAGGAAAAGAAAAGGTAATGCATAAAAATATCACGTTAGATTCTAGTTTAATTTGCGGAACCCGAAATTAAATTATTTTACTTTAAGAATCTGCAAATAATATCGAAAGAAAATCGGTTCTATAATAAATCTTTTTAGCAACAAATGAAAGCTTCAAAAAATCATTATTAGAAAGAAAATTTGAAGTAAATAATAATACAGCGTATTATTATTTACTTCAAATTTTCAAAAAAATACAAAGCACAATTTATTATTGTGAAAAGTTATATCTCTAAAAGACATCTCTAATAGACAATCTCAAATCCTTACATAGTATAAAGTTGCTACCCGTCCATGTACTACGTGGTATACGTCTATTACTTATTCCTTAGCAACTTAAATACGCTAGATATGCTTATAATATAGCGTAAATACGATAATGCAAATATAATAATGATTATGTAAATCTTAAAATGACCTGTATTAGTTAAACAAATATCCATAGAAATAAATCTCATTTCTTTACATTTAGGGTGTTTTTATCAAGAAAATGTGTTTAAGAAAAGAAAATTATCGGCTTTCACATGTCGGCACTTTGAGGGAATGCTCTTATCTCGTTCAAATTCTCTTATCTCTTATCAGGTTCAATCGGTACGGCCAGCAACTCAAGTTTTCTTGCTAATCACATGATGTGTAAATTTAGTGGCCTTAATGCCCGTGTTATAGGTAACAGCCGCCTGTTACACACAAATATTTCGTTTTTGGAAATATATAAATGCAAACGTATGGATAACACACAAAAATACACCCAAACTCGAGGCGGAAATCGATGCCACGACCCCCGGAGCGGAAGACAGGGTTACCGCCCACTGCACCAAAAGGCCAGTCGTATAGGACATTACAACATATAGAAGCTTTCTACATAAAAAAACATGACACATCTGAGTGTATATCTTGCACGTTTCTCACGAGCTAATGAGCGTGGAACTCCAAAGAGCATTTAAAGTTACAGAGAAATAAGAATCGTGCCGTGACTTGTTTCAAAAGTCCTACGACAAAGTTTGCTTGGTTACATCGCACCGCCAGAAATTTTAGTAGAGACTTAGCTCAAGCATCTGATAGGATTACAAGTCTTAAGTCTGCCGTTATGTTTCTTGCTGTTTTTTTCTCTCAAAAAGGAATAGTAAAAATAACGAACCTTTGATGTAATTAATGTTCCCGTTTCCTGTCAAATTGTTCGCGTAACATTGGTCAAAAAAAAGTCAACCAAAATCGAAAATGCGTAATTCTTTATAGCATTATTCCGGTCTAGTACCAGAGTCCGCTTAAAATGCAGAGGATATTGACTGCTGTCTAACGTCATCCCAGGAACCCCCACAATCTCTAGAATCTCACGAATAATATCACATAGTGGCATTAATCGGGGCAGTCTGTTTTATGTGCCTTCCGAAACACGAAGGAGCCCAGAGGTTTTTGAAAACCAGTGTTAGAATGGATCACCACGTTTATGACCCGGCTAAGGTAAGAACTGCTTAACCTAGCGATCGATTCACATACTGTCCACTGATTATGATGCAACATCCTCAAAATTCTCAATGCGTAACTGATGTAGACAAAATAATTATATAAGTAATGCAACTAAAAAAATAGGTTACACATCTAATCCAGCTCATCATATCGCCAGTTTCCTTTACTTTTACCATATCTTGATAGCAATACTTCCTTACACATATAGATATGTCTGGAGATAGATAGATAGAAACATCGAAATAGTGTTGGGGAAGCACACGTCAGCGCGGGATCTCGTGACCCCTATCCCGGATCCCGTGTCAAGTCCACCCGGCGTTTCGACTGCATTAAATATTGAATACTAATATCTCTAACCGTCGCAGCTGGAAGTAACAGAACTTAGCCGAGACCGACTTCAAATATATTCTTCCGTGCCTTCTGCTTTAATGTCGTTTCCTTTTCATTTGAGACTAGCCGGTACACAATGCAATTTTGGAATGCAACAATGCAGTTTATGAACTGTTCAATTCACTTTTTAACCTGTACACTTTTTCATTCTGTTTCCAATTGAAAATAGTTCTGCTTACGTCGATTCTTAGGAAAGTTTCAGTTTTACTGTAATGTTGTTTCCTTTTCACACTGCCTGTTACCCGCGTCTTTTTTTAATTCTTGATAAAGGGAAATCTTAATTATTTTTCTAGAATTAAATTATATGCAGACCCTACAACTAAACGGAGATACTGATTTTAGCATTCCTTGCTATTGAGTGGATCTTTGATACTAAATTTTTTGTGATCAAAATTGAACCAAGGAGTTAGACGCTTTGATCAGGTTCCAATTCGCAATTTGATTTTTGTCAACGTTTGGACAAAGTCTACCAGATGCGCTGTATTATATATATTTACTTGGAAATATGACGATGAGAATGCCATTTATCATAACGATAACTGTTTCGGTATAGGTCATCGAATTCGCCCTATAGGTACATCGGAATCCTTGTAATTTCGATATTGGGTCCACTGCATTGTTCGGTATGGCGCATCTCTGCGTGGAATTTAAACCAGTACCGGTGAAATGAACTTTCATCAACGTTGTACAGGACTGGTGCATTCCTATAGGCTCTGTAGTGAGATACAAATAAGCAGTTCAAATTTATACAGTTTGCTCAGTTGGACTGACAACAGCACTAGTGTAAATTGTAAATTAAACACTAAGCCTACTTTAGTGTCTTTTTTTTCGAAAGACTACTAAAGGTTCTTTAATTTTTTTAAGCTAATGACTAGTTGTAAACACACACATGTTCCATTTAATACCTCATTTCCATACCCATATCTATGCGATTGTTTTGATTTGAAAAGACAAAGGCACTTCGAAATCTTTTTTCTGTGCGCTAATTTGCTTTTGTACTCTAATGAATTTATTTGCTTGTCCCCTTATGGAATTTTTTGTCAATAGTATTTCTATAGTATGTATGAAATAATCCCCTGAGACACTTGCTATATTTTTTTTTAATTTTAGTAAGTTTGAGTGGGCCGTAAAAATACCTACAAATGGATTCGTTAAGTGGGGCTAAGATTCTGTTTAAGATTTTTTCTTAAAGTTTTCTTAATACATTCGCTTAGTATGGAATTAAATTTTGCCATAATAAGGAAACAACATACTCACCAAAAAATCTACATTATGGCTTAAAAAAATGAGAGTGATTCACATAAAATATCGTACGTATAAATATCATCACCGCCTCGCAGCCACAGCGTCAGCCATTTTATAAAACAAAGGGAGCTCTTATGTTAATAAACGAAGTAATAACCCCGAAATAAAAAGAAAAATGTGTGTGAGCTCAGCTTGTTACGGCGAGGCGGCACTTGATTGCTGCACGTAGCCGCATGAAAACACACAGGGCGATATAGCGTACTGTAAGAATGACGAAGTAATAGACGCAAACTGTAAAGATATACTGCACAATATGAATGATTAAGGAATAACTTCAAAAGATAAAGATATACTGCACGGTGGGAATGGTGATGTAATAACGGCGAAGTATAAAGGTATTCTGCGCGGTAGTCATGATGAAGTAATAATATCGAATTAAAAAGGTGTACTGCACTGTAAGAATGAAGATGTAATAACTCTGAAATAAACAGATAAACTGCACGGCAAGGACGATTAAGTTATAATCGCGTAATTTAATGAAAAGAGGTACTGGTACCCGGACGCGCCGGCCCAATTCGGCTACAAGCATGGCGCTACCTCTAATTACGATTAATATGACAAAGTTACATTAATCGGGTCCCACTGTTTCAGCCTTTCGAAATACCATACACAACACGCACACTTACACACAAATATAAGCACATGCGTATACATAGACTAACATGCATAATGTTTTTATTCTCGGATAAACGTACCTACTTATAAGTAAGTTGTGGAAGAGCGGGTCTTTCTGACACGAGTTTTTCCCGTAGACTCATTAGAAGGACCCAACCTTGTTAACACTAAAATCTGTCTTTATGGTGAAGAATAAACTGTTTCATTTTCGTTTAGTTCATTTCTCATCAGAAAAATCGAAACACTTCCGTTTTTTTTGACATATATTCTTAAATATACACATTTATCTAATAATACTTACAAAACATAAAACTGCATGTATCGATTTTTCTGATGAGAAGTATATTATTGAAGTTAAGTTTTTTCATCTACTTCAGTGTAGATCTGAGGGCCTGGCACGAACATTCTCGATAACTTTACTTACTTTTACGTTTGATACGAAACGTCAAATGAAGTTTTCGGCTCCCATTTTACACGACTTAAATGGCCGTGACGTCGAGGATTCGATACGTGCGAGTTTTGATTTAATTCGTGCTAGCAATATTCAGCAGCTAAGTTGTGTAAAACGATAGCTTTATTGTTTCATTTGACGTTCGGTTTCGAACCTAAAAGTAAGTAAAACTATCGAGAATGTTTGTGCCAGGCCCTTCAGTTTGTTTAGTAAGTCCAAGACCATTAGGTATTTCTGGAATTAAAAAAAATGTAAACACCAGAATCATGGCTACAAATTTAGTAAATATTTTACTGTTGGCAACATTTGTGCCTATTCATTTACTGGCGTTTTAACAAAATTGTCGTAACTCCTATTAACATAATCCAATTACTAATGCTCGTTATTAATTACATTAATTAAAGCAGAGAACCCTAATTAATTAAGATTTGCCAACGCTTTACGTTGTAAAGAATTATAAAATTAAATAGGATTAATCTTATTATTCTTAACAACGTTACATTGTGATAATTTATTAATTTATTTTTTGTAATTTAACATAAATTACAAGCATTTATTGTACTTATAACGATAACAGAATGTTTTATTGTTTTCCCCCTTCAATGTGGGACTAAATATTCAGCATGGCAACCCCAATCGACAGAATTATTCAAATCGGACCAGTAGTTCCTGAGATTAGCGCGTTCAAGTAAACAAACAAATAAACTCTTCAGCATTATGTATTAGTATAAGATTTTTTTATTTTTTTTCGCTTTTTGTTGCAATTTTTCGATATCTTCGAAATTCCTTTGAGGGCACTGAGTGCCCCACAAAACAGCTTTAAAGCCAGGGTAAAACTACTGTTTTTTTATATATATTTCTAAATAACATAGTGGATTTATTTTTAAACGCTTCTTTTTAAAAACAGTGGTGTACTCCACAGGCTAAAGGCTCGCTCCATTGTTATTCCTTAGTGGATTTAAGTCAAGCGCCACTAACAGCAACTGATTGGACCCATGAATTTAATGCTTCGATTATTTCCTGATAAAAAATAGCGTTTATGTTACAAGACCCACATTTAATCCAGGTTACGTTAACGCCTGAAAGCAGAAAATAAAACATGAAAAATTCATAAAATCCATAACTCGTCTGTTGAAGAAAATGATTAGGAAATATTGTTAAATGTATTTTTAAGGAATGTAAAGGCCCTGTGTTACTGGTAATCTTTGAAACCAACGCGAGCGAAGTCGCGGGAACATTTAGTTTTAAATTAAAAAAAAGGGCCAAAAGTGTGTCAAAACACGCTTATATAGAAGAGTTCCTATTTCGCCAACATTTCCTACCGTATTTGATGCGCTATAAAAGTTTTTGTTAAATAGCTTCAAAAGTTGTTGTTCGAATTCACTTAGAATAATGTTCCTATTGAGTTTTTAGCATCTCCTATCAACATGAAAAATTTCAAGTCTCTACGTCCAATAGTTTGGAAATGCTAAGGGGGGGACCTTACGGGCAGAAAGACGGACAGAGCGAAGTACTACGGAATCCTAAAAAGCGGCCAATAACGTGACAAGACACACCCAGATAGAAATGTTCCATACCTGATAAAATACGGAATAAAATAACTTAAAAGTTTTCCGATTTTGCTACTAATGATTAAAATTCCTAGTGACTTTTTAGCATGTTCTATCAACACGGAAAATTTTAGGTTTCTACGTCTAATAGTTTGCAGGACCACGTTACGGGTGGACAGACGGACGGACGGACTGAGCGAAACTATAAGGTTTCCATGTAGTAATACCGAACTCTAAAACTGTATGCCTGCGACTCTATTGAACCGAATTCTAAACATACAAATACGCGATGTTTTTTCAACTGAAATTCTTTGGTTTTCCGCATGTATTTTTTGCATGTATGTTTTCAATGCAAACTAATGAAGCCCTACCTAGTACCTGTGACGAAAATAGTTGGGTTTTTAACTGTAGCCACAAAAAGACCTAACAAAAGCAACGAAGGAAATTGAATTACTTCGTATTATTGTGCAAACTAGAAATCGCCGACTGGTCGAAACTCGCCCACAAACCTTTTTGCTTACAGCGGCATATATTGTTCCATACACAGAACAATAAAGTTTGGCAATTAATATAACATACGGTTGTCCCGATTACGTTTGACATCATTCAATGCATGTGTGAGTAAATGGTGTAAATCGTCTAGCATTGGTGTACGTGTGGTTTTATTTTAATAACATAATATATTAATATTGCATATTACAGAAAAATATTAGCATTCGCACACCTTATACTATATGAGCTACAATTTTGCCGAATTTCGTACTCCTCTGTTTGAGCAATTTTTGGTAAAACGGTACCTAATTATAACATATATCTCTCTACTTCCTAGCGTTATCCCGGTTAAGTACCAGGGTCCGCTTAGATTGCAGAGGATCTGGCTGTGGGGCGAGTTTAGATGACCGATTGCAATCTGACGTCATCCTCGGAACCACCACTATCTCTACAACCTTACGACTAATATCACAGAGTGACATTAATCGGGTCCCACTGTTTAACGTGCTTTCCGAAATACTGAGGAGGCCGGATATCAAATATAAACCAGCGCTAGGATGGGTCACCTCATCTATCACCTGGTCGCAGCAAGAGCACCTTAACTTAACGACCTCCTCCAAGTTAATATATAAATACTTTTTTATATATTCCAAATATTAAAATGATAAGGAATCTATATATAAGTGTAATTAGAGGTAGCGCCACGCTTGTAGTCCTTTTGGTCTGCAGCCAAATTGGATTAGCGTGTCCGGGTACCAGTAACTCTTTCTCACATAAGAACGGCGTGAAGTGTTGACAATGCTGTCACCTCAAGTGATAGTATTGTTGTTCGCTTTTCGTTCTGGAAGTTCCCATTGGCCCAAACTCCTTCTTAAATGCCGGTAACGTATCTTCGAGCCTCCTGGTAGTGCAGATGTCTATGAGAGTCGGTAATCCCTTAGGCGCCTGCTAGTTTGCCACCTGTAATATCTATTAATTAAAGCGAAAGGTCAACTAGACTGGTCCGTTGGCGCAGTGGGCTGTGGCCCTGCCTTCTGCACCGGGGGTCGTGGGTTCGATTCCCGCCTTGAGTCTGGGTGTATTATCCATATGTATGTAATTATATTTTTGTAAAATAAAAAAAAATAATATTTGTGTATAACAGGCGGCTGTTACCTATAACACAGGCATTAAGTTGTTTACCTTAGGAAGAGACGTCCGTGTGTCATATAGTTCTGTATTCTGTATAAATATGTACAAAGATAAAATTTGGCAGGGTTTATAACTAGTAGACGTAATTAATAATAATAGCAGGCATTTGAATTTTTGATAGGGCCAGATTAAGGAAGTCTAATTAGTTACGCGGACAAAGTTGCGGGAAACAGCTAGTTTAAGGTAAAGCCATCACTGATTCGGAATTGTGAGACGAGAAAAATCAGCAAGAAACTCGATAGAAACTCTTTTCTCTCTTGAAAACAGTTCTTACAAAATAGTTCTTGATAAAAACTGTTCTTACAAAACAATTCTTACAAAAAATGAGTTTAATACATTTCCATGTTATCTTGTATTGAAGAACAAACCTGTCGCGACTCAATGCCAAACAGTTCTATTTTTAACTAGCTGTTCCCGCGACTTCGTCCGCGTAAAATTAAGGAAAAACATTTAGCGTGATGATATGTAGGCCTATAGGCTTCCAACCATACTGTACGTACTGAGTACTCTCCTCAAGTGTCTCACCAGCCAACCTGTATAATTATTTCTTGTATTTTATTTCATATTTATAGAGAAACAAACAGTTATTACAACACTCAGAGTCTAATAAGAATATGCCTATACCAGTAAAGTTTCTACTTCAAATAACTTATACACGTACAGGAACAGTATTGAGAAAAAAAAGTAGAAATACGATTTGAACAAAAATCTGTACATCGACATTAATGCTACATAAAAACAAATAGACAACATTAATTCATGTACCTACGAATACAATTGATTAGTAAATTAATCGCTAAAAATTAACAAATTAATCGCTTAAAGAAACAATTAGATAAAATTTATTTTATTTACTGGGTGAAGTGGAGCTTTCCGTATTTATTTCTAACCTTAATGTAAATGTGACCCCCATTAACCCCTTTCGACGCAATAAAGGTCAGGCCTTTGTACTCAGTTTCAAAATAACCCCGACTGAAACTAACCTTTTATTACACTTAATTATACTGAATAATTAATCTGAAGACCATTTTTATTTCTAACTAGCTATCCCCACGACTTTGTCCGTGTAAAATTAGGTGAACAATTTTAGCGTGATGATATATAGCCTAGAGCCTCCTTCGATAAATGGGCTATCTGACACTGAAAGAATTTTTCAAATCGGGCCAGTTCCTGAGATTAGCGCGTTCAAACAAACAAACAAACTCTTCGGCTTTATATATTAGTATAGATACTAGCGATCGGTTTGGCTTCGCATATAAGTGTTCCAATGAATTATTCGGACTAATATCGATAGCTGAATTTTGCCACTGGCCATCTTATCAAGACTCGGAATTTCGGTCCTTCAATAAAAGACCATAATTTCATTTTTCAAAGGCTGGCAACGCATCTGCGAGCCTTCAAGTAGCAAAATTGTCCATGGGCATCGGTAGTCACTCAGATACCTAACGAGCCTCAATATAAAGAATTTCGCGATTTAACGATTTTTTAAAAATCCCCTAGAATTGTCCATAAGAGCTAATGCAAAATATAACTTTACATGACGAATATTTTTATCAAATTCTTCTTATATCGAATGCAGAATTTATAACAAATGCTATTTTACGAATTATTTAACCTATAACCTTTACGTAACATGTCCTAGCAATGATTCCCAATTAATTTTACAATAGTCAATCATGTTTCGTCGGGTTCAAACACGTTTACTGATCAAAACGAATAGTAGTCCGATCTAACCTCTTTACAACAAATCTCTTTGTAACAAATTGCCCGGTATAACGAATATTTTTTAAGTCCCTTGAGTTGCGTTATAGCCAAGTTGCACATTGTGTATAGAAAAAACTAAAGACACTTCAATTCTGTTTAAATGTTAATAAACAAACGTCCTAAACATATAATACACCTTAAATACAGTAATCAGCCATAACACGGTAGGTTTATTCCACATTACAGGAAAACTCGTTGTAGGATAATTCTCGTACAACGCGCTTGTACGTTCCCAAATGCGCATATTCTCAATATATATAAATTCCGCGTCACGTTGTTTGTCTGCTATAGACTTCTAATCTACTTAACCATTTTAATTCAATTTGCACACCGAGTGCAGTTTGGTCCAACTTGAGAGATAGAAAAGTTTTTATTTTAATTTACCAATATCTTGGGCGAAGTTGCGGGTTACAGCTAGTATAATATACATTATAGAAAAAAATGAACGCGTTACAAGAACACCGTGTTACAGAATCCTTAAGCGCATAAAGGATCCCTTTATCCGCATATTGATTTTGACCTATCCTTGGAGGCTTTCAATATACTTTTTTACAACTCGGACATTTAAGGACAGTAATAGAAGTTTTAATAACGTGTGCACAGTTTGTGAAAATAACTTTGACTTCAAAGAACCAAGGAAATTCAGCTAGAGATAATCCGCTAGCTGGAATAAATCAAGATACTACTAGATTAACTTCATTACCCAAGAAAAACCAGTCAAGTTTGATAACGAAAAGATCTGGACGAATCTTCTAGTCACCAGTACGCTTTCGCTAAGGAAGAGTCCTGGAGCCTTAGTCTGTTACCACTCCCAGGGGGTGGATCTTCTTTTATATGTCGGATAACTGGTCAGATCCACTAGGGGTACGCGACCCTGGAGCAACCTACCTGCTATTGCACTCCCCCTATACTATCCGTGACAGTTTCCGCATGCTTTCTCTCCTCCCCATCTACCTTTATATCCTTTTACTTCATCCCTTTCCCTTACTTCTGTCATTCTAATTATAGATACCGTCATGCTTGTATTCGAATTGGGCCGGCGCGTCCGGGTACCAGTACCTCTTTCTTACATAAGATCGGCGTGAAGTGGCGGCAATGCTGTCACGTCAAGTAATAGTATTGTTGTCGCATTTCGTTCGGTTTGTGAGACTTCCCGGTAGCTTAAACTCGTCATTAAAGACCGGCAACGCATCTGCCTCCTGGTCGTGCAAATGCCTATGGGCGACAGTAAGCACTTAGCTGCCTGCTGTCTGCTCATTTGTACTTGTAACATAATAAAAACTCGCTATCAACACCGGCGATAGGCACCAAGTACTTCATACGCACTCGACTTTCATAAGAAATGGCAACCTCAATTAGTTTCCCACAATTTATGTCTCATAAATTAAGTTATTAGTTAAGTGGCACCTAATATTTATTAACTGGGAACCAAATGTAAATGGTTGGCTGTGAGCGCGTGGGTTCCTCCATTCTGTATTCTGTCAATTATAAATAGGAACGTTTCTTTATGATAACATACATTCACCCATTTTACATCCTATATCCTGTGTATATACTCTACACTCTGTACTCCACGCTCGGCATTCATTAGTCTATAAGCCGCATCTTTATTGCGAATAGTGCAGTGTTTCGCAACCTTTTTTAGGCCATGCCCATACATAGCTTTTAACCTTAAAAAATTGTTTTGTTCTCTTAAGAAATATATATGTTAAGCTTAAGGAAGTTGATATTTTTGTAACGTCAATGAAATCTCACCTAATAATTATTAAGAGCATTTTTTTTAATTTGCTTTTTTTGTTAAATTTGACACCGATATCTAGCATTGCATTTAAATAACCCAAAGCGAAAGGGTTAAAGTTGTATCGACGATCTATCAAATTGCCCCCATGTGGGGCGTGGGCTCCACGTTGGGAAACACTGGAATAGAGTAACAACATCAGCGTACTTTTGTAGTAATAATCATTAAGCATTTAGTAGTCGAGCAGGCGTGTTATTCTAGGCCAAAAAAACGTATATTCGCGCCTCAAACGATTTTTGTACTCTACCCAGACGCAGAAATGGAGTCACAAGTTAATTCCTGCTTCTATTCGGTGTTTGGTTTCGGTGTTGGTGTTGTGTTACGGTAACCACTCTGATCTTGTTATTAAAAGGAGACGGCTTCAGGGCGGAAATTTGGTAAACTTAGTAGGTAACGAATAAAATAATTAGTAGTTTTGTCCGCGAATTCGTTTGCATTCTTCTTCTTTTCGTTTCAATGGCAAAACTATATTTTGGATGTAAGGGCATTAATGTAGATTTTATAGCAATACTAGCTGTTTCCCGCGACTCCGTCGGCATAAATTTTAAAAACTCTCAAAAGGACATTCTGTCCATGGCGGCCGGAATGTTTAGACGTAATTAACCTTTTTGTTGTATTTTGAAAAAAGAATGGTTTTTAAAAAATTATATTGTAACCAAGGCAATTTCATTGTTAAATCACTTTTGCGACTTTATTTCCAATGATTTCTTAAAAGTGATTTAACAATGAAATTGCCTTGGTTACATATAATTTTTTTAAAAACCATTCTTTTTTCAAAATACAACAAAAAGGTTAATTACGTCTAAACATTCCGGCCGCCATGGACAGAATGTCAAATGAATCGCAAAATGTGTTGGTAAGCGCATAACTCAACAACGCCTGGACCAATTTAACCAATTCTTTTTTTTAAACGTTTGTTGAAGTCCAAGGATGGTTTTTACGGCGAGAAAAAAATCGAATAATTTCCGGAAAATCCCTAAAAACAGCCCTATTCTTTTTCCCATACTAACGTTTTATATCTAAAATGTACGGGACGGGGACGGGGACGGGAACGGGAACGGGAACGGGAACGGGAACGGGAACGGGAACGGGAACGGGAACGGGAACGCCAATTAAATAAATCAAATTTTCACAAAATGGACGGCATTAAGTAACATTTGAGCGACGTACTTGTTCACCTTAAATGCTACTAAGTTAATATTTTAATAAGATACAAATATATTATGCTCGCAAAATTACAAGAAAGTTGTTCATGGACGGAAAATAACTAGGAAATAGTGTTTGTATTTATAAGAAAACAAAGATATATATGTATAGAGAACGGAGCCAATTGAATATTATTAAGATTTTTCAGACTAATGAATTTGTCAAAGGAGCTCGTCGTTAATGAACAGGCTGCTAAGAGACGGCCAGATGATAAGTAAAGCATCAAGCAGATCAGCAATCGTTAGTGTCATATAGTCTACTAAGCCTCTAATGCTAAAGAAAGAAAGAGAAAGAAGATAGAAACAGCATTTATTCCAACTTTGTGAAAAGTAAACAATAAGACACATACATAATATAATAAAAACAACGCAGAGACCAAAATAAATAAAAAATAATCTTAAAACTAAACATACAGTAAAGTATACAGGAGAGTGTCCCAATGTTTACTAAATATATGGCACCAGCAAAATACACACTGCAAACTATTCTTCAAAAAGTACCTACAAAAGTTAAATGACAAGAAATTATACAAGGATCAAGTTTATATGGAACCTAATCACTTGAGATAGTCTGAAGTGGTCTAAACTCTCAGTTGTAGCCCCCTGGCTACAATTTAAAGAAAGTGCCAGTATCTAAAACTTCAGACCCAGAAATCTGAATTTAATTTCGTATTCCTTTAATACGCAGAGATTTGACGACACGCCAAGATGAGCCAAAAATAATTTGTAAAAATTCGTCAAAGGTGGAATGGAAATTTATTCAAGTAAATTACCAACAGGTGCGGCACCTCAGCGTAGTACCAATTATACTGAAGCCAGATATAATTGAAAAAGTTCCAGAGTTTATTAAAAAAAAAAGGAATTTTCGCTACTGCATTTTCATCATTAAATATAAGTATTCGGTTCCGTCCGCGGGCTGAACAAACTGGGTCACCGTAATTCTTTCAGTATAGAATGAAAAAAAGAAAAAAAAATGTTTTTCATTGTTCATATACAAGTTACAACTTTCGGCGTATCGTATCTCCAACCTTTATACTTATCAATCTTGAACAGTATCATGCATTTTTATTATAGCTATCTAGATTTTACTTACTTAATGTCAATTATGACTTAATAAATGGCGGGTATTTGGTCATTTGGTCATATTTTTTTAGTTTTTTAATTAATAAATAAATATATATATAGGACTGTATGGCACACGGACGTCTGTTCCTAAGGTAGACAACTTAATGCCTGTGTTATAGGTAACAGACGCCTGTTATACACAACTATTACATTAGCTCACATGAATGGCTCTAATAAAATTAACTTGTGCAGTAAAAAGTAATTAGTTAAATGTACCATACACGCGAATAAAATAGTTTATAGGTCCGCGGAGAGCGCCAGGTCGCTACGAGGAAATGCCGGGAACTGGGTATTTCTACATAACGTATTAAAAGCCACGGAAATTACTCTACTTGTGTGTAAAATTTAAAAAATATATTTAACCCTATGAAAATTGTAATAACGTAAAACAAAATTTGTTTTAAGAACATTCTGATTCGCGGATTAAAGCAAAGTTTAGTTTCTCATGCATGTCATGGATTTCCGCAAAGTAACGCCTGATTCTATCAATTATTGGAAAAGAACGAAACAAAAGTTCGAGATACATAGAGTTCTATATCTTGTTAGATAGAGAGATTTAAAACTTAAGTCTTCGTGGTCTAATAGCATTATGATCTATTTATAACGAGTACGTAACACGATAATTAATTTTGATTTTTCGATATTTCGATCCAGTTACAGTCGCGACCACGATCCATGTAACTGGATCGTTATACACTTTTTCGTAACAAGGTGTCGCGCTGTATAGAAATATATCACATGCCATGCTCCGCCATTTTCTCTGCATGGACCACCCTTATCCATTAGTGGTTTGACAAAGTTAACGCCCGATTCTCGGACCAACCAAACATTTTTCATAGAATTAGTCAAGCCATTTCAAAGGAGTTTGGCAACAAACGCCGTGACACGAAAATGTTACATATTACAGATTATAAGTCAATACTTTTTGTAGACTGCATACAAATATGTGATCACACACTTTTGTTTATTCACTCTCGAATGCATTTGTGTATAAATGTGTACTCAGTGTTCTACAGCGGTGTCTTCAAGGGTAGATGTTTGTGGTGTGACATTATCGAGTTCTGTGTACACAGCTGTTTTAGTCGTCTGTGTCATCGGTATTAGTGTGCAAGAGAACAGAGCTCCGTAGATACGTGTAGGGCATTGAGACCACACGGGTCGATACCTACGAATGCAGCGGTGAGGCCTTTCGTTCATTTATGTGGAGCTATGCAAATTTCTTAGATACTGACTATATAGAACTGTTAAATGATTTGTTTTTAAAAGCTTTTATTCAACTTGCAACGTATATGTATGTCCGGGTGGAGCTGAAATTTGCATTTAGCATTATTATGATTATATGATGGACCTGGAAGGTGAGCATAGGAACTCCTATATAAAACTGTATAATCGCGTCGAGTTTGGGCTCGTTTGATTCGTATTGACGAGTACTTTGTATCTAGTGGTATCAATGGTCCGCTGATGGAGCTGGTTCCCTAACGTAACTTCGTTATCTAACGACGAAGAAAGTAGATACAAAAATATCAAGTGTTGTGACATTTCTTACGTCCCAAGGTTGTTAATTAGGTTTTGTAAGATTGTAAATAAGTAATTCGTTTTGAAGGAGAGAAGAGATAGATCGCAGCTTAATCAGTGGTCGACATTTATATTGTATAGATTGTTGGAGATGATGGGATGACGTTAGAAGCCGGTTAACTTAACTCGCCCCACAGCCAAATCCTCTGCAATTTAAGCGGACCCTGGCACATAATTACTTTTGGTATATAATTCTATTATTTATCATCATTTAATACTTGGCTTATAACATTTAGGATTTAAAAGCTAAGTTTATGATTTAGTTTAGACCATGCTCAGTGCAAAATTTTTGTAGTTAAAAGAATACTGGTCTTTATTGTATGCGAGATCAGTGCACGGTGGAGCGTGGCTTCAGCTAGTATTTTTATGAATGATAACACGTACAAATTAAATAGATCACCAGTAAGTACCACAATGTGCTGGGAGTATTGCCATGCCTAATTGTAGGATCAAAAGGGGTCAAGTGTGTACATTGACGGGCGCCTTGGGCCCAACGTCATCTTCTGATATTACAACTTTAAACATGAGCATTACTGTTTCAATTGGATTTATTTGCAGCATGACGTCAGCTTGTATAAGGAACCTATTGGATACATTTTCATCTGCACAGTTCATATGATATTCATCTTTGTTAATACTAGAGAACAAACAAATCTTTAAGATTTGCGTACTATATGCTTATTTAACGCTATATACATAATTTCCATTCTTTGTAGAACGATTCGCACAATTTTCGTATAATGCTACCAAAAGTTTTTGCTTTGCAAATAGTTAATATGATAGTTTTCGCTTCCTTGTTGTCTCATACCATCTTGTTTCTTCCCGATTTTGGTTAGTAACATTCCTGGTGCTATCATACAAATCCTATGATCTTACCTTTCCTTAAGACCCCTCGCAGTTGCACTACCGGCCTTTGAGAAATATATATTCCGAACAGTCCAGTCCTTTGTTTAAGGCAGGAAAATCCTTGCAAATGCCTATTTGCTACGCTTGTGAAATATATAAATATATACAAGACTATATGACATACGGGCTGTTCCTAAGGTAGACGACCTAATGCCTGACAATGCCCGGTAACAGAGGCCTGTTATTTGCAAATATATTTTTTTGTAGAAATATATAAATATATACATATAGATAATTACCCAGACTCCAGGCGAAAATCGAACCCAAGACCCCCGGAGCGAAAGGCAGGCTCACTGCCCACTGCGCCAAAGGGCCAGTCGACATATATCGATATTTTTAACTAGCTGTTTCTCTCTACTTCGTCCGCGTAAAATTGCGACAGCCCTTAGACCACATTGATATGGCCCTGTCGAAAAATCCGTTCTTAGCGGATGTATACTAACTATAAACTACCACCTTGCATAACTTCATCATTATACGTCCCGCGGTTTTCGAGATTTTTCGATATCAAATGGTAGCCGTGCTGTGGTTTGAAGAAGGAAATGGCGATGTGATTGAATAGCACTTAATGCTATTAAGTTGGTATAAGTGTTTGAGAACGGAAGGTTGAAGTCTATTACTCATATCGACCGCAACTCGACGTGGTGACAGGATTATGGGAGCTGGGTTGCGACGTAAGCCTTATTGAATAGTTCTTTAAGTCCAAGCGCCTGCTAGGTATATACAATGGATTTTATTTAACGATAAAAAAAAGGGCACATACATTTTAATCTTTATATATATAATTTTAACGTACGTGTGTATGTCACTGAACTCCTCCTAAACGCCTGGACTGATTTGAATGATATATTTTGTATGATTATGGGTGGTGCACTGGACGGTTTAGATTTACAAATCAGCCTGGTAGATGGCGCCGCAGTCGCTGTCTGGTTATTTATATATACTTATATACGGAACAGGAATATGTACGTATTTATGTATATAAAAAAAAAATTGCTTATAAGAGATGGCTGTTACCTATATAACAGGCATTAGGTTGTCTACCTTAGGAACTGAGGACCGTGTCGGTGATATAAATAAATAAACAAATATATACAAGACTATATGCCACACGGACGTCTGTTCCTAAGGTAGACAACTTATTGCCTGTGTTATAGGTAACAGCCGCCTGTTATACACAAATATTTTTTTTAGAAATATATAATTACATACATATGGATACTTGAAATTTTCCATGTTGATAGAACATGCTAAAAACTCAATAGGAAAATTATTGTAAACGAAATTGGAGAACATCTTTTGAAGTTATTTAACAAATACGTTTATAGCGTATCAGATACGCTATCCTACTATATAAGCGTGTATTGAGACGCTCTTGGCCATTTTTAGGAGTGGGTGCGACATTAAACCAACAGCTTTGGGGTTTGAACTGCGTATCTTGCGAATCTTAGGCCATTCCTGCCATTAAGCTATTGAACTTCTTGGGTCTATTAATTACGAAATATCTGCAAACTCGAAACATTAATAAAACGGCGATTTGGCGATCCATTAAACGCGGGAAAAAAATCCGGCGCGTCACAGAGAGAGGGAAAATTATGGCGGAAAACATAACAAACAAACTTTTTTAATCACACAAAATGTCGGCCATAGAGGATTGGGGGCTGATAGAAGTTTGTAACTGAGTCCGGATTTTGTTTTTTAATTACAAAAGCCGGGCGGATTAATATCTTTATATTAACGTCAGTTCTAAGATCCGCGCCGTTAATATGGTTTATTATTTGGTAATAAGCGTATTGTCCACACAGATAACGATAGCGTGCAGGATGAGGATGTTGTATAGAGTACCTATTAATAAATGTTGAAATAACAATAGCTATTCATAATCTATTTAAAAAGGACTCTATACATAAGAGACTGTGCATGTATTTGTAATTCGCGAATAATATATTTTTCTTACTAGTCACGGATTCGATTCGTTCACTCAAAATAAGTTTATACCTTAAGTACTACTTAAATTTAGGACTCAATAGTTTATCGGTTTGACCATATTTTTTTAGACCTTCCTTTTTTGGCAAAAGATTCGATTGGGGACGATTTTTGTCGATGGTTATTGTCATTTTACGCAACTCGTCTTTGTTTCTTCTTCTCTAATGTAATTATATAATTTACAAAAAGCCTATTTCGAGGCAATGGTTTCGACGAGCGCCGGCAGATGAGAGGGCTGTGTGTTTCATCCTATTTAAGATGTGCATTTTCGCTGTAAACGTTAAATACATAAAAGATATATTTTTTAATAACAATTGTTTTATTTGATTTAAGCTTAGTAGGAGGGGAAAAGGGAATATTAGACATACCTAAAAAGTATTCCTAATATTCTTTAAAAAAAAGTTACTAAACAGTAATTATTTATTTAAATTATTTTTTAATTTTTTTTTTAGGTGATTAAATTTATTTATTAATATACGCACCGACAAAATCCGCGAAACACAAAATAATGTACAATATTTTTATTTAAAACAAATAATAATAAAACCTGAAACAACAATTAAATTAACATGTTTTGACATTAATATGAAACACCTTAAAAAAACCATAAAAGTATTTCTTATTTTATATTAAAATAAAGTTGATTTTAAAGAACTTTGTTTCATTTTGTAAAACACAGTATCATTATTGTCATCGAAATTATCATTCATCGCAACCATACGTCATTAAACTCAACAGCTTAAAAACTTTAAGCTTGAATATTTTCGAAAATATAACTATCTCCATTACGCCTTTTACTTTGTTTTGTTCAGAATTTATCATAGCATAGAACTACCTATCAAAATTCAAATTTCTCAAAGATTTTCCTAAAATAAAACTTACAAAAGTAAATTTAACTTCACAAATTATAATAAAAAGTAATAAATGGAGAAGGAAGAAGAAGAAATCCAAGAAAGTGGTTCAATGTTATTGAATAAATGAATAAAAAACATGAATAAAAATGAAATGACGTTAAATTAATTGTTAATAATAATAATAAATTCTATATATCATAAAAAGAACTATTTGTAACATAGCATCTTCCTTGTCTCCAGGGCGTGGATATTCCTTTTTATCTCTCCGATAACTGGTTCGATCCACTATGGATAGCACGCAGATGCCAGAATTTTCTGCTACTTACTTGACATTGATCTTTATAATTTGGACAATTCACACAATATCTATTTTGTCTGGAAGAAAAAAAAGCGTAATCATGACCACCGCACTGCGTACTTATATTATTTGTCAAATAGAACAATATCGTTCTACAAAGAATAAAAATTTTGTATATAGCTTTGAAGAAGCATATAGCACGCAAATCTAAAGATTTTTGGGCGAACTTTGACCAGCAAACGATCTTTAGCTATAATCAATATATATATAAGGTGGTATATTTTTGTAGCGTTTCAAAGTAGACGAAAATGTTCCTTGAAATTACCAAACTCATTGTTCTTGAAGACCTAGTAGTTGTAGAACAACAACAATAAATCACCAACTTTTCTTGGAGCCGTCCGAATTCGGCGGAACTTTCTGGAACCTCTAAAAAGTTGATTATATTGGCTTACAATTTCGTCGTTCGTCCGCATAAGTTTTACGAACGACTTAATAACAGGTAGCCATTTTATAGCAATGAATCAAAAGAAATTGTCGGTACTTTGTTTTTTATTCGTAAAATTTCTCACCAAATGTTAAAATAATAATTTAAATAATATTAATAGTCTCTGCCGGGGTGAATCCTCTGCCCGGTACATTTATGTATCTATATAGCGTATATTGATGTTAATTTATTTTATGTATTTAAGTATGTTTATGTATACTCTCTTTAGATGTTTATATATATTTATTACTATAATTATTTTTATAAAGTTAAATTTCTAAAAATAATTATATGAATAAAACATTTTTGACTTTAACTGCTTGCGAAGCGCGGCACGTCAGCGCCGTCGTCGCCCGCCAAGTCCCGCGAGTCGCTGCTGCAGCGCGTGCAGTCGCTGACGGGCGCCGCGCGCGACCAGGGCGCCAATCTGTTAGGTCAGCAGCCTCGTAATGTCGCTTCGAATCGGAGCTTCGATCCGACTCCTACGTTATTGAAATCCTCTTGCTTGTCAGATGTCCCACCTAGCTAGCAAGAATAGGCTAGCAGAGGCACCACCTGCGATCATGCTTGGGAAACGGCTTTTAAAATCTGAATTCTGATATTAACTATATTCTTCATTACGACATTTTTTCACTGGGAACCGATTTATCGTTAGGGTATATTGAAATGCCGAGGTCATATCGACCTCCGGCTGGCCGGCCCTCGCTACTCTCTATACATGGATCGTAGACTTTCTTTTATAATTGAGAAAATTTCTATTAAACCAATGTTTTTTTTTTTAATTGTACTTAGACGAAGTCAATAAGAATAATTCTTTAAAATATATAATGGATCCTTGTCAGATCTCTACTATATTTCGCTTCGTTAAAAATTTGAAGGGGCGCAATTTTTTAAAATCGTAACCTAAAGGATAAAGGCCAAGAAATACTATAGAATATTATTAATTATAGTTATAATAGTTCACCGCTTTCGGAGCCAAAGTTAATAGTCCTGGTAATTCTTCGGTTAACCAGACCAGATGCTTTCCCACAACGAACAAACAAATGCCCACATCGTCTCTTCCCCAGCAGTATAAAAGAGCTGCATCCCCCCCCCCCCCACGCATCCGCAGCAGCGGCCTGCTGAAGGCCCTCGACTTGAAAATATGACGATTCAAGCAGGACGCCACACGCAATACGATATATGATAGGCAGGTATTCCAAAAGAAGGGTCCGATTTGGACCACCGGTCTTCTAAAATAACTACAGACGCGGCGCCAAAACTATAACTCTAATGTTCTTATTCGGACGAAAATTTAATCTAGTGTAAACTTTACCTATCTCGCTTCCATACTTTTATTTAACGTAAAGAACAATTGGTACACTAAAATGCTTTTATTACTCAAAATAGAACATAAACAATATTAGAATATTTATCTATATTAAATTCTTCATATTTCATTGACGATGGTCAAACATTCAGTTAAGGTTTGCAGGCGACGACCCATCAGGAAAACCTCCCTCTAGGCGATTATTTGCGGCCCGCGTTATTCGCGCACCATTATTGGGTCCGTGTGATTTTTTGCGCGCTTCATCAAGGGCCGCATCGATCCACCAAGCGACATCCAATCGTTGAAGCTCCGAAGCTCACAAAACCGTAAGACACCGACGCTAACTCGTGCCGCGTGCAGGCAGTGTGACGTCGGTGGCGTCGGTGGGGCGCGCCATCAACCGCGACCGCTGCGTCACGCTGCTGGTGGTGGACGACCAGAACACGGACTGGGGCAAGTACTTCCGCGGCCGCCGCCTGCCGGCCGACTGGGACGTGCGCGTGGAGCAGGCCGAGTTCCGGGTGAGTGCCGCCGCTTCGCCACACGGCCTACCGCCGGCGGTTCCTTGCGGAGCGATTTTAGGAGTATCGCCTAGTAAATTCGCTCGCACTCGACGCGGATAGACTATTCGTCTTCTTGCCTCAATATATGTCCGTGTCGTGTGCGACGACGCAAGTCATTAATTGTAATGGGTAAATTAGCAGATTCTTTCACCGTTCTATCGCACCACTACTTTGGTATCTTCGTTCGGAGCAACTTGAACAAAATTAATAATTAGTAAGATACAGTACGTACAAGTCGCCCTGTACGTTCTACGGTATCAATAAAACTTGTAAGCATTAAAAATCCATTAACTTCTTGTAAATGGAATGGCTAACGCTAATCTTTTTAATAGTGCACAGGTGAATGTCGATTATTACTTTAAGTACAAACATATTTGTTAAAAATATTGAACATGCAGTCATTTCAGAAGTCGATTACCAAAAATGTGAGGAATATGAACTAGATTTATTATACGTAAATGTTGAACAGCTCTTCTTAGCAATTTCATTTTATTTAGGCCGAGCACTTGCCGAGTTATTTGATTACTACTGTAAAAGGAGAGCTAATAAATGAAAGACGTTGGTCGCCCCTCGGCCGACGCGCGTCTTCAGCCGGTGCGGAGATGACTACGATTAGTTCAGTTCATGTTTTTTTTCAACTTAAACTTAAACTTGAACCCTAGTGACCCTCTTGGAAAGGTGAATTTCGCGACTCAAAGCTATTCTCGAATATACGTATTTAAGCGTTCTTCGGCTACAGAAGTATTTCACAGTAACGAGTCGGACGCGCCCGCAGGAGCTGTCGGTGACGGCGGGCGCGGAGGGCGCCAACGTGTCCATGGCGGTGTACCGCGGCGGCACCAAGGTGGCGCGCTGCTTCAGGTGAGAGCTCGCGCCCCCGCTGACTATGGTCGTACGCAACCGTCTGTGACCTCATTCTGCGCTCGGTCGATTAGCTTTGCTATAAAGGCATTCGTTTGATGGACGGTACGTATAGTCGCATGCGGCACTGCCGTATTTGGGGTCACAGTAGTGGTTCCCCACGACGAGACGAGCGAAGCGCGAGATTACCTAACTTTTCTCGAAACGCTTCATCGTTTTTTAACCTTTACGAATTGTGATAGGGCTTTACCAAATAAGCAAAACTCTCGAGATAGTATGCTTGTAATGAGCTTAGTAACTTATAAAGTCTCAATTGAATTGTTCTAATAATGTGTTTTAATGACTAAAAACACATGTTAGGGTTTCACCTTAAAATTAAAATTGTATCCCTTATTTTCGCTTATTAAATTTTTCGCCCGGCGACCGGGTGCACTATTAGTATACTCTTCGCCGTTAAATGTCGCCAAAAGTAGTTTACGACAAATTCCTAAGCTACATATCGATTTGGAACCCCGTTACGCCCGCAGGCCCCTGTGCGTTTATGACCATTCATTGAATTGAGTAATTAAATTCTATTGAATCCATTAGTGTCCTTATAATCTATACTATAATGATTCCAAAGGTAACATGTTCTGTGATTATTATGATGAATTCCAAAGCTAAAAAGTTGTTACTATACAATAAAAAAATCTCACATATGTGAAAAGTATAATTAGAAAATATAATATATATCACAATAAAGTTGTTTTGATTCCTAAAACTTTTTTTTATTATATCTTCCCACTAATGTTAATAACTAAAAGTAACCTAACTATAGGGTAATAAATTATTTAAAACACTAACAAAGTACAATTATGAGAAGATAACAATTTATTAATACACTATAGCATTGTCTCAATAATGGTTCACTATTTTGGCGTTAATGGCTTAAACGTGAAATATAGATATATTCTGTCGGAGGCTTTTTATAGAACTATTTAAGATGAACATTTTCTTTATACACTATATACTTGTAACTCTAACGGTTTTTGTAGCGCAGGCCAGAATAGCCTGCCAGAATAGTCCTACTTACTTGAAATTTATCGTTATATTTTGGACAATTCACACATTATCTTTATAATTTATAGCTTATGTGTTATTCTGATGTATAAACTCAATTTTTGTTGAACGTCAAATTGTTCTATTATAGGATATATACTCTTAATTTAAGATGTTCAGATATCTCCCGACAATGTCAAATGACAAAATCTCCCGATTCAAAACATTAAATGATGTTTTAAAACTAGTGAAAATTTTAGGTACTTTTTAATTTGAAATCAAAATTGTTAATTTAAATTTTTATATAAATTGTAATTTTGCTTTTTATTATTGTTTGACTTTTTATTGTTTATATGAATTTTGAATTTTGTTTTATATGGGTTCTCGCCAAATTAAAAATATGTTCATTACATTTTCGTCTCGTAAGATTTATTTCTTAGTTTAAATTAATTTTTATTTCATTCCCAAAAAAAAAACTTTATTAGCATTGTTAATAGCCTCTTTTTTATCAATCATTTTTTTATTGTACAATATGAAATTAAACTATGGTGATGTTAGTTTAAATTAATTTTTATTTCATTCCCAAAAAAAAAACTTCATTAGCATTGTTAATAGCCTCTTTTTTATCAATCATTCTTTTATTGTACAATATGAAATTAAACCACCCAAACTAGGGTTTCGGCTGAAAATCAGCTCTGTATGCTTTCGCATTCTAAAGAGCATGCAGAATTATGCCGATTCGTTACCTTTTTTTAGGTCGTGTCAACCGTAACGTTTTGTTTTTGTCTGAATTAATTAATTAATAAATGAATAAAGTTTCATTTCGTTACTATCGAATGAGTTAGCTTGTGTAATTAATAATAATAATAATAATAATAAATCTTTTATTCCTCTTACTAAGCCTAAATACAATTTTAACTTAAATTAAGATAACATTAAATTCTAGCGTAATGATATATAGTCTATAGCCGTCCTCGACGAACGGGCTATTGAAAACTAAAATAATTTTTCACATCCGACCATTTAGTTCCTGAGATAAGTGCATTCAAGCAAACAAACAAACATTTCAGCTTTGTTTATTAGTGTAGATGAATGAATGAATGAATGAATAATCTTTATTGTACACAAAATAAAAAAAACAATGATTATACAGTAAATACAATGGTAAAACAGTACAATCAGGCGGTCTTATCGCTAACTAGCGATCTGCTAGACCATAGAGTTGCTGTAGGTAGAGATTTTTTATATAACTGAAATAAAAATAGCCAATAAACATCACATCCTCTCACAATCAAGCCAATTTCCTAATTTAATAGAAATTGGTCAAATTGTTTGTAATTAGCACCGCAACACAAGAACAAATATAAAATAAATTTTATATTATTTTTTATTATAAAAAAAGTAATTTATAATAGATATATAAAGGAATTTACACTTTATACGTCGAACAAATCGTGAGTTCTTGTCTCCGGTTCTGCAATATCATTCTATTAACTGTATTAATTTCAAAGTAAAGAAGCTTAACAAATACAATACAATAGTACTAGCTCGTATTAAAAGAAGGAATATCATAATAACTATTCTAGCGGATAGATATAAGTATTCTAGGTAAATATAATAAAGGGCCGACATTTATATGATTATCAATTACAAAATTTGGTAGTTACTATTTTTTCTTTTCTTTTTTTTTTTAAAGAATATTAGGAATACTTTTTAGGTATGTCTAATATTCCCTTTTCCCCTCCTACTAAGCTTTTATGTAATATACTAAATTTGATTTTAAAAGACATTTTAATTGACATCCATAACTTACTAAATATCTTTGACAAACGACAAGTCTTTAATTTACATTCTTTCATTCAACATAATATTTTGTTTCGTGTGATAACTGTAATATATGTTGATACTGGCTGGTATTTGCAGCGTTAGAAACTTCTTTTGTTTTTTTTAAAAAAATGTCTTGTCTTGTCTTGTAAATAAATGGTTGAACAAGCTTTGTTTAAATTATACAAATTTCTCAGTGGCGATCCATTGGTCTTAGCGTGATGATATATAGCCTATAGTCTTTCTCGATAATATATCTATTTAACACTGAAGGAACTTTTCAAATCAGATCTGTACTTCCTGAGATTAGTGCGTTCAAACAAACAAACAAACTCTTCAGCTTTATATTTTAGTATAGATTACATGTCAAGTTGTTTGCCCGCGATGGACTCCTTAACTAGTAAAACAATTTTAATCAAATTTGCACACCGTGTGCTGTTTAATCCATCTTGAAAGATAGAATAGCTTACAATCGGCGCGCGATTTGAAAAGCTGTTTTTGGAACTGCTCTTCGACATTTCTACCTCATACGGTAGGTTATTATATTTTATTATGACGCTATCTATATACCGTGACTTTGTACGTTGGGATCAATGATTTCGACCAATTGTGATAGTGTTTAATTTCTTGTTAAGAACCCTAATTCTCTTTTTAATTTCTGACATAAAATAGGGGGTGTTATAAGTTTGACGTGTCTTTCTGTCTGTGTGTGTATGTCATTCTGTGACATCATAGCTCCCGAACGGATGAAGCGATTTCAATTTAGTTGTTTTGTATTAAAGGTGACTTATATACAAGTGTTTGATGAAAATCGGTTGAGCCGTTTAAAAGTTGTGGGGGATAAAAGTGGGTTACTCAAATAAAAGATAAGAAACGAATATATTATACGAGTGGGGTATAAAATGAAAAGGTTTGATTTGTGTGCTTTAAAAAAAGGTATTAGAGGGGGGGGGAGGAGAAGGCGTAGGGGATAAATTTACTGAATTCAACAAATATACCCGAGTGAAGTATCGGGAGTTTTTTAAATATTGAATTTAATGTTTTTCTTTTCATCTTTATTCTCGAGATTTGTTATTAAAAATAACCTTTTCTATTTAATTGGACCTTAAGACTTAATATTATAGACCAATTTATCTAAATAAGGATTAACTTCTTTCCTAAACATTTTCGTATGTTAAGCCAAACAGCTGAAGTTTGGGCCCGACCAAATATTGGACCCCGCAAACTAAACACATACTATCAAATAAGCCAATCCTATTTCGCGACATGGTCCGAAGTTCGGCAGACGTTATTGATTGCTCAGCATCCGCATTATCAGCAAAGTACAGCCTAATCCCTCCCCTCGCCCTCTACTCCGAAACTTCTCAATTAAGTTTCAGATTACATGGTTTGCCACTTTTAATTAAAAGTGCCCGCGGAAGACGTTACATGTTACCATAGGCCGCGGAGTTTATCAAGAAATTCAAAATGTTGAGTGTGGAATAATATACACATTACTTGAGAGAGTCGTAGCTTGATTAGTGGCGAGCATTTGAGTCGATACCTAGGTTAAGCAGCTCTTACCGCGGCCAGGTGAAAGATGGTTGACCAATTCCAACACTGGTTTCTGTACATCCGATCTCCTCTGTAATTCAGAAGGCATGCAAAACAGTAGGTCTCGATTAATGTCACTAAGTGATATTAGCCGTGAGATTGTGGGAGTTTCGGAGATGACGTCAGACGGCAGTTTGTCATCTTACCTCGCCCCTCAGCCATGTCTTCTGCAATTTAAGCGGACCCAGGGATAACGCTAGGAAGAAAAAGAAGAAATAAAAACAGTTTTATCCAGTAGCTTAATTTTTTTAATAATAAAATAATCGTATTGCCTTTACCAAGTAATCTTTTAGGGAATAATGAACCATGTATCAATTATATCTACCTGAGGCTGAGTCATATATCCCCTGAACTTATGACAGCGCTATATTTATTTAAAATCATCCGCTTCCGCTACCGCTACCGCTGCGGCACGGTCCGGCCTCTGTCTGACTTACGCTTTACTAGCGATACAAATGTATCGATACAAGCGGTTTACTCCTTCCTAGAGGTCTACTTCCAGCGAATCCTTTTTGAATAAAATATACGCTTTAAGGCGCTTCACAACTGGACGTCTTTTACATATTGCAGCGGTGTTTCCGCATTAAATTCTGTTTTATTCAAATGGCGACTTTAAGGTCTTACGATACGACTCATAGTCGATACATATGCATGACACTCGACATTACTTACCAATAAGCTCTATAAGTGCCTCGAATTATGCAGTGTCCTTAAATAGTCGTACTGGCCGTAAGCCGCGATTTTGTCCGCGTCGATTCAGTGACCTTTTTTATTTTTCTAATGCCGGAGCCAGACATAGCTCAAAGTGTATGTACATTTTTGACCTTAAAGACTATAAATATCTACAAAACTTAGCGCTACACAAAGGGCCCGGCCACACTACATGATCATTGAAATGATCATTCAAATGAAGCTATGTCTGGCTCTGGCATAAAGTTTTTATTTTATTTTTTTGATATATAACAAGGGGCAAACGGGCAGTCGGCACTCACCTATGTGACTACCGCTGTCCATGGACAACTGCAACCCCGGAGGGCTCGTAGACGCGTTGCCGGCCTTTGAGAAATGAGTACGCTCTTTTCTTGAGGGTCATTTTGAGAAACTCTTCTCCAAGATCGAAACTATTTCTATACTGAAATTCGTTAAAATTGGTTTAGCAATTTAGGCGTGAAAACGTAACTGATAGAAGCATTTTCACATTTATTTGTATAAGAGTAAGGGACTGTTCAAATTAGTGGTTGATTATAAAATATTTGAAGATTCACAAGCGTGATCTTTTCATGAAGTGACCCGAAAAAAAATTACGCGATCCAGCCCAAGAGGATTATAATGGTTATAGAGCAAAAGGTGATAATTAAAATTTTTTGACTTTTTTTCTCAATCATTCACAACGTTCAGCATCACATATACGCAAATGTCTACTTTGAAATGCTTCCTAACTGAAATTTTAGCGCGGCTATTCTAAAAAGTTGTCAGTTCCGTGCAAAACCAAAGTGCACTCTGCGCATTTGAAAGTGACCGTGAGTGCTCTAACTCGGGCTGCATTATCACTCATGTGCGAAATGCAAACTGGCAAATGCTAATGACTAAGTATGAGTTTATTATTTATAATAACTGTTTAAATAGAGGTAGCGCAGTCCTTTTTTGTCTGCAGCCGAATTGGGGTACCAGTACTACTTTCTCGCATCAGAACGGTGTGAAGTGGCGGCAATGCTGTCACGTCAAGTGATGGTATTGTTGTCACGTTTCGTTCTGTATTTGAGAGTTCCCGTTGGCCCAAGCCCTTCATTTAAGGCAGGCATCTGACTGATATGAGCTCCGTGGTAGTAAATGTAGTATCCACTGATATGATTAAATATTTAATATAATTATAGCTCACTCAATTTGTGTATGCACACGGTTTAATCGGTTAATGATAAAGTCAATAAACGATTTAAGCGACCGCTGATAACATTTCATTAGTATTGGAAGTATATTGAAGCTGTTGCTTCTAAAATTAGTACAAACTCAAGTGAATTAAAATTAACAAGGTATAGTCGACCAAGAAATTGGTTTGCCGCGCTAAGGTCGAATGTCGTTGGCATGTCAATTTGTTAAAAGGCTCATTTTTGCTTGTTATGCATTACGTTAATTTCTAACAATAACCCTTAGCAAAATTTTCTTTAACTAGCAATTTTATCAATGTTTACTAGTGACTTTAATTGCCGTTTTAAATTCTACTTGCAGCTTTACTTATAGACGTAGATAGAGGCCCTTATAAATAAGGGTGCTTGATAACGAGATTTCAATTTATTACAGCTAGATGTTGACAAAGCGTTCTCATTAAGGCCGAGGAGATAAATTGATTTTGGTACTTTTATTTTGGCCCACAATGGCGATGGTATGGCCGACATTTATTACGTCATATCTCACATTCAGACTCTGTTTGTTTATACATTCTTTAGAGTTTGTTTGTTTGAACTCGCTAATCTCAGGAACTACTGGTCCGATTTGAAAAATTCTTACAGTGTTAGATATCCCATTTACCTAGGAAGGCAATAGGCTATATATCATCACGCTAAAATTTTTCACCTAATTATACGCGGACAAAGTAGCAGTTAATAACTAGTCTATCAGTACTGGTTAACTAAGTAACTGGTTTATCAGTGTTTTCTCTCACGTATTAACCATCACGTTGGACATGGATTTAAATCTTTTGATATATTTTTTAAATGTTATTTTCAAACTCAATCTTCAAAAAAACGTGTTAACAAAAGAACTACCTATACCAGGATTACATAAGCAAGCGGATCAAATTATGTTGTTATCGAAACAAAGGGGAGCTTAGAGCAGTAATTGGTTTAATGGCAGACGCGTGGCTGGCATGTGATTTTGAAAGTATTTCGAGCAATTAATTATGGCTCTCTAGAAGCTCAGTGATGGAGAGGATGGACTGAAATATATAGGATACTTAGATCGAACCAAAACTTATTTAAATTTAAATTTCCACTTAAGATTAATATTGAATATTTTATTTTTACAAATTCGTCCTTTATAAGATAAATTACCATACAATAAGTAGTTTTCTAGATATAAAGACTTTCTTATGGAATACTAAAATCACAGATATAGTAATTATTTTAATTAGTAACTTAGTTAACTAATGTTGTACTGGTTTGTCTGGTGGCAGAAACCATGCTGCTATTACGCTACCTGTAAATTAAAAAATTACATTATTTGGAGCCTATAAAGTTCTTCGGCGGACTATACATAACGGACTATAAAATAACTGTTAGTTGATATGCAAGTCAATATATAAGCTCTTTTGTTTAGCGATATAATTACGAACAGAATGATTTATATATAAAAAAGGATCAAAAGTGATTAGCTTAAAATTCGGATTAAAATAAAACATAAATTATCTGGATCAGCTAATTAATTGTGTATTACCACCGAATTACAGAAGTATTTATAACTTAACCAACACGAAGCGACAATACGTTTGTATTCATCAAATACAACCAGTTTTAATCTTGTCGTTTATATTTTATTGCTTATGGTAAAGCCTCTAAGGATAGCGGTGGGTTTAAATAGTAAATATTAATATAAATAATATTTTTTGTATACTTAATATTAATTATGTATTGGGAAGTGGCAACGATATAATTTATTATTATGAAATAATTTTAAATTCAACCTCTTATCTAAATTGTATATATAAAGGAGGGAAATTAAATAATTATATAAACAGACTACCTATTCTTAATTCTATAGGTATAACAGTTAATTATGCTTCATAAAAAGGTATAAAATAATTTTAAATAAAGGCACTAGCGTGTTGTAGAGAAGCACCGGACAATTTGGTTTATTAAAATTCTTTGTTGCTCTTAAGATGAATCCCACTAGCCTATTATTTGTCGAAACTATAAAAAAAAAAAAAAAAATCTTTATTTTTTTTTCAAAAAATGTTTACACACTATTAATTTAACTTTAACATAATAATAAACTATGGAGTCATAATGTGTTTTAAAGGTTAGTGTATCATCAAATACTATTCCCAGATTTTTGACTGAAGACTTTTGTGCAAGGTTATGACCTTCACTAAGGTCCCCAGTGTTTGCGGTGACTTTCCATACAAAGTCAAGTTTTGAAAAATTTATGAAGTGAAAAAGTTTCTTTAAGACTACTTTATAAAGTCTTAAAATAAACTTTTTTAAAGACATTACAGAATAATCAGTATCTAAGTAATTGAAGTGCATGTTTATTAAAAAAAGTGCCTATTTTGTTTTTTTTTTTTTTCAAATTAATATTACTATACAATATCTCTAATACTTTCATTAATCTACGATAAAAATAAGTTTTTGTACATTTTTTTTAAACTTTTACAAGTTCTTTTGATTCGTTAAATTCTTTTAAAAGCTACCAATAATTCCGAAAAGTCGAGTCACGACAAGAATCAGCAAGAAACTCGTTAGGAAAATAGATAATTCAAAAATAAGTTTATTTTATATCCATGTTAACTATAAATTATAAAGCTGGAGCGACTCAGCTCCAAGCTGTTTTATCTTTAGCCGTGCCCGCGACTTTGTTCGCGTAAAATTGGATGAAAATATTAAGCATAATGATATGTAGCTTATAGCATTCCTCCAAGGGTAGTCCGGGGTCGCGTTCCCGTGGATCTAACCAGTTATCCGAAAAATATAATATAAAATAACCACAAATGTAAACGAGAAAAAATCGGTGCAGTGTTGATTTTCTGCTACACCTCAATACACGTTTCGATTTCAAATCTAAATACTATATTGACATAGACTCTAATGAAGTGATGTCTACAAATAAAACAACAGTAAGTTGGTTAGTAGCCCAAATGTAACATCTGCTCACCATGGATCACTGATCGTGAATGGCTAACTCCTCACCACCTGTTCAGTCTTGTATTGTAACATTAATCACATCTACCCACAGTTTAGTTGTGCATACACCCCAGAAGTCATTAATAAGTTCATGGAAAACTGTCGTAACCACATGGCGGTTAAGAATATAGACGTAGATGGTAATATAGAAAAACATGCAAACATGGTAATAGATTGGCTGAAGTTAAAAGAAAATTTTTCACTTTTTGTAAATTTTAGAACAAAAATTATATGGGGTTAGCACGACTTACAGGAAGATTAGATATCGTATAATATCGATATCGATTAAAGATAAAACAGGCCATGGTCTTTTTAAATGTCGGTAGTCTATTGTTAGGATTTGCCTTGTATACAAATGTATATTTTGTTTTAACAAATTACACATCCTAATTACACCGTGACTGGAGGCATTGTTGTTATCAAAATTACTCTTGATTATGAACACAATGATAGGCATGTGTTCGGTGTGAGCGATAACAGGTCGGTCCGACATTTGATGATAATTCTACTACCATTTTTATAAATAATATTAGGAGTACTTATATACATATGTCTAATATTCCCGTTTCACTTCCTACTAAGAAAGAAGCTTTTGTTGGGAGTGTGTGCGACAATACTCCCGCGGATTTGAACCGGTTACCTTGCGAATTTCAGTTCATACCTTCTACCGTTGAACGAATGAGGCTACAATTAAATTAAATATTATACTAGGATGCAAACAACTTATATATTATACAAGTACTGGCGATGCAAACAGACTTTATGATGCGTCCAAATAGTGGCTTGCTTTGTTTTAATTCCATCAAGAAACTGAAAAATTCAAGAACACTGTAACAAAAATGAGCTCGGCCATTTATACAAAGTAATTTAATATTTTCTGCTTGAAAAGTCTTCCACGTAATCAACAACTCATTACAGCGAGAGTACAAACATGTGTGACATGGAAGGAAGATGAGATGCTGTGTAGAGGCGTGTATGACACGAGACAGACTTATTAAAGCGGTACAATGAAATTTTGTCGAGAAATTACACTCCCACGTTCCTAGCGTATGACTTAATCTACGAGAACGCTCTTGTTACGGTTATGAATAGGGTTTATTGTAGTTTCATATTATCTACTTCACACACTCAATACTCCTTTATAGTAATACTATCTGTGCCTCGAGACTTAAAAAATAGTTTTTGGATAAGGATTAATATCATGTTCAAAAAGGCGCGTTCACAAAAATAATGCATTATTTTAGAAAATAATTGGTTTGCATCAAAAAGGTTATAGTGAGCCAACCTTTAAAGATAGATATATATGCTATCGGTGAGTTTTATTTAGAACTTTTAAAGGGGAACAATTCTATCATACATGATTTTTGGGTAAACTTTAACCGTTTACCGTACGCAGCGGAACCTCTCAATAGGAAATAAAAAACCCATTTTGAAACATTTTTAGTGGTGCTCCGCTCGTATCGGTTAGCTAGTATTTAGATGATAATATATAGCCAGCCTTTCTGGATAAATGGTTTATCTAACACTGAAAGAATTTTTCAAATCGGACCAGTAGTATATGTACATAATATCATCATAAATAATATAGCTCGGTCGGCCTTACAGTCGGGTTAACTGATCAATGATGGGGAGTAATGATTCTTTTCTTTCTTCGTTCTAGAATGTTCTAGACTGGCTTTCTCATATTGGTGGACGACGACCTGTGGGGCCTCTTACACGGTGGACTGACGACATTGTTAGGGTCGCAGGAATCCGATGGATGTTAGTTGCGCAGATCCTTGTGGAAGTTTATGTTTGAGGAAGTCATAAATTATAGATTCTACACAATTATATATTATAATTTCCATACTCCGGCCTAGGTGCAGTGAAATCTGTTAGGTAGCCGGTTCAATTTCTGGTCTAGCTGGGCTATTTTTCTCAACTTGGTTCATCATTAAAAATAATCCTAGTATTTTTAAACAAAATTGACCTGAAGCGCTCCAGCTAACGAGCATTCGCACTGTCATTAAAAACACATACTATATTTGACGTCACAAATTCTATGCTATAAAATTTACGAGTCTGAGATTCGTTGAAGTTTTGCAGCCGAACTGTAGGTATTATTAACAATTAATGTCTTTTATTGCTGCCTTTATCTTCCGTCATAAAAATCGACCCATAAAAATCTTACCGTCATAAATTAATCATGAAATGACCGCATTTCTCTACTCTGCTTCAAATTAAATTTCTTGACTGTAATTCTCAACTAACAATAAGTTGTGGCTTCTCTTGTTATGGCTTCTCCTACCTCACGTTATCTCAATCTAGTATCAGGGTCCGCTTAAATTGATGTGAATGTGGTTGAGGTGCGAGTTAAAATGGCCGACTGCCGTCTGACGTCATCCCGGAATCCCTTTACGATCTTCACAATCTCACGTCTGATCACTCAGTGACATTAAACGGAACTCGTTTATGTGTCTTCCGAAACGAGGAAAAGGTCGGATATTATGAAAACTAGCTTTAGAGTGGGTCACCCATCTATCACCCGGCAACTGTAAGAACTGCTTAACTTAGCGATTGACTCAATGCCGGCCATCAATATGCTACGTCCTTCTCGATACTAAGTTTACGTAACCACACATAGTTATATGCTACAGTCTTCATTAATTCAAATTCAAATGATTTTTAATACAAGTAGACTTTTACAAGCTCTTTTGAATCGTCAAATATTTTAAAAGCTACCACTGATTCGGAAGAGTCGAGCCACGATAGGGTGGTTAAGTGTTCTTGAATTTTATAATATTCCGCGCAATTTTCTCAATTTTTTTGTCATAAGAACCTTCTACTGATAATAACAGATACAACAAAAAAAGGATTAGCAAAATCGGTCTAACCGTTCTTGCGTGATGCCGTGACCAAGGAGAGAAAGGATTAATTTATTTATAAATAGATGAAACCAATTAGGGTACCATAATAGATTTCCTTTAAATTGACTTATTATCATTACTAGTGACCGCCGACTGGTCGGAACTTGCGTACTATTTGAAATTTTTAACTGCTAAAACGCAAGGAATTATTGTGATTCATACCTCGTTGAATATGCAAGAATATTCATGGATGGCTCGTTAGCAGAGGGTCGAGCTTATTTATGTAAAGTACGGCATTCCAATGTATTTTATTGAACTTTAACTTTGAGGGATTCCAAAAAAAAGGAATTAGTATTTTTTTGTCATTTCACTGGACAAAATCCAGATCACTAAAGGCTTAATTAGGGTACCATTAATTTAGAGACGCCATGGCACAAATAAAGTTTTAAGTTAGCAACTATTGTATTAAATATTGCATTATTCTCATTATTAAACATCATAATGGTAATTTTCCTTAAACTATTAATGATGATTAGTTAACTACGTTTTAAGTTCTCACAGCATTATGAGGAAATAACACAAATTCCTCTGCACTTTGTCTACTAACGTAAAGGAAAATAAATAAAATATTCCACATAAAAAGGCACTTAGTATATTATGAATTTACTAAAAAATACCATGTACAAACAATAATTGTGCTTACTGATACAAGAAAAGTTAACAAAAAGTTGAAATAAAACCCTTTTCATAATATTTTCATTAGAAAGTTATTACTGGTAGTGAAAGAGCAAATGTTTTTTTATTTTAAAGTTTGAGAATATTCATTTATTAATCTTACCTTTACAGTATTTTACTCTTTAGATATTCTAGCTTGAATACATAAAAAATAAAAACCTCTTTTCATTTAAAAATTTAAAAAATCATTTATTTGCAAAGATTATGGATACATCATACACAATCTGCCATACAATGGCGTGCAATTGTTAGTAAGAAATCTAAACGTAAATGTAAAAAACACACACACATTACAGAATATGTTTTTCAAATATATCGCGTGGTCGTTTAAAATCTTATTTTCTTGTTTCTTTTTATGCCATAAATTATTACTCTTTAATTTATTTTATTTAGTAAACAAAAATCTACAGCTTAATTATAAAAAAAAAAGAAACTTAGACTAATTAAGACTACTTTAAGCCAAAAACAGATTTTCTTTATCTATAACTAACAATTTTAACTATTATTTAAGAGCTGCCATAGGTTACAGATTGTAAATTGTATTTTAGCAACTGTATTAAGTTTTTGTTTTACTTCAATATTAGTTGAGATTAAGATATTAAACAATTGTATTAACTATGATTACAAAAAATAAAAGCACATTTAAAAATCCCTTCATTATAATTCGCTGAGTATTTTACAATTCTATGCATCATATTTTCTATTTCTCAGATAACTGGTTCCTACAATAGCTCTCGGCTGATATATCGATTCATAGACTAAATTATTACAGAGACTAATTTTATTATAATATAAACAATTGAAGAGAATGTAACTTTTTTTGTATAAAGAGACAGACGGATGGATTTATTTGCTATTTTTCTTTTTATGTTGCAGATCTTATAACCTCCTGGTTAAAAATAAATATTTCATTATTAATTAAAATAAGAAAAAAATGGCCTAGAGCGTGTCAAGACACATATAGAAGGGTTCCGTATCTAATACGCAATAAACGTATTTGTTAAATAACTTCAAAAGTTGTTATCCGATTTCGTTCAAAATAATTTTCCTAATGAGTTTTTAGCATGTTCTATCAACAACAAACAAGACAATTGTAATAGAATAAGGTAGAGAAGACAAACAATCTTGCTGTTAATTTTTGAACGAAGACGAATTGCGGACCACATTAAAAAAATCGAGTCGGATATTTGTTCATTATAGGAGTTAAACAATTTATAATAACGTCGTTGAAGCGCAGCTCATCTAGAGAAAAGTTAATTAAAGAGAAGCAAAATTGACTCTTGGCGATGAATGAATTATATATTAATACGTGAAGCGAAAACTTTAGGTACCATTTTACGAAAATTGCGCAAGAAAGACATAAAGATAGAAGGAAAGACAGAAGGACAGAAAGAAAGAAGGAAAGAAAGAAGGAAGGAAAGAAAGAAGGAAAAAGGAAAATAAAGGAGGAAGGAAAGAAAGAAAGAAAGAAAGAAAGAAAGAAGGAAGGAAAGAAAGAAGGAAGGAAAGAAAGAAAGGAGGAAGGAAAGAAAGAAAGAAAGAAAGGAGGAAGGAAAGAAAGAAAGAAAGAAAGAAAGAAAGAAAGAAAGAAAGAAAGAAAGAAAGAAAGAAAGAAAGAAAGAATCGTAATGTGAGCACGAAATAAGCTAAAATTTCGCCCCGACCATGATGTCTTTGGCCCACTTTCACATAAAGGCCCTGAAAATAATGATTAAGAAAAATTACAATCAATGGCAGTCGTCCTAAGCGAGACATGACCAAATATACAATCTTCCTCAGCCTTTAAATGCAAGTCTCGTAAAGTGAGCACGAAATAAGCTAAAATTTCGCCCCGACCATGATGTCTTTGGCCCACTTTCACATAAAGGCCCTGAAAATAATGATTAACAAAAATTAATTGGCCCCGGATTTGACGCCGTTGGACCTTTGTTTGTTGAGTTATGTTCAATATCTTGCTTATGCTGATAAACCAGCATGTTATTACTAAGGTATCATGCAATATGCTCGAAAAAGTAAATCTGAATTGAACTTTTCGAATGGATCACATAAAATGAAGTCGTGGCCAATATAACATAAATTAACATTTAATGAATATTTATTATCATGATATTTTATCTTTAAAAAGTAAATGGAAAAGATTGATTCTCAGTAGTCAATAAATTTTTATACATTTTTCAACTTCCTGTGAGTTTTTTGATAATTAAAAACAAAATACTTAAAAATTTCCCCTGTAAGTATAGTTTAACTAAGTTTTGTCTATGCTTATGTATTAATTTAAACATAATCATATATTTCCTTCATCCGTAGAAAGTAGAAAACCCCACTCAAGCGTCATGGTACCCATCGCGTGTTAATCTTAGATAAAGAACACATTCGCACATAAAATATAAGAACCTTCCCCAATATAACTGGTTTAGTTACAGAGTTTTATTGGCTTACGTAATTATACGTTACAGGGTCAAGTCAAGATTGATTTATATTAGGTTTAAGGTATATATTATCAAAGTTAATGTAACACATCTAAATTTAGTAACACACATATATGTGCTACATAAATATCACATATTTATTTATGAGTATTAATACGTGACGGAAAATCTTTCGATGCCATTTTACGAACATTGCGCGGACGGAGGAGTATGCAATTTGGCACAATTATAGTCTATTTAGAAAAGGGTGTGTGAACTCTAATATTTTGATAAATTATGCATTATAACCATACGCACACCAACGCAAAACGTTTTACATACACATGTATACATTTTGCTATAAGATGGTATCAAAGCGAAGTCATCACGACCGTATATATGCTCAAATATAACAATGTGGTTGTACAAAGAATTAAAAGTTTGTTTATAGTATTAATTCAGCATATGTACTCAAATTTATAGAAAATGTGGCAAAATTTGGAACAGCCGGCGAGTAATAGTTATTATTTATGTACCACAATTTACAAACCTTCAGGGTGCGCTAAGATAGATTTACTTATGCAACTCCGTCATACGTAGTTTTAGTTACTTCCTAGATATAAATTGTCTCGCGTATAGAAAAGCCCTCTGGAAAAGCTACATTCCAATGCAAAAACCTTCAAATTCATATCTGATATAGATTCCTATAACAAACAAAAACTTTTAAATTTAGTTTTCGCTTTTCAAATTTTGGAATACTAATTGAAATTTTTCAGGTGACAAGTGTGCACTGATGTTGCTGAAATCTGGAGCAGGACCAAATAAAGCAACTGAAGATGGCATGACTCCGGTCCATGTAGCTGCAAAGTATGGCAATCTGGCAACGTTGATTCTTCTTTTAGAAGATGGAGGTGACCCACTAAGAAAAACAAAGGTATATCTAAATTTTCTAAATATTTCACCCAAGTAAGTAATTTATTATTAGAATTGTTTATAATAAAGCCGGCACTAGACACAGCATCAAATATTGATGAAACATGTGTTGAAATGTTTGAAGCTATGTCTGTCGCTCGCGTAAGTATAAGTTAATTACAAACTTCATTACATTTATATGTGCATTAATAGTATGATTTATCATATAGAGCGGCGAAACACCTCTCCACATGGCATGCAGAAGTTGTAAGCCAGATATTGTACGACATTTGATAGATTTTGTAAAAACGCACAGAGACGAAAAAGTTGCTAACTTGTATGTTGATGCTGTTGATGAGGATGGTGCAAGTGCTTTGCATTTTGCTGGCCAAATTACAAAAGATGAAGTTAAAGTACCATCTGCCGATAAAGAAGTAGTTAAGTGTTTGATGCAAAACGGTGCTGATGTATCGTTACAAACTAGACATAATCACGAAACATCCTTCCATTTTTGTGCTATAGCAGGTAATAACGATGTGTTAATAGAAATGATAACTGATATGTCAGCTGCTGACGTAAGTAGAGCACTTAACAAACAGAATTCGATCGGATGGACACCTTTACTAATTGCATGTAATCGAGGACATATGGAACTTGTTAATACGTTACTTACAAATCATGCAAGAGTAGATGTATTCGACATTGAAGGTCGATCAGCGTTACATTTAGCAGCTGAACACGGGTACCTGCAAGTGTGCGATGCCCTTTTAACAAATAAAGCCTTTATAAACTCTAAAGCTAGAAATGGACGCACAGCTCTTCATTTGGCAGCAATGAATGGTTACGCGCATTTGGTGAAATTTTTAATAAGAGATCACAACGCTATGATCGATGTTTTAACGTTGAAGAAACAGACTCCTTTACATTTAGCAGCAGCAAGTGGACAAATAGACGTCTGCAAGCTGTTGTTAGAACTTGGTGCCAATATAGATGCTACTGATGAATTAGGGCAGAAGCCTATTCATGCTGCTGCACAAAATAATTACTCAGAGGTTGTACAGTTATTTCTGCAACAACATCCAAATTTGGTAATGGCTACAACAAAAGACGGAAATACGTGCGCTCATATAGCAGCCATTCAAGGATCTGTCAAAGTAATAGAAGAACTGATGAAATTTGATAGAACGGGCGTTATATCAGCACGTAATAAACTCAACGATTCAACGCCTTTACAATTAGCAGCAGAAGGAGGTCACGCAGATGTAGTCCGTGTTTTGGTTAGAGCTGGAGCATCTTGTACTGAGGAAAATAGAGCAGGATTAACAGCAGTCCACCTAGCAGCTGAACATGGACACACAAATGTTTTAGATGTGATGCGCTCTACAAATACGTTAAGAATATCTAGTAAAAAATTAGGGCTAACTCCATTGCATATCGCAGCCTATTATGGACAAGCAGGTGATTATTCTTAAATGACACTTTCTGTAGTAACGTAAGACTTCCGTATCCATACTTCTTTTTGTTTTTTAGAAACGGTTCGAGAACTTTTGGCTTACGTGCCGGGAACGGTAAAATCCGAGCCACCAACTCCTAAGATTGACTCCCATTATTTAAGAGCTCAAACCTCCAGGGAATTTATATTAAGTGATAAAACACTAGCAGATATCTACAGAGATTACAAACGACTCCGTGAAGAAGATTATTTGCCTGTTGCCCCGGCTTTTACATACAATAGATATTTAACACAGAGGTCAAAACTTTTAACTTCGTACCCAAAAAAGATCAGTGTGATCTATAAGAACGTTATAAGAACTTGAACGAAGAAGAAAAACGTATGATAATCCAAGAATATGAAGAGCATTTCTACTAACTATAAAGTTCATCTTTGAAGGAGGTTCTTTAGACGTTATGCGTTCCTAGTACTTTACTTCATCCGCGTAAAATAAAGTCACGAGAGACCTAATCTGGTCCTATGGAAAAATCCATTCTTCACTGATATCTACTAACTATAAAGTTCATCTTTGAAGGAGGTTCTTTAGACGTTATGCGTTCCTAGTACTTTACTTCATCCGCGTAAAATAAAGTCACGAGAGACCTAATCTGGTCCTATGGAAAAATCCATTCTTCACTGATATGTTTTTAAAAGTCTTAATTCATTTGATTAATGTTTTCAATACTAGTAATTTACTCAAATATTATGACGATACATGAAAACGTAAGCAAAAATAAATTCTGATATTAAAATTACCAATAATATTATTTTACTGTTTTATGATCAAGTATAACAAAAAAATCGCTTCATAATATTTTGAGCTCTACAGTTATTTGTTATTAAAGGTTACAGCATAAAACCATTTAAAAAAAGAACGAATCAGATTTTTATAGAGATTTATTTATGACTGTAGTTTAATAGGATGCTTATATTATACTTTCAAAGATTTATGAAATGTAATTAACTTTAAAATTCTCTTGTACGTGTGAAATACAAAAGCACAATCTTTGCCGAGTTATAATAAAAAAAAAAAAATTGTAACAAACTTTTTTGTAAAATAGCCTCTCGTCCGATTTTTCGTTACGAAAATTCGAAATGCAAATGTCTGAAATGCTTTTGTTTTTCTCCCAACCTTTGTTCTTAAAGAATATCTCTTTACACGCGAAAAAATATTTAAATGACAAAAAAAAATAATAACTATTTTATTAGGGTTTGTTTCTGTGCAGAATCAAAGAATTTTCATATTTTTTGATTCTACACACAAACACGCCAGCGAAAATTCAGTGTTTAATCCGACGACTAAACACTGAACAATTTGATTCGTCGAATTTTAAATCACGTGTAATAAAAATAAATGGGCACTCCTTTTATGTCATGTAATAAATAATAATAACTATTTTATTAGGGTTTGTTTCTGTGCAGAATCAAAGAATTTTCATATTTTTTGATTCTACACACAAACTTGGCAGTGCTGTTTTTGTATATGGATTGTAAAAGTTTAATATAAACTGGGTTGATATTTTGGTTTTCTAGTGCTGTCTTAATTGCGTCTTGGTAGATACTGTCAAAGGCTTTAGTGTAGTCTACAAAAGCTATGTATAATGGTGTTTTGAATTCTTGCGATTTTTCTAGGATTTGATTAACGGTGTGTAGATGGTCAGTAGTTGAGTACTGAGAACGGAATCCGGCCTGTTCGTGTGGTTGTTGTGAATTTAATATGGGAGTAATTCGATTTTAAGTCCGCCGGCTTGTTTCTCGCTTCACGCTGCAGCAGAGTAGGCAGGTACTCCCGTATCCACCTCCTCCAGAAGTGGTCCGCGAGCCGCTGTACGGTTCGCCAGGTGTCGCGGCCCACGAGGTCTCGGTCCGTGAAGACCCCGACCCTGGCTAGCCCGCTGGACCGCCCGATGAGGAAGTGGTTGGGAGTCAGCGCCTCTTCGTCTGGGTTGTCTGCCGCAGTCGTGAGCGGCCTCGAGTTTACTATGTGCTCGGCTTCTAGCAGGAGAGTAAAGTTACATATTTCGTTTTAGCTAGGTTTAGAGTAAGCAAATTTTGATTCAGCCATAGTGACACAGCTGATAAAGACAACTCGGAATGCTTCTTAACTTCTTTCCAGTCTCTCCCATGAATTAGAAGCACTGTATCGTCAGCATACGTAACAATTTTGCAGTTTGAGATACGAAGTTTGCACAACTCATTTATATAAATGAGAAAAAGAGTAGGTCCAAGGACACTGCCCTGTGGAACGCCAAAGTTTATGGAGACGTCGTTGCTTATAATATTCTATTTTTGTAAGTAATAAATCTACTTCGTAACTTTGTCATCCGATATTCTCTTTTTTTTTAATTAATTTTGATTTTAATTCCTAAATTCAGAAGTGGGATCGGCTTTTCTGCCCACTATCTGTTGAATTATTTTTACCAAAAGACGGACAAATAAACGGCCGTTAATTGAATTTTCTTTTTTTTGAATCGTTCGGTTTATTTGGATTTTTGTCTTAATAACTTCAACTGACCCATTAATTCGTTTGTTTAAAATGCCTAATCGGTCGAGGGCCTTCTTTTATTAAATCAATCAATCAATCAAGTTAGTTTTGTATAGCTCAATATCACAACACGCGTTGCCTCAAGGGGCTGAAAGGATGACCCGGCTGGTCAGGTACAACCGGACACTGTGGAGCTGAAGTCATCACTGGAGACCCTGAAGCTGAAGTCATCACCGGAGACCCGGAGTTGAAGTCCATCATGAAAGACCCCAGAGCCACGGTCCGGCTGGATAGTCACCTGAAAAACATGTCCCACTCCACAAGGGCAGCATTTTTAGTCCTATTATAAAGTTAGCGTTATTTATAAATATGTGTTATTAGCGATGTTTTCATGTAGATGTGACGGTATTCACCTTTAATTTATTATTTATAAGAAACATTGTCAACTTTATAAGAGCTATAAATATAGCTGCGCAGCACGCATTCGTCATTCTTGTTCCAGCTAGAAAACTGTACACACCTTTTGTGAAGTCATAACTCTTCGTAAGAATTATTTCTAAAAGAGTAACTACGAGTTTCTTGCCTGTTCTTCTCATGGTTCATCCTGTTCGAACCAGCCTGTGTGAAACTTGAAGTCTCTACGTCTAATAGTTTGAAAATTCTAGGGGGGACCACCTTATAGTCAGATAGGCAGACGGTCGGACGGACAGACAAAGCGAAATTATAAGGGTTCCTAGTAGTACTACGGTACCCCAAAAAATAAGTACAAATAAGGTAAATTTAAAGTCATTGATAACATTTTCAAATGCCTCAAAATAAAGAGAAACACGACCCTCCTTGCTTTTTCCATAAAAATCTAATAGAGGAAGTATCTGCCTTAGCTCTCCATTTTAATGAATAAGTAAACAAAATTAGTGGGGCCCAATACGAAATAAGTGAAACGAGTGTTCGCTCACGGATACGGGTTCCGCATATAAATTATCCATTTGTGGATTCGCTCTTTCGGCTTAAGTTTCTTGTTGCTTTTTGCCGTGGTTTGGAAGTCGTCGGATTAAGACTTACGAAATTTGGCTAAGTAGATTGCTAACGTAAACATTTTAAGGTTTTGTATGAGTCATACATGTGTATAATTCTGAAATAAATAAACTAGACAAGTGCGAGTCAGGTTCGGGCACTAAGGGTTCCGTACTAACGCGTAATACTGTAGTACCAGGTTAATTTAAAATTTATAATTTTCCTAAGATTTCTTTTAATTTGACAAAGTCACCGCAATTCCTTTTTTATGATGGAACTACAAATTTACGGTTTCCGCAGTTTTTCTATACTTTTATTTCAAGGTCTAGCTTCCTGCCAAATTTTATGGTTCTAGGACAAAGGGAAGTACTCTATCGGCTTTGATTCTCTTTTCTAATTTACTAGTATAGGAAATGGGACATAAATGACCATATCTTTTGATTGTGTATACTTTTAGAGGGTTGATTTTTTCACAGCTTCCAGGGATCACGGACCTCAGTTTTTCTTATTTACTTTAGCTTCATACCCCTACGCACTCATGATAAAAAGGGTCTTGACGGACAGACATACAGACCTGTCCGTCTGTCTGTCTGTCTGTCCGTCATCAACGAAGCGGGTACCTTCTATAAGGGTACCTTTTTTCATTTGGAGGTACGAAGCCCTAAAAATAGAGAAAAATACATCTAAAATCACAACAATATTTCAGCTGGAAAGTTCATTTTAAGCAATGCTAGTGCTAGAAGCCTCTTACTTAGAAAGAAAAGTAGATTTTTTGGTATACATAATGTAAAAGCAATATAAAATAGATACCTATGTACCCTTCTAGAAAAATTTATACCTTGTCCTATGTTTGACTATCCTACTATAATATTATAAACGCGAAAGTTTGTACGCATGGATGTATGGATGTATTGATGTCTGGATGTATGTTTGACGCCCTTTCACGGAACAACTACGTAATAGATTTTAATAAATCTTTACAATAATATAGTTCATACATCAGAGTAACTCATAGACTATAAATTATAAAGATATTGTGTGAATTCTCCAAAACATAACGATAACAGTTAAGTAATCAGGAGAAAATTCCGCCATCTATCTGTCATGTGTAAGCCATTAACGCCAAAATAGTGAACCATTACGAAACGGGAACGGGAACGGGAACGGGAACGGGAACGGGAACGGGAACGGGAACGGGAACGGGAAAGGAAAAGGAAACGGGAACGGTGACAATGTTATAAGATAATAGTATGTATTAACTACTAAGTAACCCAACGTTCGGGCAGGACAGTGTCTGCCGGGTCCGCTAGTATGTGTATATATGTATGTATATACCCGGAACTATCCGGCCCATATGGGCCTAGCCGTAAAATGTAAGGTGCAAGGAAGGTCACTAAATTTTAGAGGCAATAAAACTTTAGATGGTACTTAAACGACGATGAAATCGAAAACTTATCTTATGTTTCAATATTACGTTTTTCATTGTAAAAAAAAATAATATTTACACCTTAATTTTTTGAGTTTATACCAATTAAGTACATACATACATGGGACTATATGACACACAGACGTCTGTTTATAAGGTAGACAATTTAATGCCTGTGTCGTAGGTAACAGACGCCTTGCAGTACGCAAATAATTATTTTTTTAATAAATATATAAAGATGATACCCCCAGATTGGAAGCGGGAATCAAACCCCCCAACTCACGGAGCGGAAGACAGGGGCATCGCTAACTGCGCCAAAAGGCCAGTCATATTAAGTATAAAAATCACTGTCACAACCAACACGATGCCTCTAATTTGAATCAAAAGTAAAATACACTATGTCACAATCTTCTTTCAAGCCTTTTACTAACATACTATTTATTCTACTAAAAAACTACTCGTTGAAATAGTATCAAATTGAAAATACTACTCAATTCGTATATGAGTCTCTTTTGCAAAACGAATTTACTTAAAGTGGAATCTTACGCGCTGAAAAGACTCTATCGAACGTAAAAATCTCGGATTAATATTTTCAATAAAATAAATAGAATTTACGAAACAGCGTCGCGGGAACGCAACCATTCCACGTATCGTCATAAAGGCCATTTTTATTGCTCACTGTTAACATAAACTTCATCCAGTTTCATCCCCTAACGGCTTCAAATGCAATCCAAACGCAGTGGAAGCAGAAATTATACCAACATTTACTTTCAACGATGCACTCCAAGATATTACCAGGAGTGCAACTGAGAGTTTAGATGTCGGTATATTTTTATATATAACACATTGTTGCGCATCGATAATCGTTAGATGTTCCAGTTTTCGACGCTTTAACTTAGTTGACATTAGATTCTGAACAAGATGCGCCGAAGAGCACAAAAATGAAGGATATCGTTGCGTGCAGATGCTCTGCGTCAACACTGATGAAGGCATCGACATGCAGTATACTTTCATGAAAGGTGACTCGCTTGAGAATCTCACTATTAGAGGTGTTACTAAAGACACGAACGTCCCCTCTATTACAAACCACTATCTCTCTGCTTTTGTTTTTGAAAATGAAGCCCATGATCTTTTCGGAGTAAATATCGTCGGTAACCTTCTTGATTTCGGAGGAAACTTTTATGCGGTTTTGGTCAATGACAACTTGTATCTGATATATGGATTGCTGAGAAGAGGGAATTTCTTGTTCGGCGTCTGTAGCGGTAGTTTGAGAAGTAGTTGAGGGTATCGGTTCTGACAGTTGCGAAGATGAAAGCGATGGTTCTGATATTGATAGGCTTTCTGGAACGTTGGTCATATCTGAACCAATGAAATCTACATCGTTGAAGACATTTCTGTTAAAGGGGTGAATGCGTGTGCAACCATAGCCATTCGAGAAACTCGAATAAAAGCAGAAGCAACAAAAGTTAACCCCCCCCCCCCCCCCCCCCCCCCGTGTTTGTTGATTTATGTGTTTGTTTTTTGTGTAAGGGTAGCACCACACCCTTGCTTGTGTAGGGCACCAAAATGGCTCTGTGTCCCTTTGCCAACTGGACAAACAACTGTATTTTGAAACTAAACTAAGCTATTAAGGTTTTTCAGTTTTCGAAACTCGCTCTCTGTCCCTAAAACCCTTTGCTCGCTCCCCTTCACAACAAACCTCTGGCTGCTGTCGGGACATGTCTCAGAGTGGACTGCCGTTAACCCTTAAATGCATGGTGTAACGGCATTTTGCCAAGTTAAATTAGTTAATTTATTTTCATTAACTCTAGATGGCTCTGAAAGTGCATCCACCTGGCCTTTTGTTCATTAGAAGAAGGTTAAATGCAGTTTTACCAGGAAAATCGTAACCCTCAGACTACATGCTACCAAGCCATTTTGAATTGTGTTGTTTTATAGTTTTTGTTCGGTTTTTAGCCAAATAAAAAATACCAGTGAAAGAAGCAAGCCTCAGGTTCATATCAAAGCAAAACTGTGTTCTCAATTTTGGTACAAAAACGTCTCCAGCATTCCTGCTTTCTCTGGCGGATTTGTTTCTTGTATTGAAGACGCGCAACCCTATATCTATCCCAGTCTTCATCTGCACGTGTATTCTTTGCTCTGTTGAACAGTTTTCTTACCTTGCGACGTAATTTTTCAAGGGTTGGTCCCCACCATCCGTACTTATGGTTGGGATCCAGTCCGGGTGTCACAAGCGGGCATGTTTGCTCATAGCAGGTTATGTGTGTTGATGTTAGATTTTTCACAATCGGTCCAATTTACTGGATTAAAGAGAATATGGACCAAAATGAAAATGTCAACATACTCCAGAATGTCCTGCTGCCTTACGCGGAAGAAAATATCCCGTTGAAATGGACATATCAACAAGATAATGATGGAACCTATGGAAGGATTTAAAAATCACAGTTCCACAGTAAGATCTCGTTAACGTGAAAATTCGTTTATATGAATATCTCAGTACCGTAAACACAAAATATTTTCTATTGCATACTCTGTAGTATAAACAACGAACATACTCGACACAGATGATCCTTGTTTGTTTTTTGCATTTTATCCGTTGTTGCTTTGGTATTCAACTTAAATTTCAGCGTTTCACTTGTATATTACTTCTGTTAAGTGCTTCAACTTACCAAGTTACATTAATGAGTTAATATTTAATGTCACTTACAGCGAATTACAACATAACACGATGCTCCTATTTCCTGATTCGCTTTGTTTTTACTTTTCACTTTATTGAAACTGAAAGAGAATGCTGCGCTAACAATTAGAAAACAGTTATAGTTATAAGGGATACCAATTTCTGCTGACCTGAGTAGGCTCTAGTAGCGAAGCCAACACAGTGCTCCTACCAAAAACTAAATTCCCTTTGAAAATACAGTTTTACCCATGGTGGCCCGAGGTACAAGGATCTCCCCTACTCAAGAGCTCAACTCCAGACATTTCACTTACTGGTCTCACTTAATTAGGGACTTCCTAAGTCGTTAATTTAGGAGACCTTCATCCAACTCTAACTTATAGCCTTTGCCGAGTGATGAATGGAATTTAGTTTGTAGGGATGGATATCGGATTGGTTCATTGTATTGAGCCACAGTCACCAAGACTCATAATATGTCAGCCGTGATATTTTCCGCACTTATGACATAAGAGCTCTACAAGAAAAGGCCTGAATGTTATGTTATGAATATTTTAGCAAAATATACAGCAGAGGAGAATGTTTTCCGGGGCAAGAGCTGACGTTACGTCCTGCTCCTAACAAATGCCTCAGTGACTCGTATTCACATTAGCTCTACCCTAAAGTAAAGGAATAAGTTTATACGTGTGTGACCACAAGGAAAAAAGGAAACATGGTGTTTGCTTGGTCTTTCTTATCTCCCTCACTGCTTCGTCGGCTCTCTGCTGAGTTTCTACTCCTTTATGGTGACCACTGTTCAAAAGTGGTAACATACCATCTCTTTTTATGAGATATGGTACATTCCCGTTCTGGTATTGTGGACTGTATAATGAGCTAGGTGTGAGAAATTATTATTTAAATGAAAAACATGTTGTTATAAAGTATATTTAATTCTGGTGGCTATATACTAATACATAAAATAAATTAACCCCTGTGAAAGGTGTCGCTTAAACAAAATATATTAGAGTAAAATTCGATGTGTCATTTATAATAGGGTTAATATTTGTTTTTTGAAAACGTTAATGTAAAAGCCAAAATACTAAGTTAATTATTTTAAGAAAGTAGCAAACTCTCCTCCTTCTTTGTTTGGATTTCAAGAAAAAACCTTGGCCTATAAAAAGATAGCGCGTATGCCCAAATCGGGAGTTGGGAAGATTGGAACAGGTCGTTAGCTCGGGTGGGCACGCGTCGCTTGGTGTACTGCCAATGATAGGGCTGATATAAATTCGACTTTTTACGGACATTTTAAGTCTTGATTCTCTGTACAAGCTAAAAGGTATTCTCAAACCTGCGCCTTGATCATAAGTACCAGGCTAAGTTTCTTTCCACTACGCACAGTCAATCTTTGGAATCCTAATTAATTGGATCTCGTTTTCTTTAAAAATAATTGTCATTACAAAAGAAGAAGTGCTCAAAGATTTTTTTATTAACTAAACATTTACTAGACTTTTCCCATGATATACAATAATGTGGTAACAACGCGGTCTGTAACCACTACACCCGCATTCGTCGACGTCACAGGAGTATTTCTGGCCACACTCGATGGAACAAAAGCAGACGATGATTTGCCGCTATTTCTAATTGCGTCACAATGTTGAAGAATTCGCAGGATAAGGAACAAAACTCTGCCAGACGGGACATAGGAATTTGAATAGAAACTCTTTGTAACTTCCGCGTACGTTTCACTTACATTTGTGTATTCTGGATTGCTATCCTTCGTATTTGTGACCAATCATTTTTTAAATGGAAGAAAATATAGCTGAGCTGTAATGAAATTACCTTTTTTGCGGATATAGCATTTAGTGAGAGTATTGTAACGTAAACTTCAATCGGTCAAACGAATATTGTGTTCAATATGGCCGTTCAAGTGGTACAAATGATGTTGGAACACCGCGACGATATATCTACAGGTGGAAGTGCAATTGACCCGGTTGTTCGCTATATTTAGCTCTATATAATTAGACGAGAGTAAACGCCCTGGCTCCGATTTACGTGATAGGTGTATGAAAATTTGTTCTAACGCATTCTGCTTCGTTGCCTCTTCATTACAGAAACAGTTATGATTTACGCTGACTGTTGCAGATGTTATCTTATCACGCAGATGTATATTTCAATGTTTAAATTATATTTATTCAGAAAGGCTTAAAGATGTTGTTGTAAAAATATGATTATTGATTCATTGTAGAGATACATTGTAGGAGATTGCTCCTACAATGTATCTCCGAACATCTATGTGAGATGTAAACACATCTATGTTACTACTTAAAAATAATTATGTATAAATATTTTCTATCATTCATGTGATGATGAATGATGAATTGTATAAATACGAATGACACTCTGCGAAAGTGATACATCAAACCTCCTGTAATAATATACTGATAATCTTTAACAAAAAATAAAGAATGTTAAATTATGAGTATGGTGGTGATCGTAGATGGTTGCCAGTATTAGATACATCTGTGAGCTAACTGGTTTTATGGACCGTACATGTTCCAGGAAATACGCTATTCCTGTCCGGTAGCTACCGCAAAAAGCTCCGATGTTTATATAATAAACGAATAAACCACGCCAGAAGTCGCAGATTATAAATGTGTAAATATCAGTTTGGCTTCCGATGGTAGCACGTGTCACGGTCACATGGAGTTCGCAATTTATTCACATGATCAGTTTTATTCGTCTGTCAATATGAAATATGTTGAAATTTATTTATTTAATTTAACTGTTATATAAGCATTTTTCAAAGAAAATTTAGACATATATTTAAAATAAAATTACGATAATGTTAATATTTGATCTAACAGCTATACGAAAGCACCAAGAATCCTGATTTGAGATTAGTTCACACCAAACTCAGTCAACCGTTTCGCAATAATTCACATTCGCGCAATTTATTCTCAAGCTTTTTTGTTATTGGCTCATTTAATTGCAATTATATTAAGTTATACATCTATGGAATCCTAATTCATATTATAAAGGTTATTGTGGGTTTTGTTAGACTTTTAAAATTATAAATACGATGGATAGCAATCCAAATATACAAATGTAAGTGAGACATACTCGTTATAATATGCTTACGCATATTACAAGTGTGTTATAAAGAGTTACTGTTATTTGGAAAAGTTATTTGGCAACTAACGCATTATTTATACTTTAAGCATAAAGTCTAAATTTTACTTACACTTACGAAGAAAGACATTTAATAAAGTTATACTTTAGGTATAGGATTGGGTGCATTATCTATACTAATATATAAAGCTGAAGAGTTTGTTTACTTGAACGGGATAATTTCAGGAACTACTGGTCTGATTTGAAAATTTTTTTCAGTGTTAGATAGCCCATTTATCGAGGAAGGTTTTAAGCTATATATAATCATGCTAAAATTGAATCTATTTTTTTTTATCTAATTTTATGCGGATGAAGGCGCGGTCACAGCTATCTATAAGTTTTTACTTCGTGTATTCTCTCTTTGTGTAAAGGTGGGTTTAGACCAAACGAACATAGAGCTAGAGCTAGAACAAGAGCATTCTTTTAGTGTAAACCAAAGCTCGTTCTTAGCGTTTACACTAAAATATCAACGAGCAAGGTCCAATTTACTTCAGACGACAGAATGCTCAATTTACCCCTAGTCTATCAAATTCTTTTAGTTTAAACAGACGTAGAGCATTGTTTCGTTGTTCTGTCTGCGTTAACAAAGGTTCTAATTCACAGTTAAGTTCTTTGCTCCTTGATAATTCGATGTAAGAATGCTTTTGTTCTAGCTCTATGTTCGTTTGGTCTAAGCCCACCTTAATAGAAAAGTACAATTAAAATTTTGTCGAAAATTATATAAATTTCATTAATTTATTACGTCTCTATATTCGCACAAAATAGCGATAAGCTTTTTGTTCGTATTTATAATTAAAAAGCGGATGTTATATCACATAGTGAGCTCGGCATAAATGTTGTAGTAATTTTAGAAGCATATACGCAGACGATCAACACGGCAAAAAGTGTTTCGTCTAAATATTACAAAGATAAAGTGGACGAGATTGAAAAAGAATACACCGATAAGGTAACCGCAGCCTTTGCGGCAGCAGCATCAAAGCTAAAAAAGGCCGGAGAAGATGCAATAGAGGGATTTATTACAGGCTTGACAAAGAAATCGAAAAAAGCCAACAAAGAAGTTAAAAAGATTGCGAACGCTATTACTAAAGCCATGAAAAATGCCCTAAAAATCAAGAGTCCGTCAAAATTTGTTTCTTTATTTTATTCCACTAGTTTATACAAATGAATAGTATGCATAACCCTTTCTACGATAAATATAGTTTAACATATCATTACTATCCGATTAGGTTTTGAAATCGGATTTTCGATTATACAAAATACCCCTGGTTTAAATCGATCCGGATAATCGGGATGCCATTGAACAATCTCACAATTTGCGCAAAATCTGGGCAAAGTTCCTTCGCGTATCGAAGGCAAACATGCTTTTTACATACATAACATTTATGTATAGACCTCTATTGCCTCCAGTCGCGTGTTTACGGTTTCCTCCATCAATACACAGAAGGCAGCGTGGTTCCCCGACACACCCTTTCGCCGGGTGGCCCTTTTCGCCGCATCAGAAACAAAGTTTCGTTCTATCGGGACCTTTACAGTAACGCGCCAAAGGGCCATATGCTAAACAACGGAAGCATCTCTGGGGAGAAATTTTCTCCCTAACTCGGCTGCTTATCCAGCCTACTCGAATGCTTCCCAAATCAATGGCTTTCCTCGCCATATCTGTGGGTAGCACGGCCCAGTTAGTATATCGTCTACATACATTTCTTCTAATAATGTTCGAGACGCATTAGGAAAATTGGTTCCTTCATCTGCAACGAGTTGTTGTAATACTCGCATTGCCAAGAAGGGAGAACATGAAAGTCCGAAAGGTAAGGAGTTAAATTCAAATTCGGCTAGGCGATCGTAACTTTCAGATCTAAAAAATAAATGAAGGAAGGAACGATCCTCAGGAGCAATCAAAATCTGCAAATACATTTGAGGGATATCGGCTGTCATGACTATTTGCGGTAATTGCAATGTGTTGACATAAATTTGGAGGCATGTGATTTTCTCCGTAAGTGTATACTGTAAAATACGTAGCTAGAAATGCATTGTCGTTTGAATGAACCGTTCAATATTTACACTGTTTTGCAAATCCAATGGAAAAAAAATGATCTCGCTTCCTAAAACTCCATGCTTCTACGTCTCCGTCTTTTGTTTTTACTTCAGAGACTGACTTTTCCCAGAGTCCAGGTTACACTGACTGTAAACAGAAGCAGTGTTACAGCCTCCTATATGTTTTACTTGATCTTCGGGGATCTTCTGCCAGCCCGCCGGGCTGAAGTCCTCGCCTTTTGGGGGCGACCAGTTCCTGAAAGGCCACGTCCTCTTGCCGGTGTAGAGTGCGCGTCTTGCGCAGACCGTGGGTATGGACTCCGGGTAGGCGCGAGTAAAGCGCAGGGAATCTTCGGCAAGAGCGTCGAGGCCGGGTGTACGGATCCAGTCGTTGCCGTAAGAGCCGACGTGATCCTTCCTCAGGCTGTCCAGCAACACGATGACTACGTTCATCGCACGCCCCTTTAGCTTAGCATAGCATGCCCAATAATAATAGTTAGAGCCCAAGCCCTGATAACAGCAGCAACTCTCCTTTTATCTTTAGCCTTTCATTCCAACTTCAGCTAAACTCCAAACCCATAACTTTAAAGTATTCACTCTATAGGACCCCAGTTTCACGACCATTTATCTGATTTTGAGTTCACTTTTTTGTAGTTTTAGCGTCATAATACCAAATGAATGGAGAGCTGCTGCTGTCATTGGGCTCTTTAAATATTATGATAAGTGTGTAAATAAAGTAAGCAAGTTTTTAATGCTGAGGAGGCTAGGTGATAATGGAAGCGCATAACAAACGCACATACATTTCTGAAGAAGAAAAAAGGCACCTGAGATTAAAGTAGCGAAAGATAGGCTAAAACTGATCCTCTGTGGAAATGCTGCAGGAGACTTTAAATGCAAACTACTATTGATCCGTCATTCAGAAAATCTTCGTCCTCCTAAGAACGTTTGTAGACAAAGGGAAATTACAAGTAGCTACATTGGCAATTTAACAGAAAGGCATGGACAATAAGTATTGTGAAAATGTATGTTATTTTTTGTTTGATACTGTGTAACCTAAAAAATGGTGGTCAAGAGAATATTGTGATTTCATGTGAATCTTCTTGATTATGTAATAATTACTGTAAACAAAAGATGTTATTAATTTGTTTAAAAAGTATAAACCATAACATAAAAGCCAAAGCCATAAATCAACATTGATTTCTGGGCTATAATTACCTATCCTAATGGAATTAAATTAAATTTATTTTTTTGTGAATTCAATATACCAGTACAAAATATATGTAATGACCAAGCCTCGCACCCCGTATCATTCCTTAACCGCCCAAGCTAAAAGTAGCGCCCCAATCGCAAAACACGTCAACCAAATCTAAAACAAAAACAACAGAGACCAGACAAGCCTCGCGAACGGAAAACAGTGCAGATCTAGGCGGACGCCGTGCCTCTCCCATTCACTCAAGAACGTCCCGTCAGTCACCGCCATACCCTCATGGACAGCGCAGGGTCCCTTGCCCAGTCACCGCTCACACCTCCCCCTATCGTGCTGTCTTACTCTTGCAGTTTGACGGTAGGAGAGCGAGGGGGAGATACGGTGAGGGGGGGGTAGTAGGGCAGAGGAAGACGGGCCCCGGTTGTTGTTGCTTTAAGAGAGCCCCTCGCTGATCTCCTACCGTTACTGCGGCTGGAGCACCTGCCGCCGGATTGTGATGTACTGCAGCAGGTAAGAATGGGGGGGGGGACAGTAGGAGAGCTAGGGGGAGATACAGTGAGAGGGGGGGAGTAGGGCAGAGGAAGACGGGCCCCGGTTGTTGTTGCTTTAAGAGAGACCCTCGCTGATCGGGTCGAGGGCCTTGAGCACCAGTTGCGCGGAGTTCTGCGAGTAGGTGATGCCGAGGTGCTCGGTGAGGTCCAGGGCACAGCGCTTCTGGATCTCGATGTTGGTCACGTTGGGACCGTTGAGGAACGCGTTGGAGTACGGCGTGACGCCCTGGTCGCCGTTGGTCTGGATGACCGTGTACTGCACCGTGTCACCGGGGCAGATGTCGGCGTTGGGGCCGTTGGGGCAGGTGTCGAGCTTCTTCATGAAGGCCGAGCCGATGGTCTGGTCGATCTCTTAGCTTAGTTAGCTTAGCTCTGGGTAGTCTGCACTTAAGCTAAGCTATGTGAGCTAATATAAAGGAAGTTAGCTTAGTTTGTTTAGCTTTTGGTGTGACCTGCCCGTAAAGTGTTCGCTCAATCGAATCAAAATCGGGTTAAAGATAGCGTACAACGGCTATGTGCTCCGAAAATTCTGTTGAAAAAAATTTATAACGCGCATTAATGAGAGATTTTGTGATCGGTGTGATGTAAATAAAGAATTTCTAGCCGTGCGCTCGCGCGTTAAAAAACCCGTTAACGTCATGGGCGAGTTCGTCCCGATTCTACTCGTGTGTGCTGTCCTCGGGGTGGCTTTCTTCGTCTACGTTACGCGTCGACAAGGTGCTTGAACAGACTGAAGCTCCATGTCGGTCCTCACCAACCACGTCCCTGACCCCCGACTGATTACAGCTTATGCAGAGCGCCGGGACGGTCCTCTGCACCGAGTCAATCCTTGGACGAAAGTCGCGGTTCTTCCGATCGTCGTGCTTGCGGTCACGATCGTCGACGAGATAGCAGTCATACAAGAAGGGAGTCGAGAACGCGGTCGCTGATTGGTTATCGCGAGACCTGGTCGTGAACGCAATTGAAGAAGAGGGTATCTCCGGATCGGATGAGAACATTGCTTCGACGAATAGACCACATGAGTTACCCGAAATTGACGAGATTATCAATAACAAAAAACGTCAAATTATTATCAAATCGAAGCGGGACCCTGGGACGGAAACACGAGCGAGCGCGTATGAGGGGTTGTCAGCTATAATAGTCCGTACCTCCGCAGCTATAGACGAGAATGACAAAAGACTATAGCAAGAGGGATAATTAGCTTTTATGCAGAATTATGCTGAGGTGAGAGATGCCAGAGGAGGAAGTGTAGAAGAAGAAACTGGAACAGCAAATTAATGGAGGATAGCAATGAGTTGAAGGCAGGTAATTTACTGCAGAGACCGTCGAGAAAGTGAGAAGCAGAAAGAAACCAGGAGAAATACCGAGATGGCGAGATACCTCTGCTTTACGGACACAACAAAAGCACATCTGATTGCCTCCACTTTATAGACTTTTCTATTTTTGAATACTGATAACTCTCAGAGATAGCGCGACTTTACACTGGGAGCTTTCCCTTTTTTTATCCGGAAACCTACTTATTTTAACGCCTATTTACTAATTTTTTTGATTTCTATTTACTTGCTCTATATGCTGGCAAAATTTTGGCAGTCAAATCCCTTAGACACTGTATATAAGGTTATGTACTACCAAGTACTACTAAGGACTAATGCTGCTCTACTCGAGGTCTTTTATCTTCCTTATTTTTGGTGAGTTATTCCAATGTTTATTTATTATTTTCCCGTCGCATAGACACTGTCGCTCCGACACTCACTTTCTAGAAAGGTACAGGACGATCACCTTTGGAGTGATGTCGCCGCCAGCTTGACTAACGCTCTTGTCGATATCAGTTCACTACTCAGCGCAAAATGTTTATAGGATAATCGTCCGTGAATTAAACAAAGGATAATCGAAGAGTAGAAGAGCACGTCTAAAAGTCATTTTAGTTACGAAATTACTCGCCGTATAGAGAGTGGCGCTCCGAAATAAATTTTCTCGAAATAACGAGAAAGACGGGTACCGCCTCGCTGTGTTCACAGCACAGGCTGACCAGCTCACCCAGTACGCCATGGAACATCGCCGGGCTGGCCACCGGCGGCAGGCGGTGACTGTCCCCGGTATCGTCCAGGTCACGGAAAAACCGGGCACGGACCAGCTCGTCATCGAGGGCGGCGGCGAGCTCGGGACTGTCGATGGCAAAACCGTCGCCATGGACGGTGACTTCGGTCACGGGACCGACCTCACCACGGTGAGCGACGGCCAGTGGCGCACCAGCACCTCGACCGGGTCAATCGAAATGTTTTAGCATCATCAACATATGTTTATTAATAGACACCTAACCACATATATCTTCCGAAGCACTATCTTAATTTTGAGCAGGTATAATATTTAAAACTACTAAAACTAGTCGTACTAATACAACTAAAAGTATTCATTGGTTTATGGTTTAGAAGCATTCTATGATTAATTACTTTTGGGTACGCCAACTAGCGAGTTTCATATGGCCTGGAGCAGCATCGAGAACTACTAATGCAATCCCAAATTCAATTGGAAATATATATCACTGCTATGGTTCCTTCCTCTGCAACGCGATGAACCCGGCATCCGCACGGTGAATTCATGGAATGCTAAGAAATTCGTCTCTCTCTCTTACTTAACCGGTTATATTACAGATTTGTGTTCATAAACCAAAATCATTCCTCGTTACGAATTTCTGTCAACAATATCAATTTATTCAAAGAAAACTTTGGCTTTAGTTCATGAAACACTTAAAAGGGTACTGATTGTTGAGAAGATCTTATTCAATAACTGGAGCGGAGGATCTGCAGATTAAAATAATGGCGGTGACGTAGCGTTAATTAAATCCAGATGTAGATTGTTCTAGTTCATTGAAATTTGACCTTTCGCCTACAAATTTCACACCGCCTAATTAAGTAATATTGATTGCAATTTAGTATTACTTCATAATTTAGAACATACATATGTTTGACTGACCCGTTGGCGCAGTGGGCAGTAACCCTGCCTTACGCTTCGGGGGTCGTCGGTTCGATCCCCACATGAATAACAGGCGTCTGTTACCTATAACACAGGCATTAGGTCGTCTACCTTAGGAACAGACGTCCGTGTGTCATATAGTCCTGTATATATGTATATAACCTGACGTTCTGGAATTTTTGAGTCTTTTTTTAAGCTTTCAGTACATCTAAATACATAGAAATCGGTTAAAAACAACCAGACCTCATTTTCGGTGCAGGCCTGTCTAATTTACGTTAAGTAGCTTAATTTCTCCCTGCTAGAATTAATACTTTCTTTACGTATATTAAATATGACCCCTGCACCTCTGTTCCTAAGGTAGACAACTTAATGCCTGTGTTATAGGTAACAGACGTCTGTTACAGCAAATATATATTTAAATATGTACATACATACACATATAAAATACACCCAGACTCGAGGAGGGAATCGAAACCACAACCCTCGGAGCGGAAGATAGGATAACTGTTAAGTGCGCCAACGGGCCATACATTAAAAAATCTATCGTTCTGGATGTCTGTCCGTCTTTTTGTTATACAAGATAATCTCCGAAATTACCTTTTCTTTAAGCTTTCAAATTAATTGAATTCTCTTTGATGGGTAACAGACAAAGTAAGGCCAATATTCTTACCGGAAATAATTAAAATTTACAGGTGATAATGAAGAGGCCGTTAAATTAGTCATTCTGGATTTAAAACAAAAGAATTGAATGTTAAACTCAGAAAATCGCTGGTATACTTTGGTACAAAAATAAATTTAATATTCCACGTGGAATATGACTTGCTCCATTCCAGATCCCTGGAATATAATAAAGCCTAATACGCAATAATAATACGACTCGGAAATAAATGTCGCTTTATACTGTCACAGTAGAATTCAAGGCGAGGAAGACATATGGTGTATTTATACGACCTGGAGTGCTGAATAGTCCAAGAGACGACCCTCAGATATTTCTTTATTTACAGGTGCTCTATTTCAGGTTACATATTTCTTTATTTATGCAATAGCGACCCAGCCCGGCTTTGCACGAGTGCAATGGGTATGGTAGAAATATGCATGTGTTAAGAATTTTTGTTACCTTACTTATTGATTAAAACTGCATTCAAATTCCATAGCTTAAAATATCTACGGTTAGTAGATAGGAACCAAATTTGTTTGATACTATGTCAAGGTAAAGATATATTGGTGAAAAAATAATATTTCAATTGTTAATAATAATTTAATGTGATGATTCTATGCAATGTGTTTTATAATATGTAATAGTTAATTTTAACTTTGGATGTCGTAAACGACAAGATATGATTATAACTTGTACTAAACGTAATAAGACCTCTATAGTCATATCTATCCACATAAACATATACATACATGTACATAAACATATACATACACATACATACAGGACTATTATAGGCACGGGCGTCTGTTCCCAGGATGGATAACTTAATACCTGTGTTAAAGGCAACAGACGCCAGTTATACACATTTTTTTTTGTAGAAGAATATAAATACATACAGATAATATACCCAGATTCGAGGCGATTGAATTGATTGGTAAACAAACGGCCCGCCTTAAACAGCTAACGTATTTATAAGACCTGAACAAAGTGAATACTCCAAAATACAAATCTCATAAAGCACAGTTATACGTGTGTTTGTATAACAAATTAAAAGTTACAATAGTAAATAAACTACTCATCAGAATAGAGTGCGTTTAGTATAAAAATGCACGCTCGTGAAAACCGCTAAGAGACTAAAACTCCACTAAACCGATGGCGCGATTAATTGACCTTGCAAAGTGTGGTTGAGTTTTACTTTTCAGTACAATCGCTGCACACACACAAATAAGCGCCGCAATTAAAATTCACTTTCTACCTTTTAAATAATGGATTTTACTGGAAGGACGTGCATTGTAGACTAGCAATGTATTAATAAGTAGAAATACACAATATGTTTTGTTGTTTACTCTATTTTGTTACTAAAAAACTACCTTTTTTACTTATTCTTCGCTAATTTTTGCGCAGATTTTCAAAATTAACTATAAAATTTTCTCCTGAAACTGTAAGTTCCCAAAAATAATCTATACATTGTTATTTTACGTTGGGCTCCCTGACTATAAATGTTGAGTGCTGCTTATAACAAATATACGCAGAGATGGTAGTATTAATTTCAGTACAGCAAACACCGCGTAGGAACATAGTGAACTTTTAATGAAAGACCTTTCGCCTTTCATTAAAAGTTCACAACGTTCTACTCAGATCATGAAAGCCATTTCAAGTATGACCCAAGCTTTTTAATATTGAAATCTTTGTTATCTATTTGTTAGCGCCACGTCATAAAACGATATAAATATAGCCACGCGGCGTGCTCGCGATCATCCCTGCGCTCGACGAGGTCCTCTAAAGAAGGTCCCCTAAAGACCCTCTGTCTCCCCCCCCCCCCCCCCCCCCCCCCCCCCCCCCCCCGGCCCACCCCCCCCCACCCCAACCAACAACAAAAAAAACAACAACCCACCCCATTCCAGAACCCGACCGGCGCGGGGGAAAGTCAACTATGACGCTGCGGGTGTCCCTTCATGGAAGGAAATGGTACTAGATAGGGGGTGGTGGAAGAATATCCTGGAAGAGCCTAAGGCACTGGACGGGGTGTAGTGCTGATGAAAGAAGAAGGCATGTGATTAGTATGTGATAAACAATGATAAAATAACTGTATCCCGGGACACTGTCATAACATGAACGAAAGAAATCAGTAGTACCTTTATTATGTGAAATGGTGATATTGATGGTTCACCGATATATCAGCCTGCCATGATTGGCTAACTTTTGACAGTTTACTTTTATTTTAAGCTAAACTAATTAGGTCAATGGGGTAGCCCAGTGTACAGAATGTTCAGCTTCTAAATACTAGAGAGTTTGAGACAATGTGTGACAGATTAATCATTCATTCTGTTCATTCATTCGTGAATCAACTCTGTTCGAACTGAAGACTCTCCTGGGGCTCTTCCACTCTCTAGAAAGTCATTGCCCTCAATTGGTGAAAAAAACAGATGGTTGAATGTGATCTTGGCCAAATCACCTCCTTTCTCAACCTTGCTGAATAACAATGTGGAACCTATCCCTACCAATCATACCACAAACCTTCTAGAACTCCTTTCACAAATGATCCTCAACATTGTTACAGCATGTAGCGATGTTCCTTTACCGTCCAACGTTGCCGATAACCTGTCCCAATTACTCCTCGTACTTAAAAATGGCCCCAACCAGTTTCCTTCAGTGGAACTGTAAAAGTATCCGTCCCAAAAAACACGAATTGTTCTCTCTTATCAACCTGCATAGTCCCTCCATTATTGCCATCTCTGAAACATGGGAACAGGTATTGAGTTTTTGATCGGAATATATTATTAGCCACAATTTTGATCTAGCATTTATCGACAATTGATACACAGGCGGAATTAGGTATGCATACGTATGAACATTTGTCACATCAAATAATTAACTTCGAACAATCGACTTTGGAAGCAATAAGAACTAACACTAATTTCTATGGGTGACATTTCAGTATTTCAGGGTTAATTAATCCAGAGCACGTGCTTCTTTCGCAGTGCCTCCAGTAATTTTGTTGTTTCGTCCTCGAACCTTCAAATCTCTCCATCCTGAGTTTTGACACCGAATGTAATGCAGTGTCTCAATGTTTGTGGTATTACGCACCCAGCGCATCTGCAGGGATATTTCCAGCCATCTCAGGAGTGAGATAACAGCAGAGGGGTTGACCCATGGGCTCCATCTGGAAACCCACACCATATGAGCCACCCCTCCAGAGGAAAACACCACAGTGACAAGCTCACCCACTGCCGCCCAAAACTCTTTCACCCATCAGTGATTTCTGCATGGACCTTGGCTCAGTTATTGAAAATGTTAGCGATAAAGCAGGTTAGGTGCAACACTGGCTTCGGTGCTCTAAGTAGAACCGCGCAAAATAACGTTTTGACGCACATTTGGTCGGCTTTGTTCATTTTAAAAGCTGCATATTGGCCTTACGACGCGATCAGCGTTGTCCCAAACGCCCAAAAAGCATTCCAATGCTTGAGAGAATTGCAAATGGATCCCTGTGACATGGAAATCGCGGGGAATGTTTTGCTTTGCCGATCCGATTTGATTTTTGACGCAAATCAAGCTGCTTTGGCCGAAAATTACATATTCGAATTTTGAACTGTCGGCATATTGAGAATGTAATATCTGTTTATTGTCCATCTTCAGTTCATACCACACAAAATGATTGGGATAATGTGTTCTCCCTTGTTACAAATAAATCTTTAATACTAGGTGACTTTAACGCACACCACACTAATTGGTCTTTCAAAACAGACGTAAGGGGTATGCAAGTTTTTGATTCTATGTTAGAACATAACTGTGTTTACTTAAATGATGGTGATCATACAAGGGTTCGCCTCGTTCTCGGGGTGGCAAAAGGGCGCCGCTATCTGTGGAGAGCGACGCCTCGAGACCGCCGGTCGCCCCCGAGCCCACGGCCTCCCGGAAGTCCTGCTTGAGCTTGTACGAGGCCATGAAGTTCAACAGATACGGGGCGGACTTCCAGTATTCGAGAACGTCGGGATGGTGCAGGTGCCGCGCCACCCGCTGTAGCGCGACGTACGCCGATAGATCCCGGGCCTCCAGTCTGGCGTTTCGGCTCGGAATCTCGGTGAGCATCCCGTTGCGGTCGCCGGAGATCGCGAACGGGTGTCTAAAAACTCTTTGAGAGTGTCAGAAAACCCTTTCTAGGAAACTGTGAATGTCAAATGTCAAAAACGGGCAATGTCATCCAGGGAAACTAAAGCTTTAGTACTACTTTAATGAAGTTCTCATTCTCCCAGGTATTTAATATTTGTTTAGTGTTTGTCAAATGATGCCTGCACAGTACACAAATAGACTAACATTTTTTTCCAGAAAAAATACATTAACGATTGATATAGAGAAAAGGACATGTCATAGATAATACAAATTAAAAAAAAGAGAGAACGTAAACTACAAAAGGAACACGAAAAATAAACAAAAGGACGTCGATTGGACGAACACGAAAACATCGAGCAACAGAGCGAGTTCAACGACCGGCAGGCCAACGATCGGCGGGCCAACGACCGGCGGAGCAACGACCGGCGGAGCGAAGACTGGCGGAGCAACGACGAAGTACAGCCACCTGCCTACGGAACTCATTCTCGACGCCGAGAGATTACTCGTACGACTAGTACAAGAACAGTCATTCGGAAGCGACATAGAAAATCTCCCTTAAATTGCAGAGGATGTGGCTGTGGGGTGAGTTAAGGTGACTGACTGTCATCTGACGTCATCCCTGGAAACCCCACAATCTCTGTCATTACAAAACTAATATCAGTTAGTGATATTTATTCCGACCCACTGTTTAACGTGCCTTTTGAAACATGGAGAAGGCTGGATATGTTAAAACCATTATTAGAATGGGGTCACCCATCTAGTTATAGGAAGAACTGCTTAATCTAGAGATTGACTCAAATAATTACTAATCAGGCTATCACCACCTCTGAACACTTACATATAAAGATAAATTTGATATTTACAACTTATTATATTAAAAGGTTTTAAACTTAGGCCTTCGTAGTTTAATAACATTATGATCTATTTATAACAAGTATGTACCATAAAGTACCAATTTGTTTGTTTTAAATAGACTAGCTATGCTCGCAACTATGGCCGCGTCAAATTAGGTATAAAAGAAGACTTAATTGTAGCATGATAATATATATGTGCCCTTATTTTTACCATTCCCTTCCTCGATGAATGGGATTTCTAACACTGAAAGAATTTTTAAAATTGGACCAGTAATTCCTGAGATTAGCGTGTTCAAGCAAGCAAGCATACACTCTTCAGCTTTATATATTAGTGTAGATCATAATTTGTTAATACAATATATTATAGCAGTGACAAAGGTCAACTATAAACTTCTTGAGATCATTAATGATTTGAAGATATATTTATTTACACATTTTATTACGCACCACAATAGAAATTTACACATAACAAGAATACAGTCGAGAAAAGAGGTACAAAGGGCGGCATTATTGCTAAAGAGCAATTTCTTTATTTATCTTGTATGAATGAATGATAAAAAACGATTTGAATGAATGAAGTGAATCGTTAAAAAACATACTTTATGCATTTTTGAACAATTGATATTATTGACAATCTTGAAATATATTAATTTAACTTTATTCTTCTTGTTATCAAATGTTCAAAAATAATAAAAATCAATTTGTTGTTTGTGTCTGAGTATTAAATTTTTTGGCCTATCTGTACTAATATATAAAGCTGGCGAGTTTGTTTGTTTAGTTGAATGCGATAATCTCAGGTCCGATTTGAAAATTATTTTAGTGTTTGACCATTTATCGAGGAAGGATAGGCTATTATATCATGATGCTAACATTGAATATTTTTTTTACCTAATTTTACGCGGACGGTGATTTCGTGAAATTTTGAGGGTTTTTCTTTCTTTGTGCAGAACCCTAATTATTTAGCAAAGTAGCCTATGATAATCCTTTGAAAAATCAGCTATCTACCAATGGAAGGCCCGTCCAAATAGATCTAGCCGTTTTGGAGATTATCTGGAACACTCAGACGGACATGAAGCTATGTTTTAACACGCGTTTTTGCTATAGGTATCGTAAAATAAACTTGGAAATCCATCCATTCTATTTGAACGTCTCTTTGACGCACGTTAAAAAAGCTCTCGTGCGAATGTGCCCTTACTTTCACCACTATAATGTCGCTTTCAGATTAAATTATTCAACGAGTGGTTCCCAACGTGGGCGGAGGATGAGAGAGGCAGACTGATCAAAGCGGTGTCGGAAGTTGATTGCGATTTTGGCACGAAACTGCAGGATGCTCTCGTTAATGGGAGAAAAGATACAACCCAGGACCGAGACAAGTGGCGCGAAATCCTGTCAGAGGCTAAAACTTATTTTTGGATTTTAAGCCACTACTGTAAGTAATTAAGTAAGTAAGTAAGTAATACACTTGATCTTTATTATTACTGGCCGATTATTTTTCTTTATTAAGAAGTCCAGTGACGGATTTAGGGGTAGGCTGAGAAGACTGGACCCAATAGCGGCAGATTTTAGGGGGAGAGGGGAGGTCAATTTGTATCTTTAAAAAAATCTATTTAAATTAATATATTTAGATCTATAGAATTTAAGATATAAGGTATATAACCCAGTCTTACCCAACCTTTTTTAAGCCATGCCTCACCTTAACATTTCTAAAATTTTATTCCCCCCATGCATAATTTTTAAACTTTAAAAGTTGTTTTGTTCTCTTAAGGAATATAATTATTTAATATAATTAACATTTTATTATTACTCACGTGTATCCATTATATATGAAAGCGATGATTCGATCTCTGGTCGTATATACAAAAATATTGTTAAGAGTCGATAACACATTGGTGTCAGGGTCCGTCCGTGAAAACATGTTAATCAGGTAGAAAAATAGAATAACGACTAAAACAATTTTATGTAAATTTTCTGTAACATTATCATATATTTATATTTACACTATTTCTTTTGCCGGGTCGTAATCACGTATCTTCTGAGGCCCTAGCACGAACATTTCAAACCGTTCGAATTCAAAGATTCGACTGTGTTTAGGATGAAAATATTCATGCTAGGCCCACGGGAGGCAAGTCTTTATCGTGTCACTCTTTTAATCAATGCTAATGCAACCCGCATTGACACCCAGGAGGATCCCATGTGCGCCTAGCACGAATATTATCAAAGTCGAATCTTCGACTCGAATGGTTCGAAATGTTCGTGCTAGGATCTCTGAAAATTCACGAGTGGCGTGGGCCCCACGTTGGGAAACACAGAACTAACCCTTTTAACAAATAAATTTCATGACTAAAGTCTGCTAAGATTATATAGACTTAACATTAAGCCGTTAAGTCTTTATAATATTTAAGTAACCTTACAATTTATATTTAAGTAATAAGTTATTAAAGATATTATGTTGTATAAATAAGTTATAGAATACATGTGATATAACGCTGGTGCTTGTGATTTCGAAATGTAATTTCGATATATTCTTTGACTTGGTCGATTGTTATATGCTTGAAACATGTACTTATCCCTCGTTTTAAATTATATATATAATTTGCTTCTGGCAATAGTAATTATACCCTTCTACTTCCTAGCGGTATCCCGGCTAAGTACCAGGGTCCGCTTAGATTGCAGAGGATTTGGCTGTGGGGCGAGTTAAGATGACCGATTGCCAATGTTTACATGAATTATGACACGGATTTGTCCCATTTTATTTCGCACTTTTGGTACTTTAGTTTTATCGCACTAATCTCTTACTAATACTTCTCTGCGAGGACAAAATTCTTAAAGCCTTAGTTGATAAAAAACTTTAACGTTTTATCTCTAGTTTACGAAGTTTTCAGCTAAGATTTCGAAAACTGGAGTTTGTGGACTGGGCGAGAAGTTTAAGCTTGAAGATATTTGATAACCATTATGTAAGTGGCCTATTTGTGAAATTATAGACGATACTCACTCCTCATCTATTAGTAGGTAAATATTCTAGCCTAAATGGTTACTGGCTTGCCCTCTAGGCTGCGGAGGTCAGACGACAATCGCTCTGCATAAAAATCGGTAACTTGTTAATACTTAGACTAGAATAAAAGCAGACCCTGGTTAAATCCGGGATAATGCTAGGAAGAAGACGAGTTTGAACTATATAAAGTAACAGCCCATACATATCCCACTGCTGGGCATAGGCCTTTTCTCCTATTAGGAAGAAGGCAATGGAGCTCAATCCACCACGGCACAAAGTTGGAAGAAACAAGAAGAATTTAAGGAAACGTTTTCAGAATAATGTACAAAGGGTGCAAATGGAAAATAATAATTGGCTCTTCGTGAGACTCTTTAGGGAATCAGCTAAATTTTAAAAACTCTTGGAAGCAAACACTAGCTGGCTCTTCAGGATAGGGATTACAAAAATAATTCGTTTAAAAATCGTAATAGACTGCTATAAATATAGAAACTAGTAAAAGTTCAGAGAATATTTAAATTATGTCACAGAAATTTTTCCAACGAACATGTAACGCGTGACGTACCTCGACAAGCGCGTCGTCGATGATGTGCGAGCGGCGCACTTTGAGGCGCAGGAAGGGCATGGGCGGCGCGGCGCCCACCACCGCGTGCAGCAGCGACACGCGCCGCTCCGAGTACATGCGGATGCGGTTCATAGAACGGCAGGGCACGCGGGACGGACCGCGAGAAGCGCGCCGTGGATGCCGTGCGAGCGGCGCACTTGGAGGCGCAGGAAGGGCATGGGCGGCGCGGCGCCCACCACCGCGTGCAGCAGCGACATCTGCATCTATGCACCCTCTTCATATTTCATTCTTCTGCAATTTTATCCACTAATTTCCTCAATTCTTCTCTATTTCTCGTTCTACGCTTTATGTTTGACTTCATCCCAACTTCATGCCAGTCTTTCTACAATGGCTTGTAAGTGTTTTCCCCCCAGTTAATGTTCGGTCGCCCTCTACTACGTTTTCCCTCTAGCTGATGTTCTACAGTTTGCCTGGTGTTTTTTGTTCTTTCCTTTCCCATTTTCACTTCTTCCATCTGATTGTGACTGACAGCGAAAGTGAAGTATAAAAAGTTCACAGGGGTACTACTTGTACCCCTGTGAACTAGGTATATTCTAGGTATACTTTAGTTACTACTAAATTAAATTTACAACCTTTAAAAAAGTGGGCAGGATTGAAACATGGTATTGAAGGTAATAAGCTACATGGGAAGTCTCATTAAATTAAGTCGGGGTAAACTATTTGGTAATAATGGAATGATAATTATTACTTTGATCCTGCTTTTCAGATTTCTTTCTTTTCTGATAGATGTATAGTTTGTGAATAGTAACGAGATGAAGAAGCACTACCAGCTCTCAAATAGCCTCGCATTCAAACATGCATACCATAATAGCAGTCAATCAACTCATTGTTTTTGCATATTGATTAGAGAATCGGTTTATTTTATTCAACATTTAAGAACAACCAATTTTGTGATTTTAAATATATTTCACTTTTGTTTTAGTCTCTTTTAGCGAGGCGTTAATAGCCTAAAATGCAGTCACTAAGATGACCAAAGCTTTTCCACAAATTATAGTTAACAGTTTCAGTTATACTTAGAAGCTGGGGTACCATTGACCTTAGTGTCATACAGAACCCTAACCCTAACCCAAAACTTTAGAAATGATTAATGCTGCATCAATCTTTTGCACTTGAGACAATAAAAACACTGTGCTTGGGCATTTAAAAGGTACTGTATGAAATAGCATTAAATATCCTGACATAAACCCATGACCTGAGACAATTTCCATCATTTCCAGGTCTAGCACAATAGGTATTACAATAATGAGTGAAATAATGCTTCACATATAGAGACGACTTTTTGGGCTCTAGTAATTTTTTTTTTGGAATTGTGTCGATATTTAATATATCTTGGTTAGCTGTTTGTACATATGAGATTATCCAATTAAACATACTTCCATTATTTACCTAAATGCGGGTTTTTTGCAGCCATTTGCTTCTACAGAAGTGGGCAACTAAGTTACCACAAGCTCCTGTAGTAGTTGCAGTCGCACTTCTCAGCTAACTCACCGTGGAAAAATTGCAATTATAAAGCTACACTCACCATCTGTATACGTAATTGACGATTACGCCGATCATCAGTACGGAACAAAGGAGACGGTTGTGCAGAGGATGAGGGAAGAAAAAGAAGTAATGTATGCTATAAAGAAAAACCAAACTGCAATACTTTGGACACATTATTCGCGGAAATAAATAAAACTTAGAGCAGCTACTATACAATATAGTGAAAATCTCTGAGAAGAAGAAGCGTAAAAAGGAGATGACACTTCTAGTTGTGAAACCTAAGAGAATACTCGTAGACCAAGTTCTCTTCAAAACAGAATTTCAGATCTACCGTAGCCAAAATTCAAATAATCTTGAGCTTCTATTAGGAGTGGGTGCGACAATATACCAACGGCGGTGGAGTTTGAACCGGGTACTTTGCGGATTTCAGTCCATACCTTATACCGTTGAGCTATTGAGGCTAATTTTTAGTAAACTCAATTCACATTTCTCTTCAAAACCATGCCATCAGGCACTGAACATATCTTTGTCTTTGCAACCTTTGCATTTTTGCAAAGTACTTTGTTATTTCATGCGTATCATGGATTGCTTAAAAGTAACTCTTGATTCTGTCAATACTTTACTTGTCTATACTATTATTTTAATGACTAATGATTTGTTTCTTTGCCTGTTTTGAATTTGTTCTAAAACTATTGGAAGAATTCGAAAAATTCTATCACCATTAGAATCCTACATTATCCCTGATGAACAAAGTCGATAGATTATTTTCAAAACAGCTAGGATTCCGTATGAAAAAATCGATATAAATGGGTGCCGGGATGGGTTGTTAGTGTCTAGAAATTCCAGATGTCAAAACAATACAAAAATGTCTCAAGTAAAAGCCTGCCTTAAATGTAATTTCTTGATGTGCTTCGCGGCGGGAAACGAAGGAAATGGATCCAACGGGAACCAGAAAATTTTTCATTTTCATACATTTCCTTTATTGACGACGTCGCGTCGCTAGACGGTTTTCATTTATTTGATTACGTGTACGTAGATAAACATTTGGAATGTATTAATTTACTTGTTAAATCCATAAATATTTTTATATAAAACTAGCGGACGCTGCAGACGTTGTCTAGCCCGATATACGGTTAGAAAAGATCCAGTCGGAACGCCATCTATAGACAGTATTCCGAAGTCTTCCTTTTTAGGGTTCCGTAGTACTAGAAGGAATTCTTATAACTTCGCTCTGTCCGTCCGTCCGTCCGTCTGCCCGTAAGGTGGTCCCCCTCCCCCAGCATATCCAAACTATTAGACATAGAGACTTGAAATTTTAAATGTTGATAGAATATGCTATAAACTCATTAGGAAAATTATTTTGAACGAAATTGGACAACAGTTTTTGAAGTTATGTAAGAAATACGTTTATAGCGTATCAGATAGGGAATCTTTTTACATAAGCGTATCTTGACACGCTTTTGGCCATTCTTTTTCTTACAGTTTCCCGGAAATAATGGACAGAAAACAGAACAAACAGAAGTCAACTTAAAATTAGTAGTTGCGCCACGCTTGCAGTCCTTTTGATCTATACCCGAATTGGGCCGGTACGTCCGGGTATCTGAACCTCTTTCTCAAATACCATCGGTCTGGAGTAGCGGCAAGGATGTAACGTCAAGTGATGGTATTGTTGTTGCGTTTCGTTCGGTTTGTGAGCCTCTTCAAAGGCCAACGATGCATCTCCGAGCCTTTCGGTGGTGCAGATGTCCACGGGCATCGGTAGTCGCTTAAGTGAACCGCCTGCCCGTTTGCCCCCTGTAATAAAAATAAAAGTAATGTAAATAAATATATTTAATCCGTAAACGCAGCTTATATTTGATACTGACCGCATGGTAAATCAAACAGAGTTGGTAATGGGTGAGTAAACACTACATTTATAATAGCTCCATTGAAACCCACACAAAGAGCGGGCCGAGCGGCGACGGGTGGGGGTGTAGAGTCAATATTGTCCTGCCACCAACGTGGAGCGTTACCAGTGATGCAATTAATCTCCATTGTTATAAGTACACGCCGCTAAACACCTTTTAGTATGATTATATGCCGTCTAATGATGAGAGGAAATCGGCACCCATAGACATCCGTAGCAGTGGAAGCTGGTAGTAATCTCTACGTTTATAATTAGCGCTAGGTTAAAGAGGGTTTCAGCTGAATAGTTGCGCTATGACTATATAGCTAGTGTCACTTTGTTCCACTATACCTAGAAGGGATAGGGTCAGATAGTGTATATATATATATATCATTATTTTGTGTTTGATATTGTCATATATGAATGAAAAATTAAGGATAAACGTGGACAATTACAACATTTAAGAATACTTAACCACGATATTAATTAATTTCTAACGGAACGGGGACAAAGGAAAGGAACGGGAATAATATTAATAATAAATATATTATGGGAAAATAACAGTAAACAGTAAACCAACGCTAGTTCATTATAAAGGTAATTAGGTAATTATTAGGTACTAAACAAAATAAAAAGAGATAAAAAGTTGAAAAATAAGAAAATGATTGAGAAAATGCTTTAAAAAGTTTAAATATTGCTATTGTTAAAAATGAATTAATTGCTTTTCCAATAAACGGAAAGCTGATAAAATGTAGTTGCATTTTACTTGTCGATTTATACATGTATGTATATAAATATACAATTTATACATGTATGTATATATGATTTATATATGTATCATCTGCCATCCAATGAATTTAATTTACCTGTTAAATGTTTATATATTTGTCTTCCATTATTATTAGTCATAATAAAATTTATTGTTTGTGCGAAACATGTACTCATTTAAAACACATTTAATTATCTTCGAACGAAAATATTAAACCAACGTATTCATTTCCCCATAATGTAAAGAAAACACAACCGCTGAACGCGTCAACATCTGTATATATAAAAATTAATCATTGCTCGTTAGCCCCGCTAAATGAATAATTATAAAATTCGAAAACCGCTGGACCGTTTTAAAATCTCTTTGTTTTGTTTCATTTCCCATACTTCCGGGAAGGTATAAAAGAAAAGAAAGAACGGAAAAGTCGAAAGATTATTTAAAATTACAGAAAAATACAGATTTCGTCGATACTTCATGGCGGCTCCACATTATCGCCGTGAATTCACGCCGCGAATTCACGGCACAGGTCATGCCTTCCACATTCACGGGATGCTGACAGTCGTTCGTGGAACTCGCCGCTTTTGAGGAGGTCGTGGCCTAATAAGTGGTCGGCATATGAGTCGATCGCTAAGTTAAGCTACTCTGGTTGCGACCGGGTGATAGATGGGTGCTATTTATATATTTTTGTTTTGTTTTTAATCTGCCTTTATCTTTTCGATGATTTAGGATATCAGTTATGAACTTTATATGTTTATATGAATTATAATTACTAGGAAGTAGTAATCCATTATCTAATAATATTCTGGGTTTTCATTCTCACTATTTTGGGAGAATTAATTATTTTTTTGAACTATTTCAGCTGAACGCATGGATAAGGAATGGCAGGCAGTATACGATGAGCTGAACGAATCGATCTGTCAACAACTTTCAGATGCATATTTATTGGTAGCAAACTCATTTTTATTAAGGATACCAGCTTCTCAGATAGACAGGGAAACAAAAATTGCACAACAAAATTGAATTTATAATTTTGCAATCTCGAGTGACCGAAAAAACACTAATAACAAGTTACCTTCATTCCTCTTCATTTTCAGTATCATCGTTTTAACCCTGAAGAACAGCTACTCCAAGTCAACGTGATATCTATCAGAAAAATATTAGCTTTTTAATTATCTAATCGGTAACCGTTTTTTAAATAATACAGCTGGCTCAGGAAGTACTTTATAAAGCCACTCAAAATGAAATTCATCCATTTTTTGAACTGCCCATTTAAGTAAAAATGAGCTTCATCGCTCATGACAATTAGAGCATCAGGCTCATCGTGGAGAAGAACTTGCATTTGAGTAGCAAAATCCAACCTTTGGGGGTAATCAGTTTCTTTTAACTCCTGTACATACACAATCAGGTAAGGGTGAAACTTCAGATCCAGTTTCAAAATTTTTCGGACTGACTCACGTTCCATACCCAATGCAAGTGCGTGCCGTCGAGCTGAACGACCGGGAGTCCCAGTCATTGCTGTTCTGACCCTCTCAATGTTCCAGAGCAATCAGGCCAAAAGATGAGCTCAGTATAGCACTCAATCACAAAGATCAAAAAGGTGAATGCATATGTTTACTACAAGCTCTGAAAGACAAAAGTTAAAGGAGGCACAAAGATGCAATAACAACCAGAAGCCATTACCAGCAGGAGAAAAACATGGAACTGGGCTGATGTGCCATTCAGTGGAGAAGGAAAGATATTGACAGTTGATGCCAGAGATATGAACTTAATTTTCACATAATTTTTTATTTTAAAAGTTAGCTGAACTTAAAAACCTGGCAGGAGGTTTGAAAGTTGAGATTGAGTTCATCTTCATCTTTAACAATGGCAGCCCTCAGCTCTGCCCTGTTTTCACCTTCTGGCTTCTGAGCTGGAGTGGAGTTTTGTGCTCAATAATGATCCTTCTCCTTCTGGTCCATCCAGGAATTTGCTGAATCAATCTTGAGGCATTCTTGGCCCAGCCCGGATGATTAAGCTTATGGATATTGTTTATTGGTGGAGTGGTTTCAGTCTTTTCTTATGATACATGGATTATGATGGATGAAAGAGTTCACATAGTGGCATCCCAGCTCTCCTAGTCTTTTATGACATTACATATTTAGCTGTTAATTTTGTCTCTCTAATAACATTTTAGGGATACTATCGCACACCAAAATGAAGGAGAATTTTTATTGAAACTCATACATAATTTTTATTTGGATGTTGCCAGTCAGCTTTTAAGTTTGACAGATACTGATAGTGAAGATGTTAGACAGTTGAATAAACAACAGGAATTGATTGATTATTATGAAGATGTTGTGAAGTTCTTAAAAGTTTTGGAAGAGATGACTGGATGGTGTCACAAGTCAGTCCCCATTTCTTAATTATTCCACCCTAGGTTTAATATGCAGGATCCTCACAGTTATTCTAAAATCACTCTGTCATCACTTATTCTTGAACATCTTCGATTCGTTGAATTCAATGAATTCCTTGCAAATCATGTATTTAATCAAGATTTATAATAAGAAGTAGACCTATGCTAGGGTCTATTACCTGAGTAAATATGCTTTCCCCAAAATTAAGTTTACAGTCTCCCTCATCAGTCAACTACCTCTAACCCTCTATCGCATGTAACGCGCATGGCCAAGGGTTGGCCAATATGAAGCTTTACGAGAGCTTTCACAGAAATTGGTGGAGAACATGCATTGTCTTCGAAAGAGAGTTGAGCGTTTCGCACTCGAAACACTCTATCACCCCGCGTGAGCGCACGCTTAATCCTGAGTTTGACTCGTCCTTGTTTGTCATAATCAAGTACATCGACTTCATGGGTAACGTGACCTTTGTTGGTCCAAAACTCAAGGATGTCGCCTACACAACTGGCTTTATCGGCCGCAATGCACAATTGTGAAGTGAGTAACAGTGTTCAATCGCCGCCTTTGATTGTTCGCGTCGCTATCGAAATGTATCTCCGGCCTTTGGAAGTTAAATTGTTGGGGCAGAACGAACCACTCAGCGCCGGCAGACGCATAGACATTGTTTGCCGATGTAGGGGTTCGAGACCACCAGCCACTATCACATGGTGGAAGGTGAGTGCTTTAGAATATTTACAGTAGCTAAAAGCGTACAAACTGTATACATTGTTCAATGGGTATCAAACGAGCTACAAAAAAATACTTTTTCTTTAAAATACTAAAATAGATAAGGAATTTTCTTAAATATAAGCAGAATTAAAGATAATACTATAATCTCAGCCATTCGCATTTAAGTATAAGTATAGTTTTAAGTTAAACCAGGCAATTTATTTGAGGAGCTTTTCCACACCGGCCGCGAGCCGCAATCACCATAATAATTTGCGTTCCGCTAGATAAATTAGTGATATAAATGAGAGAAATTACGCCTTTTTGCTCCTTGCGACTGAGTTCATTATGCGCGAGTTTTACAACAACGTTTGAAGTTATTTAACAAATACGTTTATAGCGTATCAGATACGGAACCCTTCTATATAAGCGTGTCTTTACACGCTCTTGGCCATTTTTTTTCTGAAACGCTTAGAGACATAAAGTTGAAATCAATTCAAATTTCTGAGGTCAATGATTCCTTAAAGCTGTGTAAAAATCTACCCTCTTAATATACGCTGTCACCATGTTGTGAATTAAACTCGGGGTAACTTTCCAACTGTCTTTATTCAATTCCCTTTGACAGCCAATGACATGACGTATAGACTAAAAATCACTACAGGCTTTACTGTGACTATGTACTGTAATTAAATAGACATAATCATGTAATGTATCAGTCTTTAAGAAGTGTGACTCGTATGTTATGAATACCAATAAATATCTGGTATGTTGTACTTCAAAGAAACGACGTCCGTACTAGGCGCTTCTGACGGAGAAGACTCGTTAACTGGCTAATAAGAGTCGAGCCTAAATTTGAGCAGGACAACCTCTGTCGCGTCTGCTAGTACAATATAATCTTGACGTTATAATCTTGAATATGAAAGAAAAATGTTTTAATGTTATATACTTTAATAGCTTTAATAAAATGAGTGTAATAATAGTGAATAAATACTACTAGTGGATACAGTTTATAGACATGTATAAGAGGAACATAAGATTGTGTAATTAAATAATAAGTTTGACCTGTATGTCTAATCATATCAATAAAATCTTGTATCGTATATTAGATTTCGTTTGAAATCCGCAAACGATTCTAGGTCGTCAACCCTTAACTAAAAAGTACACGCTCCAGATATAAAGTAGTTACACCTAACAAATTTTCGCACAATAGAAATAATCTGTGCGAAGGAAAAATACGCGGCATTTATTAGCAATAAAATTCGCCGTTTCTCTTTATCGTCTTGTTAAATTACGTTTAAGAGTTTCCAAGCTACTGGCAGTAGATTTTATCTATTTATGAGACTTGCATCTATCTATATATATTAAAACGAATCCCAACATCCGTTGGTCACGGCATCACGCCTGAACGGTTGGACCAATTTCGATAATTCTTTTTTTGTTGTGTTTGTTACTGACAAGAGAAGGTTATTACGAAAGAGAAAATACGAAAATTGTGCGAAAAAGTTGAAAATTTAAGAATACTTAACCATCACATTAAATTACTTTTAAAGTAACGGGGACGCAACTGGAACGGGATTCCGAAGTTCGGACAGAACAACGTGTGCCGGGTCCGCTAGAAGGTAAAATAAACTAACACTAATAAAAAAAGTTTGGTGTTAATTGAGACGATCACATATTGAGTATATTACTCTTCATAAAAATAAATTTAAAGACATAAATGCCTCTATATAATCAGCAGAAAATGGAATGAAATATTTAATAATTAAAAATACATCTATTATGAATTTCAAAGGACAAATTCCAATATATAGGGATTTAGCCGTATATATTTCAGTTTTCGTGTCACAATAGTATTGATGTCACATCAATATTGTAACTGGTGGATGGTACGGGGTTATACAGACCAAGGACACAAGCCCTGACCCTTGTACTTTGTTTAAAATTATTATTCCTATAATAATATTTACAATCTCACGACTAATCAAAAATCAAAACAACCAAGTATTTCAAACGTCAACTAATTGCTAAGCTTCGTCGTCCAAACTATGATGTATAATTGCATACTTTATTTGTATTGTTTTCCTTTACACAACTATAGGAAAATATTTTATTTAATTCAAATTTGTTAATTTTTCTTTCTTGAAGATATTTATTGTTCTGTTTCTCTTTGACAATGGATAGATTTTTTATATTTAAAATATTAGTTTTTTTTGTTGAGTTTTTATATGTTGCACAATTTAAACAATGATCTATCGAAAACCATCACACAAGGAAGACCATCAATCGTCCGAAGTTCTTATTTTAAGCAAATCAATCAAAAAATCCAAACAATAGTACCAACTAAACCAATTTCACCCATAATCTTTCGAGGGTCCTCATGAGTTGGCCATCGCTTTACATTTCCGTATACAGCTGTCTACGTCGCTGTATGGGAAGCGATCAATCAACTCATTCCTGTAGCAATTACCTCTATTTTGGGTTCAGCAATTACCCTTGCAACGGCAACTTTGTTAAAAACTAATTTACCGCTTAAATCGATTCCTCCGACGGCGCAGGTAATATCCGTACAAATTGATATTAGAGGGGTCTTAATCTTTGCAAGGTATTAGCGAAATTGCGCCTAATATTTTCATTCCTGTGGGAAGATAAATAATAATTGGATTTAGAAATTCCACGGGTATTTTAATACTTACTGTTTAGTCTTTTTAAAAGTTTACTTTGCTTGTATTTTGTATTATCAAGAAACAGATATTAATTATCATTTTTGAAAAGAAAACTTCTATAGGCAGGCTTGGAAGTCAATTCATTGGTAGGGGACTTTACGCAATACTCGAACGCCTCAGTAAATCATATAGGCGAATTATTCAATCCTGTAATGTACCCCCGCCAAATATAATCTTTTAATATAGGAGGTTCCTTATTGGACCCTTAGGAAGAAAGGAGCCTTAGAGAAACTTAAGAAAATTAAGATAAGGTAATTATATAGAGAAGAGTTTACATTTCAACGATCTCACGAATTAATCGTGACATTAGAAAATAGGAGAGTCACAAAGTTCTAAAAAAAACATCACCAAGAAATATTCGAGAGGCATTATTTTATTTTTATTTTGAATGAAATCCTATAATCTGATGATTTTGTCAAGGCAATGTAAGTAAAACCATCACGGGCTCCATAAAACCACGCTCCAAGCGTTATTAACATCATGACGTTACCTTTTTGTCCTTTCTGCACCTAAACTTCTTCTTAGTACTATTCCGGTTAAGTACCAGGGTCCGCTCATATTGCAGAGGATGTGGCTGTGGGGTAAGTTAAGATGACCGATTGCCAACTGACGCTATTCTCGGAACCCCCACGATTTCTACAACCTTACGACATAAGCAATTTGGAAAAATCTAGAAAGAGGGCGGAAAAAGAACATGCGTTGCTCAAAGCGCAATTAGAAGAAATAGGTCTCAGAGAAACCGAAATTAAGAAGGCTAGTGAACTATTTGAAAAGGAAGTAGTTATTGAGGGTTGGGACAAAATAGCCCAAAGGATACCAGCGGAGATCTGGATACGGTTTATGATGGAATGGGTTAAAATAACCGACAGTTACATCGGTAAGTTAAGACTTAGAACCAGCACTTTAAACACTCAATACTCCAAACAGTAGCACATTATAATATCGTTAAAGTATAAAGGCGGTTATACACGCAGTAATTGAGGCGAGGCGATGACTTGCACAAGTATTGTTGTAGCCGGGGCTACCAAATTATACAACCTCTGTTATTATACCGGCTCCACTTATTATTATACTATTGACATTAATTTGGTATAATTTTTATTTCGTGTGTAATCTACCTACTTATATTATATGTTAGGTTGGTTTGCAACATTCTGTATATATAAAAGGAATTTGCCACGGTTTAGTTGTTTGTCACAGGGAGGCAGCTGTAGTATTTTGCGGGCCAAAAATAGTGAGGCTCGCCCTGCACTGGCTCTGCATCCAGTTCAGACAGGACACGACCGGCTGCATCACAAATATGTACAGTAAACGCTGCACGGCCTAGTGAGTATTCAAATACATGTGGTTTATAGCCTTGGCCTCATTAAAGAATTGAAATCTTGAAAAACTAGTCCTCCTTTTGTCCCGCGCCCTTCGTGAGTATTTTTATTGAGTCTCATTATGAAGGAAATAATCTGCAGGTGAATTCAAAATATTATGGTTTCCTACAATTATTGTTATTAAGTTTATTAAGCTTGTAGTACAAAATTTCTCACTCATATTACCTATGTTTAGTCTCGTTAATTTATCAAAAAGGAAACAACTATTGAATATTATGAGGCGAGTTTTATCGAATGCGGTCGTGATCTCATTTCCTAACACTAATATTGCGTTTCGGCTATTAATAGGATAAACACACGGCTCGCGAAATATGAACCAATCTGCTTAGGTGCTCATTGACCTGCATCGAAATCCGCCAATACTGAATTGTGTACAATGAGCCAATATTTACTTCTCACAGTGGTGGTCACCAAGTTATCGAAGCGGATATATAATTGAACCTAGCCGACACTAGAAAATCTAATTTGACAATAATTTTGGCACGGACATCCGTACTCAATGATACTAAAAAGTTACTTATAGGAAAGGGAAATCTGTTAACCCTGCTCAACACTTCGACCGTGATTTATAACCTATACTAAGCAAGAAAATGGGCTCCGTATTCCTCAACCACACTAACTTTCCAGGAAAAGCTTCACATAAAGCAATATAACACATGTATTATATTCTTATATAGTAAATGTGTGTTCAACATTGTAATTGTTTTCATATATTAAAAACAATACGAATTATTGTTAAAATATTTAACTATTTTTAATTGACAACTTGTTCAGATAAATATTTTTTTTAAGTTGAACATTAGTGTCTTATAGTCCTTCATGGTAAACACGTCTCTAAAAGCGAATTTTGTTCATTATTTATATATTTTGTAATTTTTAGTTGCAGAAGTGTATAAATAGACATATAAACATAAAGAATCTAATCAAAAATCAAATGAATGACGCAACAGCTTTAGCTCATTTCACTCTTTGTGTACTTCATTACATGCTGAGTTACCACAAGCCGAGCGCCGTGACCTTTTCCTCGACTTTCCCCTGAACCGAGTCCAGCCCCGGGCCAGGCCTCGTCACGAGCGTGAGGGGCCGCTGTCACTGAAATTATCCACCCGCAACTGAGGAGTTTAGCAGAGGGCTGAGAGAGCTCTGCTTACGTAACGGCATCCAAGGATACGTTGACAGTTCCGAGCAGATAGAGAAGTCAACTCCACACGCGCCTTACACCTCAGGAAGAGGTACAAAAACTTAAAGATTAAGAAGCAGAAGTAATGTGTAACGTTAGAGTTGTAAGAACGTTGAGCGATCCTAATGGGTGGAAAACAACACGAAATATCTACTTAAGATTTAACGCGTCCATTTCTTTCCCGAAAGCTCAATATTTTGACCCGCTATGAAAGGAAATGTTCTAGTCGTTTCAATATATGAAAGATTAGACAGCGATGTTTTCGATTCGACACATCGAATATGAAAGTTTATTGTACATAATTGTTATAACTTCTTCGTCCTTAAATTTAAAAACTTTATCGTAAATCAAATGTATGTTGCTGCCATATTCTCTAGTTGAAAATTTCTCAAAGAATAGCATCACCGCTAACAAATATGTTTCATGCGCCTGAGTCTCAGTTAAACGCTGAATAATAAGTGAAACTAAATTACTAATACCACGTATGTGTTCAACAAACACGTCAATAACATCATTAAGAATAACAGCAGTTTCATTAAACAAGCTGGCAAACAAATCGTCGATTCAAGGAAAATCAGGAAGTTGAATATCACCTTCCTTTACAATACACAGATAGGTTTGCTTTTTGCTGTCCCCTATCAAATATTTATAACAGCTTAAATTCTGTCAAAGTTTCATATCGGAAATTGATAAGTATCTGTCAAAATACGATGTCAAATTGTCCAAAGTACGCCGAGAACTGTTAAATATCTGTGCTATGCGCAGCTCACTAGCCTATGTAGAACAGGGGGATAACAGAGAATTACATTTTTTCTTAGATTTCTTCTAATTGACTGGGTAACAACTATCTAAGTACATTGTGATCAGTGTGATTACGACGCGTGCATACACCAATTTAGTGAGTTAAAATTATAGTAAATATTTAATAATATTTACGCAGCATCAGTGGGTACTACAATATGAATTATAAATAATTATGTATTGTAGTATATCGTTATGTATGTAGTACTTTTACTTCATTATATCCTTTAACTTTATAATATTTACTGTACCTACACCCCTTCTCTTCGTATTAATCTCCTACTATTTATGGGTTTCTGGAAGAAATCTCATTTAGGAGATAAGTTATCCTTTGTTCACAAAATTATTTGTTACATATTTTATATTTGTTATATTGGTACAATAATTGTAAAATAAATAAATAAAATATTATGTAATGTTTGCTTATGGACTCTCACTAATGACCGCCGACGACCGGCAAGCCAAGTTAGAAATGGGGAGATGATTTCGATCCCTTCAACCTTCCGACCCGGCAAAGACGTGGGTTCAAGTAGCCCAGGAAAGGAAAGAATGGTTTAAGACGGGGAAGTGACGTATATTGTTTTTATGTTTGTCACCGCAGAACTTTCGACTGGGTGCACCGATCTTGATGATCCTAGTTTCATTTGGAAGCTGGTGCTTCCCGATTGGTCTCATATTAATTTAGTCCAGGTCTGACAAAGGTTTCCACGAGAAAACAATAAAATTCTAAATTTTGATTAAGTACGTGCATGACTGCACATCAGTAAGTGTCTACTAAGTCGTATGAAAGTACTATTTATTTTTTGCTTTTTAGTCTGTCGCCTTTTTGTTTTTGAAAGCCGTTTTCTTTTTATTTAAAAATAATTTATTATCGATTAAAAGTGGACTTTCGATATACAAAATAGTTCTGGAAACATAAATCTAGCACTCACCCATTTCAGTTGATCAAGGGTGACGCGACCTAGTTGCTGTGCAGGTTTTCGAAGGCTTTCATTTCAATACAAGTCACGTCCACTACATAGCCAAAGTTTTACCAAATTAGACCGTTAACTTTCGTTTTGCGCCTCTAAAACCTACCGGAGCATTTATTTATCAACTATTTCGTAACTTTAGTAACCTTTATTTCAACTGAACAGAGCGGACTACTGAGGCTCTACCACGAACATTTCGAACCGTTCGAATTTCTCGACTGTATTTAGGATGAAAATATTCGTGCTAGTCCCATAGCAGGAAAGTCTTTATCGTGTCACGCTTGCTTTTAATCAATGCTGACACAACCCGCATTGACAGTAAGGAAGGTCCGATGTGGGCCCAGCACCAGTAATTTCGAAGTCGAATCTTCGACTCAAAAGATTCGAAATGATCGTGCTAGGCCCTCTGTTTACTACAGTCTAGATCAGGAGTCGGCAGTCTTTTGGCAGGCAAGGGCCACATCGTTAGAAAATTAGATGCCGGCGGGCCACATTTTTACGAAATCAGTTATAGGTGGGCCACACTCGTAAAATATCTATGGGAAACAGGTGTTTAGTTATCTGTTTATGTAGGTAAATATGTAAGCAATATTAAAAATGCTAAATATTAGTATAATACGATAAAATTTTACAGTTGTGTAATGTAATTAACTAACTATTATTTATTTATAAGAAATAGCCATTTATAAAATAGCCGCGGGCCGCAAAAAGAGGGGTTGCGGGCCACACTTGGCCCGCGGAACAGATTCTTTAAATCACATAATTTTAGTTCTTGGTATAGTGATCTTAAAATTTACGGACAAAGATTTAATCACACTATAACCAGCCTAGTTAGGCGTATAAAATTCAAAATATCTTATTACTAAATTAATTAATAAAAATACTATATAATGCTAAATTTTCGTCAGAATAATTTAAAATATTAAAATTCTTGAACGAAATGAGTTTTCCTGGCATTTCCGTACATGAAAGAAGATTTGACATTCTTCTTCTACCAAGCGTTATCCCGGCCCAGTACCAGGGTCCGCTTCAATTGCAAAGGACGTGGCTGTGGCGAGTTAAGATGACCGACTGCCGTCTAACGTCATTCCCGGAACCCCTACAATCTCATGACTAATATCACTCAGTGACAGTAATCGGAACCCACTGTTTGACGTTTTTTCCAAAACATTGAGAAAGACTGAGGTTTTTTTTTTTAAAAAAAACCTTGTTTTCTACGTTGGTAGTCACTCGGGATGCCTACCCATTTGCCCCTTTGTATATTTAAAAAATTATTATTCATTCTTGTAATAAATTTTAATTTAGTAGAATATCTTACGTAAGGGATTTTCCCTTTCGAAATCTACATGTTTCTGACAGGAGATATTTCAGTTTATGGAACTACACATATTAATGTATCTCCATAGACAATAAATTGTATTATAAACAAGCTAGAATAGTGAAGAGCATAATAACTACTGTCATGAGCAATCCAATTGTCAGACACAATACGCTGAGAATACATCCCATCAATAACTCTTCAGTATTCTCTAAAGGGGCATTGTTTTGCATATAGGAAACTATACGATTTATAAAATGGAACGGATAGTGGGCCTACGGGACTCGTGTTACGGGGACTGAGGCCATGAAACGAGCGATCTGGACTATATGGACTATTGAGAAAAATTGCAATGGCGATAAATGGCTCGTGTGAGCATCATCATACATGAGCCATTTATGATGAGATATTCAGAATTACAAATGTACCATCCATCCAGTCCATTTGTAATTCTGAACATCTCTCCTTCTAGACAGTAGTAGTAGTCTGGTAGTAGTACAGAAGATCTTTCCTTCAAGATTTTATCGTAATTAATTTTATATAGATAAAACGAAATTTTATTACAATGTTTTTCTGGCTGCCGAAACGATTTCCAAACACTTTTTTTATAATTACATTCTAAGGAATGACAGTACCATAATATATAACAATAAATTTGATCAGATCATGTAGCTTCTTCTTCTTCTTCTTCCTAGCGTTATCTAAGTACAGTACCAGAGTTCACTCAAATGCAGAGGATGTAAAGGATATCAATCTTATCAGGAAGGCTTACCGTCCTATCTGGCCTCGGATCCTCGAGTTCTGTCAGTTTGAGGTTTTGTTTACTGCTAAGTTAGGTGAAATGGAAAAGAAAACTGACGAAGGATCAGGAGATATATGTATATCTAGTAGAAATGCTATGCATTCATCAGAATATAATATTTCGTTCTATTTTTCTTACAACTCTGCTATATTTTCAAATTTGTAAATAAGGTATTTCAAACATCATACTAAAGTAGAGATCGAGGTAGGGATAACTGTACTTAATCCATCGTGCTCGTCCCTGCGGACGCACCCGGCGTCACCGTCGTCCGGCCCATGTTCGTCTTCGGTTACGACGACGCGCCCGAGGGCCACATGGAAGTTGTGTACGAGAACGTCCGCGTGCCCGAATCCAACCTCGTCGCTGGCTGGGGCCGCGGGTTCGAGGTCATCCAGGGCCGGCTCGGTCCCGGCCGGCTCCACCACTGCATGCGCGCAATCGGCGCCGGCGAGCGTGCTCTCGAATTGATGATCCTTCGTGCCACCAACGAGTCGAAAAAACCTGGGAAGAAGTAGAGAAGCCAATTGATGAACTGGACAATATGACAATAGAAAATATGTCTAACGCCGATATCTGGAAGTACATCGGCAAGGCAAATAACTCTATTGTGATACCGGGCTGCACAACAGGACATACCTTCACAGTAAAAGTTGTAACTGTCGTTGACGGTGACTTCAAAGCTGATTTTAACGCAGCACCAATCGCTGAGCATTTAGTCGAGATTAAAAGCTATATTCCGCAAATGCCGCAGAACTTCAGTGTAGTCTTTACCACAAGCTATTGTGTTGACGCAACTGATGGCAACCTTCCGGCTTGGCGATACGCAAACGGCGCCGCCGTCAACCCAGGCTCTGCCAGCAAAAGCGCCGGTTGCAGGCAATGCGCAGGATTGGACACACTTCTGACGCTGACTTGGCTGCCGCAGGTAAACACCGCGGCAGTCAACAAAGGCATGATGGAATCACTTACCAGGGCATGGTCATGGGATCGTGGTATTGGTACTCAAACCCCAGTTCACGGCAGATACGCTGCCCGTCAATGATCCGAGATTATATATGTCAGTATCAATTTCTACTAGTATTGTTAATAATGATTGAGATAAAATTTAATAAACGGCAAAAATGGATTATTATATAACACCAATCCTAATGAACTCAAAGATATTTTATTTTTGGAGCTCGCTCGATTCAGATAAAAAAATGATGACATTCAATAAAATACATACCTCCTCAAATTCATCTGGTTTGTAAAGATTAGCGACCTCACCGGTGCTCAATACATTGTTCATAATTTCCAAAAAGGCTTCGTCTACAACCTAAAAAAGCTGGTTAACTGCATAGCATATATCGGGTCGAGTATTGACCAGATACATCAACGACCCCACCAACTGTCGATAGACAGTGGCATCCACTACCTCCTCCGAAGTAGCATCTCCCTTCCTCCAACCTCCAGGAAGAGGGGTATCAACAGGCTTGCAGCCTTGCATGTTGAACCTCTCTAGAATCTCCCGGGCATACTTGCCCTGAGAAACAAACAGTCCTCCACTGCGCTGCCAAATCTCCAATCCCAGGAAATAATGAAGGATGCCCAGGTCATTCCAATGAGCTTTCTCTGACTGCTGCTTGTACGTGTTGTACTTATCCTCAGCCCATTCTACAACTGCTTCAGAATCTGTCTCTAACAGTGCACGGGGTTGTTCATCTTTGGTGACACCCATCTGTACGGTATCGTCAAATATGCCTATGAAAAACGGGAGTTCGTCACTATATACGCGGACCTCGAAGCGCTCAGTGGCGACCATATCTTCTGTCAGTTCAGCGTAATTTGGGTTTGACCGTAGAGTATCCAAGACATCTGGAGTGACCACGCGCGTTCTGGACGGGTAGTGTCCACGGGCAGCGTTTTAGAGCGTCTCCGTGTGCGTTAGAGCGCTTGTCGACCGTGGATTTTCGTCGTGCGCTGGTGTTTTTTCCACGGCGTGCCAACAAAAAGCCCCTGCCACCGCTGCCCTCCGTGCCTTTCCACAATCTATCCCTCTCTCACAGCGAATAGACAAATAGATCGACCCTGTGCACGGTCTTATATCGAGTCTAGGCCTTACATTGTGCGTTTGGTGCGGGGTTGGCGAAGGCGCAGATGCCCAAGGATATATTGTTCTGGACAATTTTATATGACGTCATTCACTTTGGATGTAGGCACACATGTAAACCCCGCTTTACTTTTAGGTCGTGAACCGATACAAATTACTGAATTCGATTGTAGACGGAATGCCAGATTGTTGATGGATTCTATAGTTTCCTCATTATTAGCTTTCTTAGCCATTCTTCCATTTAGTAGCCGATTCTGCACGCTTTCATTACCTTAGAAGAATGTTTGTTTACAATAAACATCGTGAAAATAGCTGTATTGCGTATAAAAACATACTGCAGATGAATCAGCTTTGCCTGAACAAATAGCAGAAGCGATAATAAATGAATCAAAGAGTGTAGACCCTGTTGAGTTCTACTTAACGTTACCTAAAGAACTATTTCCAAATCCAAGAATGCTTGCTTTTGATCCGAATCCAATTATAGATGAGTTTTGTAAAATAGCAAATATATATGAAAATGTGTCGTGGATATTAGATTTAGAGTTCGGTGTACCCAGAGTACCTATCACTAGAGCTATAGCTGTTTATGATGTTAAGTTTAGTTCAGCAGTGGCTCCCAGGCTGAAATGATGATGATGATGATGAAGCTCAACTTTTCATCCATTTCCCCATCACATTAGTACGCGACGGCGTCTTCGTTCCATTTTGCTATATCATCTTTATTTATCCTCGTACGCATATCTTTACATAACCTATTCACGTCTGTTTAGGACGGCCCATCAGGCACGAGTTCGCCTTCCAAATTATGTAATTGCATAGAGCATTAAGGAAACGAAATGTTAACACGGACTGGCGGATCACTAGAGTCGACCAAATACGAAATGAGTATATAGGCTCATTTAAAGTAGATATCACTGACAAGCTGCTTGAAAGGAAACTAAGGTGGTGTGAAAGACCAACAGAATGAGAAAGACCTAGCGATAAAAGTTGCTCTTAATCTCCCTGAACGCTCAAGGGGGACCGGACGACCAAAGGCTATATGGTCCAGTATCATGAAAGTACTTAGAACCCTATACTTAGATATAGAGACAAGCCTGGACAGAGAGACCTGGTGCAAAGTGACAAGGAGACCCGACCCCAAGTAACTGGGTAAAGGTTAAGAAGAAGACTTTTCTCTACTCATAACATTTCTACTCCAGATTAAGATTTTATTTGATATCTAAGTAGTTACATAGATAATAGATTGATTTTAATAACATAAATAATAAATCAGGAAAATTCCAGTTCCAAGTTTGAGGTAAAAGTTGACCTCCATTTCTGGGGAGTAATAACTTATGCACTATTTTCAAATTACTGTTTAGTCCCGATGGTATCGTAAAAGTAACTTAAGTCTTTGCAATACTCGGGAGGCACATAACATGAGTTTCAGGCCAAGTTATCGTTGCGGCCGGTAATGTCATTAATTTTGTTAATTGTAAAAGTTCACTTGACTTAAACGAAGACCTAATACCAGACAGCAATATAAATTAGCGGGTTAGTATCCATGTTACTGCTTTTACGGTTAGTATCCATATACTATTCACTGTCATTACTGGTGAGCTTCTCAAATAGTTGGTTACTTGATGTGATGCCGGAGCCGAACAGTGCTCAAAGTGTTTGTACATTTTTGTCCTTGAAGATTACAAAGTACTTTAAAACATTGCGCAGCTACACAAAGTCCCCAGCCACACTAAATGATCATTGAAATGAAGCTATGTCTGACTCCAGCATGAAGCTGACGGATGAGATGATATTATGGGTATCGTGTTTCCCGTCTCTTAGTCTTCGACATAAGTGTTTGACGCTTCAATGATTTCAGTATCTTCTAGAGCCTATTTTTGTAATGTAGTCTCTAACTGACTAAATTAAATTAAATTAAATGCTTCTTTCATCATTGTCGGATTGACCAAGCAGAGATAAATGTTTATTTTTGCCATTGAAAATATATTTCAGTTTATGTTTGAAATCGCGCCTTTATTCGTTACGCTGTGGAAACTTTTCAGCTGAAAATAAACAATAGGTCTGAAAGCATAGATATCTAAATCCCCGGCTTTTCGTCCATTTGCTAAGTGGAGCGATTAATCCAGCGACCGATCGGACCGTATGTACTCTCTGTATACGCTTAACGTGGGTTATTGCACTGTGACTCACCATAGAGACGACATCGATTATACGGTGTGTAATAAAGAGAAAGCGGAAAATTATATGGTCCGTGAGTAAATAAACCTTAACAACTGAAGTTTAGAATGTCAATCTTTAATTCATAATATTTTTGGATCGATCCTGATTATTTCTGACCTATCGAAACATTATCAATCCTCTAAATTGAACTTTAACTCATTATTCTATCATTTACCATATAGACAACGTTGATTCTATAGTGTGTAATAAATGAAAAGCGGAAAGTTACGTGGTCAGTCAGTAAATAAACTTTAATAGAAAGCGAATAATTATATGGTCTTTGAGAAAAACCTTAATAACTAAAGAGTTGAATATCGACCTTTAATTCATAATCTTCTTGGATTAATCCTGTTTATCAATGACATTTTATCGAATCATTGCCAATTCTCTAAACTCAACTTTCGTTACTGTGATTTACAATAAAGACAACATCGATTCTACGATGTATAATAAGCAGAAACTGGAAAATTATGTGGCAGTTAAGAAAATATATCTTAACAAGTGAATTATAAAATGTTGTACATAAATTTGTAAGGTTTTTGGATCGATACAGATTATCGCCGTTCTTTTATCTGATCTCTTATATATAATTTCATAATAATTGAAAGAATAAAGAATAACAGTTGTAGTATAAAGTCAATTCATATTATCTAGAGTTTTAAAAGTTCTTATGGCCGTCACATGTACCTATAATATATGAATATAGTAAAGTGGTAGTAAAGACTAAGTTACGAGGGTTCCTCGTGCCTTGGACTTAGAAAAGCCCACGAGAAACTCAGTCAGGCAAATTTTTGTTATAACCATTGAAATGGAATGCCAAACTTAAAATTTAATATTGCAGTCCTCATGATAACCTCGCATTAAGATGCAAATTATATATAAAATGTTAATTGTTTGATTAATCAACATTTACTACTTTTACAACCTCAGTCGACCATATTACACATTTCAGTAACATGGTCGACTCCTTATTGTAACCTAGGCATTGCAGTCAATCACCTTTGTTTCAAGAAACATGGCGGGAACGTACCGCGCACGCGCACAGAACAGCTGTCGCGGCCACCATGTTGGAACGTCATGTGTTACTACGAACAGTTTGTACACGTTTTATGAACATCGGAATTAACATCGTGCTTTCAGAATTAAGTTGATTTAATTTAAAAAAAAGGCTAAGATACTAATATTGTTTCAATTAATCATATAAAACCGGACCATTTAAGATTAGATAAGGGCGAATTTACTGTTGGTCTAGAGATTTAGTGTAAAAAATGTGTATAACAAAGACCTCAGAGAAATTAATCTATACTATAACAATTAAACAGGAAACAGATCCTTAGCCAATATACCCACAAATTAAATTACGGGTACTTTGATAAATACTCCATGCCTCTACCAATCTTCGTCTCCTCAACCGGCGTGATTGGGCGGCCCTTGCCGGCGGACAAGATCTGCGGCGCGGTTCCCGCTCTGCATGCGTCACTGAGCCCAGCAAACATCGAAGGTTTCGCCCGCTCGATCATGACCACCGACACATTTCCGAAGATCGCTTTCGCCTCGATTCAGGGGGCAGGCATTCTGGGTTTCGCGAAGGGTGCCGGAATGATCCATCCCAACATGGCGACCATGCTGTCGTTTATCGTCACCGATGCCAAGATCGACTATCCCGATTCCAACAGAATTCAGACCTTTTAAAATGATAATATTAAAAGATGACAAAAAAGTAGTGAGCCCATTGCCTACGTCATACCACAGCAACCATAGGAAGGAAGTTCTTCGGGCCCATTTAAGAATGGGCCACACTGACTTCAAACACTTCTGCTTTATCAGAAAACTATTTGTAATGACATTTTTACTGTAAATTATATTTTTGATAATGTTCTCATTACATCTCACAATAAACAGGTTAGGAACTACCCACAATTTATTAAGGCACTTAATGTCACTGTTGTTTTCGACCGAGATAATTTTAGATTCCGATTCAAAAATTGCCTAAACTAAAAATCCAAAAAGATGCAATAAGGATTGATTTTATGAAGATCTAATGATTCTTTTGTGAAATACATATAGACTATTTCAAAATAGTTACATGTGGAAGTGTACAAAGCTGAGAAAAGCAACCAAATACCTACGGTATACGACTATGAAAGTCTAGGAGTACCTAAGGCTTTTAAATCTAGTATTGCACTAGTTAAATATATAATAATTAAAATTGTTAACTAACTCCTTGGCAGTAAAGGCCCTTCTGATGGTGTAGGTCTGATGTGGCTGGGTTGCTGGAGACAGGGTGAAGGACACTGCCGCCCCGTGTAGAACCTGAAGGTCCTGTCTGACAGTTCTCAGGGGAAGGTCCTCGGCTACACCATCAAGTCCGAGTTCCTGAGCTGCAGAATGTAAAAGGATCGTCCTCTCTGAGCCATCGTCAAGAACAGCGTATGTCTCGAGCACCTTGTCTCCGTTACGCAGAATGACTTTACTAACTTTTAGCAGGACGGCATTTTGAGAAAAATTTCGTCGCAACTCATACGAAATTTCACATTCGATATTAATTAAGAGCTAAGGCATTTCGGCTCTTTCGAAAAGAAAAACAATTTCCTCCAATTTCCTCGTCGCATATCGCTTTCGCATCGCTTATGCCATATTCGATTCCAGCTTCCCCCACGACCCGACGTGCCGACGTAATTTACTGCAATTTGCCGTAATACAAATTGAATATTCATGGCAAAACTTCAATATAATCTCCTTCCACTTGCCGCGGAATGATATACAAGCTTTCGGTTTAAGTGTTTTACATGGTCTTTAAACGGTTTAGAGAATATTAAAATATCATCAATATAGGAGGTTGTGAATTCTACAACATTGTGTTTAGAGATAATGTTACACAGCTTCTTTTAGAAGATAGCAGGGGTAGTCTTTATCCCAAACGGTAGTCGCTTCCATCGATAGTTTCCTTGTGTTACAAAAGCTGTTTTTGCCCCATCCTATTTCTTGATTAGAGTGGTCTAAAAGGCTGAGTTTACTGAATGGACGCATGAATGGGCATTTAATTGTGTTACTAGATAATATATTAAGGGAAGTTTTTACATGATCTTCTAGAATTAAGAATAGAAAATTGTGAGGGTTTAATCCTACATCTTTGACGTGCTACTGAACTTGATAAAGATTTTGAGTATGCGTTATCGTCATGTTGATGAGAGCTGGGTGATTGAGTGGTCGTACGGCGTCGGCTGCAATAAAGACTCTCAGTCACCGCTCATTGTTCTCTTCCTAATAGCCTCTGTTTAGCTTGCCCGTCCTTGAGGGTTCAGTCAAGAACTTGGCAGACTGTGCTTTGTTGCTGAGACCCTTTTGCCTGCAAATATCAACTTTGTATAGTTCCCTGCTAGAAACACTAGCATTTCTAAGGGACTCTCTGTCTCTTCCTTAGAGAAGGCGGCATCTGAGCAGGACGGTTGGCTGAGGTAAACGCGCAGGAAGGTAGGGGAAACAAGAAGGAAGAACAGCATTAGCACTAGTATGGGACATAACCTTAGACGTCTGCAACTGTATCACTACTTACCCTCTTTGTGCTGCAGGGGGCCACGGTTGCATAAAAACTTACAACGCAATAAAAGTATCTTGATTTCCATCTCATGATAAATCAAGAAATCATGGTAAAGTTGTTTTTCTTGCAAAGACAACATCTTCGAGATGTAAAATATAGTTGTTGCTCTCGCGGTATCAATTATCGTTTAATGATACCAAATAATAAAGAATTGTGATAAAATACTACTACAAAATGCCGATCACAATAAGACTAAAAAACAATCATTTGATTACCATCAATCAATAGCTGAAAGATTTAAGGATATACCCAAAACGAGCTCATCGTGTGTACCATAGCCACCATCTAATCCATGTACAAACTGTAACGGCTAATAACAAAATTCACAGCAGTCACCTGCATGGTGTTTGGGGTCAGGTGACAAGAAATGAGTGAATTCTACATCGCTCCCACCAATGGAAGGAAGGATATGTTCTCATCTACAATGCTGAAATCTCCCAGGGTTAGATCTGGATTGATGGCTCTGCAGTTTTTGCCAGAAAGTTATACTGTGTTGTGCTTCATTCTTTTAACTTTGGTCACTGGCATCTTTCTAGGGTATTGTTGAATAGATATTTAAAATTCATTTTTAGCTTTCTATCAACATTTTTCGATTCAACTGACCATTTAGGATCTATATCGGTTTAAAGTTGCGTAATGACCATTATCAAATATATGTAGGATAGTAGAAATTTACGACGAAAAGATGTGCGTGTGAATGTGGACGGACATATACTAAAGTATCTAGAAGGTATATTGGGCTACCTAAAGCAGTGTTTCCCAATGTGGGGTAATTTGAGAGTTAAAGGGGGCAATTTAAAAATGGAGTCAACACAACTTTAAGCCTTTCTCTTTGGGATATTTGAATGCAATGCTAGATATCAGTCACAAATTTAACAAAAGCAAATTCTTATTAAAAATGCTGTAAATAATTATTAGGTATAATTTCATTTGATGTTACCAAAATATCTAACTTTCTAAGTTATCATTTATATTTATTAAGGAGAACAAAACAATTTTTAACAGTCAAAAATTATGTATGGGGCATAAAAATTTTAGAAATGTTAAAGTAGGGCATAGCCTAAAAAAGGTTGGGAAACACTGATTTAAAGTATCTACTGTCAGACATACATAATAAAAAAAATATTTAATCAATTAAGTTGTTGGAAAACATATTACATAGAGGTAACAATTTTTTAATTCATTTTAGGCATTGTGTGCTCTATCATTCTATACCACCATTTCCACCAATAAAAAATAAAAGGACCCTGACTGCCTATAAATCAAACCAAACTATGCACATAACAAAAAAAACTGAAAAGAAAAAAAACAAGCACTTAGATGTCCGGTGGTCTAGAATTCTGTAAAATATTATTGAATGAATACTATTGAAGAAAATAAAAGATTCTCATAATAGAACGTAGCAACTGAATAGTCAGGACCTGTTGAAAATTTAGATTGGCTGTTGAATAATGGATTCCTATTCTGATTTCTAATTTTTTTAAACATAATTCTTTTATTTACAGTGATGAATGTCTTATGGACCAAAAGTGAACTGTGAAATACTGAACCCAATTCAGCCAAAGAGACTTTTAAAGTTGAACAGAGCTAGTAATCCATTGGTATTGTTGGGAATACCATCAACTTGGCTCACTTTAATATTTAACATCTTGTAGCTGTTATAAGTTAATAAAATTCTAGTAAGTTATCTGGACAACAAAATATACTCACTAATGCATCTTTCAGCATTTGTTTCCCTACTTCTTCTGCTGTGTGCAGCCCCCCAGAGCCAGATATCAGCTTTGTTTCCTTAGGCTTTGTGAGCTCTTCAGTTTTAAAACCGGGTGTGTCCGTGTCAGGAGGAAATGCAAGTGTCAGTCTGACTTTAGTACCAATCAGCTCCATGAAAACAGATTCTGCCAACCCTCTTACAGCCCACTTAGCTGCACCGTAGGCACTGTATCCATAGATACCTACAAAAATAACATTATTGTACTTATGGTATACGAATATGGTCAAGTCAAACAATATTATTATCTGCCCTCAAACATACCCAATAAAGCTGCTTCAGTGGATACAAAAACGATCAAGCCCTCGTTACGTTCTTTCATTTTTGGTAAAACATATCGTGTTGGAAAAGCTGTACCAAAGTAATTTAAATCTATCATCTGCTTTATATCTTCCACCTTCATTTTATCAAACTGCCCGCAGATGCACATTCCAGCACAGTTAACCAGCATAAATATAAGGCCCACATCCACTTCCAATTTTGAGAAGCATTTTTCTATTGATTCATAATCTGAAGTGACATCTAGGGAGGCGTACTGTACCTTCTGTCCGCTATAGGGTATGCAATGAGCACTTATTTCACTTACGCCCAAAATAAGTTTTTGGAGGTCGCGACCGATGATTGTCACGTGAGCTCCTAATTTAGCAGCTTCCACGCCTACTGCCTTTCCGATGCCGCTCGATCCACCGGTTATAACCACATGCTTGTTTTTAAGATTTTTATAAATAATTTTTTTTTCTAAACTCAAATGCACGAAGAATAATAAAATGCATAAAATTACTATTCCGATTAAAAAGATGTAGTGCCACATTTCACTGAAGTTCGACTTTGTACTTTTATAATTCGCGCGTTTAATGCTTATGTATTTATTTACGTTACGTTCTTACTGCTTTAGTACTAGTCGTGCAGATATCTGCAGACTCACTGAAGATAAATCAAATCTCTGTTAGGTTTTATGGAGGCGGTTTAATTTTATTCCTAAAGACGTTAAGAGTTGATGGACTTTGTACACAATTTATACAAAATTGATATGAAGATGATGAATTTCAGTATTTTCATTGATGAGTTCAATGTCAATTGTCAAACAGACAACAGTAATGTCACACTCACAGTGTGTAAATCTGTAATCTAGAGGTGGGCGTTGCATAGATAGTTATTGAAACTAGTATTGGTGCAGTAGCGGTTAGCGAGTTATTCGCATATTTATAGCGAAACTATCTATTTTAGTAAAAATATAATTAGTTATAATAAATAATTTGTCGTGTAAATAGTTTAGGATATACTAAACTAATTATTAGTAGTAAAAATCTAAATTTACTGGGCTATGTATATTATTTTTAAAAATAATTTGTTTTGTTTAGAACGGTCAATTATCTGCAACCAGAAATAAGCATAGAAAAAGTTTCGTTTCTTCACTATAAACTAATCAAAAACTAAATACGCAACAATTATAACGACACCTAAATTTAACGTGTTCTCGCCATATTTGCGCAACGATCCCCGCTACGTCTCAATAAACGCCATTGATAAAACCCGCTATTAAAATAGAGCGTTTCAAAAGCCGCTACTGAAACGCAATAGATAGTTTCGTTTCGCTAACAAAAAAGCCGCTATTACCCAAACCTGCTGTAACCTGTTACGTGTCAAGTCCTACTTATTTTTATATTTCTGTGGTCATAACTCACGAGGGCATGGAGACTATAAGGTATAATGTCAACTGTAGGACTTCTATCCTATTAGCTTTTTATGCGTGCAGTAAATTTGTCTGTCAAATCACACCCATCCCACGTCATTTTTCAGCTTCAGTCTTTTACACTTTTGTTCCACTCTTCCATAACACTTTTTGTTCTGTTTTTTCTATTGCTCTGCCTCTTTCTTGGCATTGCCACAGCTCTAATTTCCTGCATTTAATATTAGAGTAGTGGGAGAGAGCTTCTTGCTTTCCCACACCTGCTGTGCAGTCAGTTTAGCAAACTGCTGCTTAGAAGTAGCTAGATGTTCTGTTCCTGCAATGCTGGCCTGGATTTGGTGACTTATGAGGTCCCTCTTCGCACGTTTTCCCTTCGGTTGTATTCTTCCTCTTGTCTCCATTTACTGTGTCTACAGTTCCTTTTCTCCTCTTTCGTAAGCCGGTGAAACGACAGCGAAACAGTAAAATTTAGTAACAGCGCTCGCATTTAGTTCAAGTCGTGCGACCATGAAAAGCAAATACTAGTAGTACTGTTTTAGTACTATGATGCCGTTACAAATGCTCTTTACATTTCAGTTTTCAGCGCTGTTCACCGATAATCGAGACTTGTCTACAGTGTCTGCGAGCTAGTGGTGGAGCGCGTGAAACTGGGCACCACCGTCCTTGTCGTGCCGATGCGTAACCCCGGCCTCCACGCCAAGGCGATGGCCACCCTCGACCACCTTTCCGGCGGCCGCCTCATCTTCGGCGCCGGGGTGGGCTGGCTGAAAGAAGAATTCGACGCCCTCGACATGCCCTTCGACCACCGCGGCGCCCGCACCGACGAGTTCCTCCAGGTCATGATCAACCTCTGGACCAAGGAGGACCCCTCCTTCGCGGGCACGTATTACCAGGTAGGCAATGTCGCCAGAGAGTCGGGGAGAGCTAGCTCCCCAACGCCTGCTCTTCGCGGCTGCTCGGCAAGGTGTAGAGCAGCGTGCCGCCGCGAGACTCGACTTTGAGATGTCCGCCGCCCACGAGCTCGGACAACATATCGTCCGCCTCTCTCACCGTAAGCGATGTCTCCATCGCGGCCTCCGCGGGCGTGATCCTGCCGCCGTTGGCCCGGATTGCGGAGAGAAGCTCGCTCTCCTTGCTCGCCGGCGGAAGGGCGCGGCGTTGCTTTACGAGTTGCTGAACCGGTCCGCGTGTTGGTGATCGGGCCGCAGAAGACGGGCAGCACCGCGCTCTACAGCTTCCTCGCCGTGCATCCCGCGCTCGTGCCCAACCTGCCCAGCCCTACCACCTACGAGGAGCTCCAGTTCTTCAACAATAATAACTATCTGAAAGGATTGGATTGGTGAGTGAAGCTTACTTATATTTTAAATACTAACTGACGCTAGCGTTTCAAATCCGGGCCGAATGTCAGCCGTAAGACGGTCAATAAGTAACTACATTTTTTATATCAGAAGGTAATACATTACGAGCCCATAGATGTCACCGTGGAATCCGGGGAGTACGGTCCGAAGAAGCTGACCATGTTCATCGTAAAGAGGAGCCTCTGCCAGAGGCGGGTACGAAGGGCCAGGCCGGAGTCAAGGCGATGGACGAGGAGCTATAGCTATACTCCTCCGGTAAAGTGGTATCTTCTAGCGTCGTGACCGGAGCCCACGTTAAAGGATGCTCCGGTCCGCCTGCCACGGGCCGCGAGGCGGGGGTTTGACGCCCCGGCGGGTATGGGGCCGTACTCGGGACTCGGCGTCGACGCTGGAGTACATGTCGGAGAGCTCGGAGTTCAAGACCTGGGTATCCACCCGCACCCGGGGCTTGCCGTCACCGGGCTCGACGCTCACGGCGCTCGCGAGCTGATCCGGCATGAGTCGCCACTCTTCGCCCTGGGCGGTGAGCACCGCCGGTCCCCCGAGCGCGTCCCGGGCTCTTTCGGCGGCGGCGTTGGCCTCGCCGGTGGTGATCTCCGGGTCCGTGGGGCCGCCGATCAACTCGGCTTGTCCCTCCAGGCTCTCTATCTCTGTTAAAATCGAATGGACATTTCATGAGTATATTTGAACAATCCTGTATGAAATCTCCGTGAAATTAAAAAATCTGGAGCTGGTACACATCTTCCAGTGGTGAAGTTGTTAGATTTCGAATTTCACGATTGTTTTCTCCCTTATTAAACTTCTGGGACCAACTGAAATTGGCGTTCCAATACACACTTGTTGATCCAGAAACGAACGATATTACCATACACAAATCAAAATGTTTTTTTTAATAAATTGAACGATTTTAAATTCGTGTTTCAAACTAAAAGCCAGTTCCGTTCAATTTTATAAACTATTCTTGAATGTATAACATCATTTGGTAAGATGTCTGTTTCCAGCTCCTTTCCCTACACCAGTCCTCAAATAAGCTCTACCATTACAAGAGGCCATGGTTTTAATGAAGATAACTTTATAGGATACTTCAAGTGTAGGTTTTTGGAAAAATATAAATCGCATTTCTGAAAGTCGCTTTTTGTAATTGTGGTTTTCCTTTCGCATTTTTAATGCAGCTGCGCTATAGCTACATACTTGTCAATTTTATGATGTCTTATTTCACCATTCGAAGGTATTAATTGGTAGAAAAATAGTTTAAAAAACATGCTTCTTGGGTCACATATTGACGACTGTTCACGTGTTACAAGGTCGAACGATAACATTGTCCTTTTGAGTACACGATTTAGTAATTAATTTTGTCATCGATTTTCGTTTTGGTTTGTTGCGGATGTTGATAAACATGATATTTATGGAGATGTCCTAGGCTCAAGGCCGTTGTTTTTTTAACCTACTGTTTTTTTTTTCATATAATACAACCTAGCGATCGACTCAAATGCCGACCACTGATTAGGCCACGACCTCCTCGATATTAGGTGCCATTCATTAATTACGTAAGTTTCCCCAGGGGGACGAGGGTTAAGAAAATCTATACCTCCCCTTATCATGGGGGGAAAGGGGTAAAACCAAATCTTAAGTAATATTTTACGAACTAATAATTATTTAAAAACTTTTAATTCATGAAGAAAATGTTCTAAAGTTTAGATGGTTTTATTAATTTATATAAAGATTATCTATACGTTTTAACACTTATAAAGTATAACCTAAATTGAGGAGGTCATGGCCTAATCAGTGGTCGGCATTTGAGTCGATTTCTAGGTTAAGTAGCCGTTGCTGCGACTGGGTGATAGACGAGTGACCCATTCTAACACTGGTTTACCTGTACTGGTGTACAGATACTTTATCATCCAGTTATTTTAGTAATAAAAGCGTGTTACATCTTTCTTTTTTCTTTAACGTAACACGCTTTTATTAAATGAAAAAACTGGATTGTAAACCTATGAATTGGTTGTATTTCTTATAACAATGAAATTATTTTAAACTTTTCAATTCATCTTAGTAGTAACCAGTAATAGAAGCTTGTTTAAAAAAAATCTCTTTTTTTGAAATTTTTATTTTCTTTTTTCACTTTCATGGTTAAATCTCTTGTCCGATTGTACCTTGTCATCAAAAAAAAAAAAAATGGGAACTTGTATACAAAGGACAGCGGTATCAAACCCCGATGTTAAACTCGTAACCACAGTAACGTGTGTCTCATTCGATAATAGGTTTTACAATCTGTACCAGAGCGTTCGTTCAATCAATACCGGAATCATTTGCTAACAATTGTCCGAACAAAGCTATAATACCTAACATACTCAGACGGCGTTAGGGTTGTCACTACATCGCACGATTGGTACAACATTTCTTTTACCTTTTAATTAAGTACTGTGATACCGGACCCAGACAGTTCAAAGTGTTTCTACATGTTTGTCCCTGAAGTCCACAAAGTACTACAAAACTTTGTACAGTTACACCAAGTCCCCGGCCATAATACATGATCATTCAAATGAAGCTATATCTAGTTCCGGCATGAGAGGCATTCGTGATATAAATAAAACAAAGACGTGGTCGCCATTTCATCTCTATTGGTCCCAAGGACCTAAGTGAATAAGCACGGATATATTTTACATATTCCTTAATAGTCACCCACTATTTCATTATCATTGCCACCGTAATAATCACCACGCTTTTTTAAGTTACTCTATTGTGTCCCGCTACTAGGCAAAGGCCTCCCCATTCTCGGTCTACTTTCCTCTTTCTTGGGTCAATCTTATCTACAATTTCCTTGCAAAGGCATCCAAATAATCGCGCCACCTCTTCCTCGGCCTACCGTGTCGTCGACACTTACCAACAGAAATTCCTCATACTGTTATTAATGATGGCAGAACTGCTATCACGATTTGTCAATAATGCCGCCATTACCACCGGCCACTAACATTCGTCTTACGTTATGATTATCATGTTGGCAACACTGATATATATTTAACACAGATTACAATGAACTTTTTATTGATGATAAGTAAATACAACTACTTTAAAAGTTAAATTATAATTATAACACTACATTTTAAAATGTTACGTTTTTCTTAAAAGCATACGTTAAAAATGGTGACGGGATATGTGTTGAATTGAGCGCTTCTATGATTTTAAATCTTTACGTCCTTTTTTTTTCAAAAGCTCTAATCTATCAAAATGAAGTCTTTTGAAATGCTTAGAGCGCTGTTTTGTAATCTTTGAAATACCAAAAATAGCTATATTCAATTAAAAATAGAATATGATGTATTGCAATTTAATAATATGTCAAATTGAAAAAAGAAAATGGTTTTTAATTTTCGCAAGATATTTTAGAGCATGCAAGTTTCTGAATTCTATTCCTTAGTTTTATGTAAAACTAGCTATTTCCCGTGACATTGTCCGCGTAAAATTGCAAGAGTCCTTACTTACTTACTGGAGCGGCTCAGAAACCCAAAGTGAGTTTTGACCTCCGACAGGAATTCGCGCCACTTGTTTCGGTCCTGCGCTGTCTCTTGCCAGAGAGTCCTTAGACCTCCTAAATCTAGTCCTATCAAAATATCCTTTGATAATAATGAATAGAGGATGTCTACTAACTATAAACTACCTCCATGCTAAATCTAGTTATTGTACGTCCAGTGGTTTTCGAGATTTAGTAGTTATTAGTTTTATATGATTTTTCGCTTTTATACGTAATATAGATTATGCAGTGACATCCCTAGCGCAGTCGATTTTTTTTTATAATATTTTTGCGATACGCATAAATCCGTCAATAATTAATTTGCGAGGGGTGAAAAGGGGTCGTAAATTGTGTCTCGTCACTTGCTTGGGGATGCTTTATTTGGGGCGACTTTTATGTCACTTTTGGGGGTCCATAGGGGGTAACACAAACGAAAAGTCTATTACGTGTATTAGACAACCGTATGTCCAAATTTGGTAAATAAAGTTTGTCCTAAGGATTAGTTATATACATTTATTATTATCGCTTACTACCAATTTTTGTTATTGTAGGGCAGAGGCTAGGGGCTAGAGGCTCTTCTTTCTATGTGGCTCTATCTGTAGTGTCGGATTGCTAAAGGCCGTTGTCCAACGTTGATGGCATAAATATGTAATGCCGGAGCCAGACATAGTTCAGTGTTTGTACATTTGGTCGCTACTTTAGAATACTTCAAATATTTGACATTCGTACTTGAGCTTCTTATTATACCGGAATCAGACATAGCTCAAAGTGTTTGTACATTTTTGTCCTTGACGTCTACAAAGTTCTACAAACTTTGTGCTATTGCACAAAGTGCCCGGCCACACTACATGATCATTGAAGTGATTGTTCAAATAAAGCTATGTCTGGCTCTGGCATATGTAAGACGGTCATCTGTTTGAAGTATCGAACAAATCTGCATTTTTTAACAGTTTTAAATAGTCTTTCGAATTTTTCCTCTACGAGGACTGCAGTGCCGTACCATAGATAAATAATTGAACTTACATAAATTACGTAAGTGTATTGTATTCCATTCGACATTACTGGCGTCTGGCGAGCACCCATTGAATAGCTAATTAGGAGACGACAATCGAAGCAAATAAGTTATCGATATGGCTCTAATGAATTATCAATTTATACATACACCACGATGTTGTTACAAACATAAACCACTCAAAACATTACATACTGCAATGCCTTTCTGGCATATCTGCTCACAATGCGCATTAAGAATCAGCCAATAATCCCTTTTCCATATAAGATGATACCGGCATCCCATCAAGAATCAGGATATCCGGTCCTTTGCCGGCTGCGATATTGGTATTTAAGGTTTTTAATACATCGGCTGTGGTGACCGCATCTTCCCCAGTCATCCCGATTTCCATGGTAACCAGAATGTCCGGATGCTCTTTCATATACAATGAAATAGCCTGGCGGACTTCCAATTGGTCGGTAATTGAATAAATGGTTATTTCCTGACTCGGTTTTGACGGAGTATTTGCTGAACTTTAAAAATTAAGTCCCTTCCAGGTAAATGCTTCATCACTTTCAATTTTCTGTTCATTCTCAGTGCATTCAACTCTTGCAAGAAGAAACATTACTAATGATCAAATACTGACCAAGCGCACCTTGAATTGGACATTTAGTTCATAAAGATTCATGTCGTCATATGCTACATCATGTGTTTAAATGCAAAAAATAATAAAACTAGAATGGAAGGAAATGTTTCTTTAAGCCGAGCGAAAAATTAATAACAAAAGGTGGGAATCACAATTTCCTTCTCCGGTGCAGGCCATCATTGTCGACGCAAGGTTGGGTGCCTTAAATTTTCCTTTATGGTAAGTAAATTTACCTGTAAACGTATTACAGCCTCCATTCCCGGAAACTTGATCGATATCAAAGTTTAGTACCATATATGGTTTTTTAGCAGGAAAAGCCTCCGATACATCTCTGTTGTTTATGGATTTTAATATCCACTTATCAGCAAGCTGTTCGGTTGCCACATATTTTGTTGTACTGCAGTTTTGAAAAGCAAATACTGCAAGCGCCGCAACTTGGTTATTTTCCATTCCAGGCCATTCCATGCCAGGTATAAAGCAGTACATATGACTAAATATAAGGTGACACAGTATCTTTGTCTCTGACGCATGAGCCTCCTTCCATACAGACTTACTGCATAAGCATCTTTAGTTCATCACCAGGGAAAAGCCTGCTCCTCCAGTTCAAGGTATTAACTTCAATAAGAATTGTTTATAAGCATGTTCCTGTGGCCTGCAGCTGGAACATCTTACTTTTCGATGATTAACGCACACGTTCATTGGGAATCAATCTATTATACTGAGTCGATTCATACGACCTGCAATACATACGATATTGTCCAATTTAAAAGACATTCTTTGGTAAAATGAGCAAAATCTCAAAAAAGAGCTCTAAAATAATTAATATAATGGAATTGGAAATATCCAAAAATACTGGAAAATTAACCAGATTCTAAGGATTGAGCGTCTTGGAGTAAGGTTGAAGAGTCTGGACTGTTGATGTAAGATGTGTAGTATTCATTTATATAAATTTTTTATGGTCGTGATGATGCCTGAATCGCAAAGTAATAAACATTTAAACAAGATCGAATAGTTTCATGTTAAGTCTGCAACGTTTATGTGACTTTCGAAGTACTATGGTGTCAATAAAATATTTTATGTTAGCGGAAATCTTCCTCTGAACAATAAGTTGAGAGACTAAAAATATTATACGAATTATTCAATACTAGATTTTGGCCGCGGTTTCGTTTATGGCTGCAGATAAAATATTATCGTCCCAAAGAATTAATTATTTATCTGTTCTCGAACAGAATTTTTTTTCCGGGATCCAAAATGTCAAATGGAAATATACATCTGATAATCCAGGTAATTTCTTTGATTATAACCTTTGATACACCTTAGAGCATGCATGCTCACAGTTGTTCTAAACATCTCTAACCGTACAACTTGTGAACTCTTCCCTATCCTAAGAACTCTTTCAGGAACAGGAATGTGTTGCATCCAATCTAGATTTTCATTTCTGTGTTTTCATCTTTCTTGTTATATTCCCCAAGTACTCCTAAACAATTATTCCTTATTGGTATTTTCAGTTCCTACTTAGTCAAGCCCTAAGAGCTGACTTTGCTTCCTTGCTATATAGAAAAAGAGGAGTCTGTCATATAATCAATTTCCGCTGATGGATTTTTCACTTACTTCATGGAGGCAGAATGTGTCCTTTACTGCTGAGAAAGACAAATTGTGTTTTCTGCTGCACAGGTGGACAGAAAGGAAGTGTTGTACGTCCAGAGCCCGATCGAGTCTGTGGGATGGGAGGCCATGGACTCCATGACCTTCTCTGTCTCGTCTTCTCCTACGTCTTTGGAGAGTCAGACCTTCAAGATCGACAATGTGCAAACACATTGTTAACATGACTTTTATATGTTTAAAAGAAAATATATTACACAGAAAATTGATCCATTTAAATATCTAAACCTACATAAAATATCGTGGGAAATTTATTCGAATATTGAATAAAACATCGTAGAACAAAAAGTAACAAAGGGTCACCTCAAGAGAATAGAATAACTTGTAAAAGAGATTTGTTTGCTTAACATTCTATTCATCATGACAGGATCTCGAGTGGACTTCAGCTTTGGAGAAAATTGGATGTCTCACTCCACTTAAATAAGTTTATCATTAGTTAAAAGATCGAATAGGCCCATAAAAAATATTAGTAATTTTAACTAATGTTACAAGTATGAAAAATAAATAACCTATATTTGAACAAAGTGCACATTACATTAAATCAAAACAGTATTGAACCCGAAACTAGCATTCCCTGTATGTTGAGAAAAATAGGTGTATTTTAAACCCATCAGGCCAATATAAAATTTTGAAATATCAATCAATTTGTCAGTGCACCACCGAAATCCTTTCGTTAATCGTTCGGGCGCGTTTGACGTACAGATGTTACATGTTTAATGGTACGGAAAATACTTTGGTTTAGTAATCCTATACGGTTCACCACGGCCCTTTGTATGACGGGAAAATAATCCATAACGAGCATGACATAAGTGCGAATATAGCGTGTGGAGTTTCGTGTGTAATTTTAAGGGTAGCTGGACTCTATGGATGGGTGTTAAAGGTGTTTATTGGGTAGCTTATTGGTGTTATTTGAGCAGTGTTAAGCCACTGTTTAGTGTCGGTTTACATTTGAGTTTCGATGTCCAGGGTCTGGTGGAGCGGGAAGGTGGTTCGGGGAAAGACTATGTTGGGTCAATATGCCATTTCGGCCGAGCAATGACCTGAGATTGGTCAGGAGCGAGTGACTGAGCTGCGAGCGATTAGATTTTGGAGGTTCGAGTTACCTGCGAAAGTCTGTCTAGACCCTTGACGTCTTATTCGGTCTCAGATTACGTAAACCGACGTTTAAAATGAGAGGTGCTTCTCGATGAAACTTGGAAATAATTAGCGATGCCTGTAACGATAAACGTTAGAAACTACGACGGATCTGTATAAAGCTGGAGAGTTTGTGTGTTTGTTTACTTGAACGCGAAAATCTCAGGAAATACTGGTCTGATTTGAAAAATTCTTACAGTATTAGATAGTCCATTTATCGAGGAAGGCTTTAAGCTATATATCGTCTAGCATAAATTTTTCATCTCATTTTACGCGTACAAAATCGACTAGTGTCCTTATAAAGTGGAAAAGAGAGTTAAGGATTTTTGGTAAAAAATAAAAATAAAACCTATTGAGGAAAACGCGGACAAAGTAGGGGTTTTGACAAGTACACGTTATACTATAAAATGCACAATGGCATAATAAAATCTATCGTCGCCGCCATATAGGATGCGCCCCCACTGCGCGCGCTCCGAACGCACCATAATTAAGACATATATCAAGAACCACTCGTGATCCGATCGCAGTATTAATGAACGCACTGGTATAACTCACAAAATGCACATTTTAAGAGCGATAACGGGAGTCAGCAAATTCTATATCATAGAAACAAAAGAGATAATAATAGAATAAAACAATACAGACATGACGAATAGGCCCAGCTGTTTTTGAATTACAGTGAGAAACATACCTAATTTAGATCAAATAGGCCCAGCTATTTTAGAATTACACTTAGAAACATAGCTAATTTAGGTCAAATAGGCCCAGCTGTTTTTGAATTACAGTAAGAAACATACCTA
>JANCMC010033613.1:49477477-49488230 GCA_024363005.1 Charaxes varanes | reverse complement strand
GTTCTCAAGCTTCTTTGTATAATTGACTTTTCTTTTAGCCCCATTTCTGCATAGAAATTTTTTTCAGGTGTAGGTGCAACAATTGTCAACAACAATGTACTCTCATTAATAAGAAATTTATTATTATAAATCAATCCCTTTTTTTTAAACATACCTGTAACCAGGTTCTTATCTCGACTGTCAAACACAAAGTACAGTAGCGCCTTAGATGTTTGCACTTGTGCATATGATGGGTCAATGATGAGGTTTCCTTCATCATTAACAGCACAAAACACAGCTGCCACCACATGACGCATTGCCATACCCGAGTTGAGAAGTGCAAGACATGCACAATTGACTGCACATGTTAGTAACTGCAAAAAAAGTAAAATAATGAAATATTATAAATAATTTCACATCATCATGATTAACTATAAAGCTTCAAACTATTAGTAATGATTTAAATATTTGAATAAAAATAGACAACACAATCCAGTTCATACAATATAAAATCCCAGAAGATGATGTCGCCTCTTAAACCAGGCCAGACTTATTACTAAAGTGAAAGTGAAAGTTATTGAGTAAAGTCAAAGACACTAAAACAAGTAGTAATTCGTAGAACTGATAATTCTAAAGGAAACCAACAGCCCTAAAGACTATCTGATAAAGACAAGCAAATACATTGAACTAACAAATAAGATCACCAAAATCAGTTAATATGTGGTAGAGGTGGGAGAAAGGGGCAGTAAACCAGCAAAATCTCTGTACAACATAATAAATACCTTAGCTTATCAAGAACTATCATAAGTTCTGTTTTTGAAAAGAAATCTAAAGCTGCACTAATAGAATCATACCAGATTTGGTTAGACAGGGGACAAAATACTGGCAGTGAAGATAAGTGTTAGTGGCCACTTTAAACAGCACTCTTAAACCTATGTTTGGGTCACAAATCCCAGGCAATGCTGTGATTCCTTCATCTGCTACGAAATTTATCTCTTATATATTACATATATTTGTGAATACTTTAAATAACTCTCACCCCACCATAATCTTCTAATTCCTGTATAGTTAAAGATATACCAGTGCGTGGATACAAACAGCCAAGTATGGCTGTCTCACATGTTTGTTTTATCACATTTTCTTTAAACCTGAAATATACGAAGGCATCACCTACTCGCGGTGTGGGCGGCGGACTGCGCGGAGCGCGCGTTGCCGCTGTTCAGCGGGCGGCATCCGCACGGCGACCGGACCCGAAAAGCGGTAGACACGGCGCGAGATTGGGCTCGCGGGGAGGCTAGCGTAGGCGAGGCGCGGGCGGCGGGCGTAGAAGCTCACGACGCCGCAAGGGATGCGACGGATCTCGTGTCACGAGCCCCCGCCCGAGCGAGCGGCGGGGCACGCCGCAGGGACGGCTCATGTGGCCTATCACGCAAACTTACGATGAAGGATATGGTTGCCAAGGTCAAGATGGGTGGAAATTTTGGAGATGCGTTCCCATTGAGCTCAAGACTCAGATAGGAGGATTCACTGGTCATAATGCTGTTTAACATCGTCCTAAACGCAGTTATAAAAAGAGCAGGACTGATATCCCACGGGACAATTATTAGCCGGGAGGCACTTGTGATGGCTTATGCGGATGATGTCATTAATGGGAGGGCACAACATTGATGCTTTAAAAGCTTTCACGGTACTTGAGACAGAGAACCAAGGCATGAGAGTTAGCCTTTCTATTATTTACGCCGGCTTCCTGTTGGAGTTTGGTTTTGCACCGGTTGAGCCAGGCCAATTAGGAGCAGTAGTCAGTGTACTATTATATCCACCTATAGCTATAATAGCTGGGTTTTACTACTAACTTAAACGTTTGTACTACAATCTGGTCGTACCGTACGGAAAAGAGGGAGTTTGTCCTATAGAAAGATAAAAATACAAGACGTCGCGTCGTGCAAATTCTTACAAAAAAGATATTAATTTGAAATGGGGAGTTCTCTTTCTATTCCTTCTTCTTCCAATACGTTGTATGGTAACAGGTTTAATAAGTACATAATCAATAAGTATGGTGTATTTGTAACTCTAATATTCAAATTATATTTCTGACTTATGTGTTCAAATAAAACCGATACCCATAAACTTCTTAATACTGTTACATCAAGTTTAATATGTTTACGAATAAGTTCTAATTCATATTTGTAATATTCTTCTGCCTTTTTTCTTTCTGTTTCATTCACCTGATTTTTATCTATGTATTCTAAAAACCCCCTGTACTTACACGGGAAGCTAACAACGAACGGAGAAAAAAAAGCCACCGAGACAAACAGCACTTCTACGTTTTATAAGTTGGCTAAATCATAATTCCATTACTGTATCGCGAATGCAGCGGTTTCAAAACTTTTCACGCTCGCCTAGTTTTCTGTATAATGCAGCGAATCGCAAAGGCAACTACAGGATGGGCAAGATAGTGGTGTGCTAGTACATAGGTTTCTTATGTTCCTGCTCATTGTCGTTCTGATATCTTCACAGATAATTTTAACAAATTTTAAATAGGTCCACTATCTCTATTTAGATTTGTATTTTTACGTATGCATATGTATCGCCCCATACGCATCCATTGGTCAGGGCGAATTAACACATTTTATCAATTTTAAATGTTTCCAATCCCTACTAGAGGGTAAGATGAGAGGGAAGGGAAATAGGGAGGGCACAAACAAAGTAAAAATACTCGACGACTCTATTCTACCACAACAGTAGTGTCCCCCTTTCTGTTCTTTAAATCGTTTTTTTAATTTTTCGTCTTTAAATAACCTGAACTTTGTGATTTCCGGAAACATCCGCGTCTCAGTTGGTGAAATTGTGCTTTGTTGTAGCTCGTGGTGATAACTTTGAGTATAAAGTTTTCCGTGGCAGTAATACGTTATATCCAGAGTCTGTGCAGATCCAATTCCAGGCAGAGTTTCTCATATAAAACTCCAGTCTCCTCCCGGATACTGCTCTGTGGTTCCAATCCTCCAAGATCGGGTTAAAGAAGTTTATTCCCTGAGGTCCCCACTGCACCTTTGTCTCAGTATAAGCAGAGGAAGAAAACAGTGCCACGGCCCTAAAATCCTATTCTGCGTTTTATACTGGTTCCAATGAGAAGTTCCTCAAAATTTTGTGAACTGAAAAGAGTAGCCCTTGAGCAATACAGGCTCCTTTAATCTGATAAAAGCTCCAGAGCACGACTATGCTGTGACAAACCTAACTTCTACATACAGATTATCTTGAACAACAATCTTCATTTTAAATACCACGTGGAAATCTACTATCGTTATGGTTGTTTTGCAGCTACGGAAGGATCCATTATTTGCTCAAAACTAGTGCTTGTTCAGATTTCTTTTTTTTCTAACGCTTTTAAGCCTCTGTCTGGCAAGGCATGGTTTATTAGAAGCAGATTTCTCTTCAACTCTGGTACTTAATGTAATTGTGAATGGGTGGATGTAATACTACCTCCCCCAATATCATGGAAGTATTGATAAAATTAGAATTGGGTATTAGATGAGGGTTATAAATGGTGGCTGTTGATAGTGTCCCAAAAGGTGACAGCATGCCCTGCTGAGGGTGATGAGTGAGGGTGTCATCGGTCTTTCTCCAGCTAAAAAGAAAGAGAAATATAAAATATTTCTCCTTACTTGATTCTTCTATTCATCAAAACTGCAAGTAAAACCATCGGATTCTAAAGATTCTTTCGTAAGATTTACATCAATATATTTTGCATCTTTATCATCACTAGAAATAAAACCTAAATCAACTAATACATCATTGCTTACCACTTCTAAATCAAATATAATAGTTACTTGAACTCCATTATCAATTTCTGCAATCTCATAAGTAATGCCATCATAATCATAATCTGATGAATTATCAACCTTAGCGTGGCAAACCCATTTCTTGGTCGACTGTACAAACTCAATGTAATACATAGTTAGCTAAAAGACTTTGATGGTTATTTTTACATGTGACGTCACAACGCTCTTGATCTTCCTGTCCGTTGTCACAATATGTCACATTTTAGTGATACCCTACTCTCCCTTTAACTTGTCATAATTTGTGGATGACCTCTTACCACTAGAAGCACTACGCTAATAGTACTGGAGCGTTGAATTGGTTTTCTATAAGATGGGGTACTTCCACCTCTACTAATTTGTACACGGTAACATCACACAGTTATAAACAAATCAAATTTCCCATATTAATCAACGGTGAAACGCATATTTGTAGGGCAAGGGTCGATTAGCCACGAGTAATAACAGATTGGTCACGGCGACGTCACACTTACACAGACAAAACTAAACCAACCCCTCACACAATTGGACACATTCAATTAGATAACAGCTAGGGCAATTAACTTTTTATATGGAGACAATATATGTAATATCTATCAAATAACGTCCGGTTTTAACCGTAACTTTGATTGCGCTCAATTCAATGATTTTCTATAATTTCGATGGTTCTTAATATTTAATGAAGAACTCTAATTCTCGTCTTCCCTTCATAAGAACCTTGCGTTCTTCGAACTTCAAGGAATAGTTCTCAAAAATAACATTAAATTCGAAACTGAAAAAACCCCCGATACTCCACTCGGGTATGTTCGTTGAATTCAGTAAATTAATTCCCAACACCATTAACCCCTTCACATACTCAATTTTGTAATACGCAAATCAAATCTTTTCATTTAATTCCCCAATAGTATATATTCGCTTCCTGTAGTTTATTTGAGTTCCCCACTTTTACCCCCCACAATTTTTAAACAAACAATTTTCATGAAATATGTCTAAGAACACTCGCACATAAGTCACCTTTAATACAAAAAAAAATTCATTGAAAACGCTTCATCCCTTCGGGAGTTATGATGCCACAGACAGACAGACACGTCAAACTTATAACACCCCTTTTTTGCGTTGAGGGTTATTTAGGTTAGTTTTCAAGTTATGGCGTGATCAAGGAAAATAGATATTCTTTTATATAAATAAGTACATGATCCAATAGCGTTTAAGCTCAGTTATAATTTTGTAAAGCCTGACCGCTTTCTCTTTGTAGTTTTGATAAAAGTCAATTTCTGCTAAGTTATAACTTATAATTAATTAATAGTTATATTTGTCGGCTTAGTAAACAGACATTAAGTATAATTAGGCAGGAACGCCCCGATCGAAGAGATGAGATGTATTCGGAAGTCGATCCTTATCTCGATCACCTTGCGGGCGAGGATGCTGGGATTTAATAACGACATCGCTTAGATAACCTTGTTGCCTAATTAACAAGATTAACTCGGAGATTTGGATCAACTTTAGAAAAGATGACCAGAACAACGTGAGGTATCCGGTACCGACACGGCCGTGTCGCATCACTTTTAGCATAAGTTTCAACCTTAATTGGAGAAGTATTGCAAGGAATACCTAAATTACTTATTTTCAGTACACTTAAAAATAGAACTGAAGTCTACAGATAAGACAATTAAAGGGTGTTGCAATAAAGTATAGTGAATTGTTAAATTACGATTTTTTTCTATTTCTATTCTATTCTACCCGGTACCCGCACGTTGAATCCATGGAATGCTAAGATTCATCTCTATATATAAAAATTGACTGTTCCAGCCTTTGTCATCCTACTCCTCCTCCTCCGCTGGACCAAATTAGGTGAAATTTTGTATGTATATTGCAACGGATTCGTATCTAGAAACCAAAGAATCTAGCTTTATAGAAAATACCTTTTTTCACATTCCGGAATTTCTATCAACTTAAAACCTCAATCCCACGATCTCGCAATAAATAGTACATTTTATTAAAAGTACGTATAATACTTGACGTCACTGTAATTTAATTTAGCATTCATGCGTTAGATATGAAATTATATAGTAATTATGTACCTGTATAATTCAATCTCATATAAATCAATCTTGCTTAATTCAATCTGGACATTTACATTATTATTATTTGACATTATTATAATTTCCTATATTTCAAATGACTTGTTATAAATTTATAATTCTAATGTATTACAGTATAATTTGCTCTCGTTTATTCTAATCTCTCTGTCTAGTCCTGACTGGGCTTCATATACCATGTGTGTAAGCAAATTACGAATAAATTATTAAATGATTAGATAATTAAATCTAATAAGCCGTTGAAATATACATCACCAATTGCTGGTTGAGGAGAAGAAAAATTGGACCCGATGTAGCTGTAGGAATATACTCACAATTTGGTATGTTAGCGTGTCGTATGATTGCAAAATATTTTAAGCATGAATATAGATCAGCGGTATCAAGGTTCAAAATATTCCTTACTTTTTAATTCACCACCACTGAGCGATCGAGGCTTTAAAACGAATTATCCCGTATTCAAAGCATGCAGGTAAATGCATCGAAATTAATTAAGGTGGGCACAGACCGCCCGCGCGCTACCGTGCCGGCAGGGCGTCCCGTGACGACTTCATGCGGATTCCGGGAACGACCGGGACATGGCGGGTCTCGAGTGAAACCAGCCATGCCTACCCTTGAACGAGTTATACGTGATCGCTGTGGACAAACCTACATACGCTACATACTTTTTGTGACAACGGACATCGAAATATGTACCATTTTTTTTTATATTAACAGGGGAAAACGGGCAGGCGGTTCACCCAAGTGACTACGGACGTCTAGAGACATTTGAACCACCAGGACGTTTGTAGACGCGTTACTTTTAAAGGTGGGTTTAGGCCACCGGGAACTATCACAAACGGAACAAAACGCGTCAACAATACCATCACTTGACGTGATAGCATATGATTTAATAAGAGGTAGCGCCATGCTTGTAGCCGAACTGGGCCGGCGCGTCCGGGTACCAGTACCTCTTTCTCACATGAGATCGGCGTGAAGTGGCGGCAATGCTGTCACGTCTAACGCAAGATTGAATGTGTGTAGCAAGCAAATCAAGTGCCTCTTGCTGTTCTCTGATGTACGCATGCTGATCATAAACGGCAAGCACCCCGCCAAGTTTATGCCCCAATACTTTTTCAGATACGTGCGGCGCGACGCCAAGTTCACTCATCTTTGTTTTTGCTGTTCTACGCAGGTCATGGATGGCCCAATGCTCGATATCAATATCTTCACGAAGCTGTGCCGCCAGGTTAAGAAGCACTCCGGCAGACATAGGCCTATCTTCTTTCTTTAATGATAAATATCGAAGCATGTCACTTATGACATGTTATAATGTCATACATCAACTTTAAAATACAAATTTGCGAATTTACGAATTGTTTAAAATGCATATGGTTCGCGTTCTATAATTAATATTTGAAGACGTAAATGATTGAGATTCCTTTACTTTGGCGCAAATTATTACTTACATTAATTAAATCACTATTTTAACAAACTATGATCTATTAACGTAAACAGAGTTTTCTCTCAACTATAGTATTAAAGTACACCGTTGCCGCTTTGTACCTACCTCTGTTGGTTCATATGCCTGCACCAAAGTAACTTTCCCTAGGTGGTCAACACAAAATTAGCAGTAATCATCGTCGGTGAGATAGGCTCCCAATAATCTATTTGTTTAAACATTGCTGGGGTCATAGCTATAACCACACCTTCTTTTGCAGAGCTTCCTTGAAGAACTCCAGCATATATAAGGGCATAGTCATCGTTCAATTTTAATTCTCCAATACCTTTCTTCTTAACCTCACGATTGCCAAGTACAAGTATGTCAACCTTATAGGCCTTCACAAGTTCTATCTGGAGTGATAGTCTATAGCAAAAGTGTATTTAATGGTTAAAGCGTGGAACAAAAGATGGAAAGGAGTTAACCTGCAAAAAGCAACACATTATGCGCTTATACACCCTCCAGTGAATATTAATTTATGGCATAGGCGGTATCCCGTAACACGTCTATTCTATTCATCTATTGCAAGATTCAAGTTCAACCATAATCAAACACCAGCTCATTTTTTTGGTTAGATATTATTCCTTCGGTGGAGTGTGTTTGTGGACAGGAGTACACAAAGTAAGTCCAACTGCATTAGGCACAAAAGTGTTTGAAATTGTCACACAAATTATTAAAAAATAGGAAAATGCAAATACGTGTCTAAAATATATGTAAATACCAGCACTTAACAAAAGCACAATAAAATGTGATTAATTGTGATTATTTCATTACAAAAGCAGAATAAACCCAATGTAAATGAGTCCCATCACTACAAAGTGTATGCATTTCTAGCCTTAGCTATATTAATTTTCATCAAATGGCACTGAGGCATTACAAAGTTAGTGGAAAGAACAGGATCGTCTCGTGAGGAGATTATCAACCCTGAAGCGCTGTTTATCACCTGTACACTCCTCAATAGTGCGGGACTAACTTTATTTCGGTCTATTCGACCCTTCAAATCCCGGTTTAATGACCAGCCTTTAGGGTTCAGTCGCGTTATTGTAAATGTTTTTGATACTCAAGTCATAATTAAAAAGGAGAAATTGAACATATTGTGTAGAATGACTTTATGTAAAATAGAAAAGAATGATTACATTTTCATCTTAGGTTCAACAAAAATAAAGATCTCTATTGATCAACAAAAATTAGATGATTATGGGTATGTGATTAATTGTTTTTGGTATTAAATATCTTTATATACAGGGAAAAGAACAATAAGCGTAAAGGTAGAATCTGGAAGTTGACGGAACAACATTTTGTTGCCTCGGATGCAACAAATATTGCGAAGCCTGTATGTATTTCGAAAATGATTCCTGAATCTTAAATAGCGCTCTTTTCAGAAAAGCGGATTTTCGGAATGAAATCAATACTCTATGATTATACTACTTTCCCCTTAAAGACAGGATCTCTTTGGACGAGCTCATCCACAGGCCTTCACCCTGAACATATACAATAAACAACATCAATGTGCTGGGGTTTGTCTCACACCTGGGCTGAGAAAACAAGGCCTCCTCAATTTATTATTTAGGGCAAGTATTAGTAAGTGCCATTTGATTTAAAACCCGATTTATTTCACAGAGAATATTGAGACATGACCTAGAACATTTCAGAAAAGACTGAAATATGGAATGCATTTCCAGCAGAAGCAGAACAAAGACTAAACTTGCAACCACCTAACCGCACTGCTTTCAAGAAGCAGACCTCAAAGGAATCAGGATTTCTCCTCCACAACTGTCATGTTTGCCAGGCAAATCACAGCCTGTACGATTGCTCTAAGTTCCGCAATTCCTCCGCAAGGGAGAAAGGAGCGCTTTTGAAAGGATGGTCAGGTTGTCTAAATTGCTTATCAAGTAAGCATAGAACTCATGCCTGCCATTCTGCGAGGCGATGTCTGAATTGTGGAGAGAAGCATCACTCCTGGCTGCATATCGCAGCATCTGACAAATCCAGCTCAATCCATTATTTACATTTTGTCATTGAAAATATAGACAATTTTGGCCATTTTTAAAGCTAGAAAAGAAGTATCCTGTGCTCCAGTGGAAGTCTCTCTGGATTCTCACCACTGCGCCTCCTTTACTTTAGTCTCCTGGCGACTAAATTTCCTGATTAAATGCACAGCTCCAAATAAGGGCCACTTGTCGGCGCCTGTAGCCACAACAAGCCTGCGCTCCATTGACTCTGACCTGAGTGTAATCATCATTAAACTCTCCCAACAATCCCATTTGACATTTTAATTCGTTAAGACTTATTGTCATACCTATGAGGAGCATAAATTATTTGGCATAATGTTTCCGGATTTTTTACGATGCTTAAAACGTCTGATATTTATCTCTGTTTTATATTTATTTTTGTTTTGTATTCCGTTTACTTTTCCATGCTCATGACGTTGCAGTATCTTGCAGTTGGTATATTCAATTTATTTTGTCCTAAAGATTGCTTGTCATATCGCTTGTATGGGTTTAATTTTACTTTGCCCTATTATCTTGAAATAGTTCCTTGTCTGAAATAGGCGTCTCTCTGAAGACCTTAACAAGCCCTTGTGAGAGAAATGCTGTAATCAACATTCTTGGTAGATGTATGCAGTGGTTTTTCTTACATTAATTGATATCAACCTGAAAAGAGATCACTATCCCAGTTCTCCGTCTTAGACGGCAACATAGCGTAAAAAACTTTTATTATCTTCTGACCTCGGATATATCGATACTCCCACGCAACTTACGTGGGAGATATCGATATATCCAAGGTAACCCCAAATTCCCAGCTCTACAGTAGAGTGTTACAAAAAACTAAATTGTAATATAACAGTCACTTCTTAATGTATTATTGTATACAATATTATAATCGTCATTATTGAATATATAATTGTGTTATATAACTAATACAAATGTGTTTTATAATTACGATTTTATCTCAACTTACATGTTTGTAACGCTCTACTGTAAAATTGGGAATTTGGGGTTACAACAATTTACGTGGGAGGTATTGCAAAGAAATAGAATTGTGACAACAATCAATGCAAAATATTATTTTATTTAATTACAATAAAACGGGTAAAAAAAGATATTTCCTTACTTAATACGAATAAAACCGTAAATTATATAGGTGAGCAACTAAGCGAAACGTAAGTGCCTATTTAAAAGATAAGCTTGAAACCTAATAGTCTATATATATCGTAATAGTCTCAATGGTCTATATGAAAGGTATTGTCTCCTGCGACGATACTTTACAACATTATTATGAGCTCAGAATGGTCCCATCGTGTGTTGAAGACACGCGTATCCAAATTTTGATTGTATTAAATTACACACAAAATCGTAAGTATCTAGGCTATTCATGACTTT
>JANCMC010033613.1:49462681-49477377 GCA_024363005.1 Charaxes varanes | reverse complement strand
AAGGCTAAAGGCTATACATAATGACGCTATTTAGTCTTTTTAAACCTAATTTTACGCATACGAAGTCACCGGCACTGCTAGTGTTCAATAACTTCAAAAGTTGGTGTACGATTCCGCAAAAAATTCCTAATGAGTTTTTACCATGTCCTATCGACGTGGAAAATTTTTAAGCCTCTAAATCTAATAGTTTGGAAATTCTCGCGAAGAATCCCAAAGAAGACCACAGTGGATCACATATTTCCGCCTAATTATACCAATAAACAAAATCACCGCCTCATACACGATTTGCGCGCCGCGTTTTTGTTGCGTCGCGTTGTATTGAACAAGGGTCATCAACAGGCTCGCGGCGAATGTGTTGAAAGTGGCGGCAAATTAAATACATTCTTGACGTAATAACACTTCGGGGCGTAAAACAAACTGATTAGAACCGGATTATGATTATGAGCGCCCTATTAAAAGTAAATCGTGTTTGAGTGTTTTCTTCCAACAACGCAGTATAGTTGTCATTAATCACTACATAACCGATCAGAAAGCACGCCTTTTCTGCTTAGAACCAATTTTTATTTTCATATAAATTTACGACAGAGGTTTAATGTCTTCCATTAAGTCCCCGCGACATCGTTCGCATAAAATTAGGTTAAAAATTTAGCGTGGTGATTCAAATATAGCCTTCCTAGATAAATGCACTATCTAACACTGGACGAATTTTCAAATCCGACAAGTAGTTCCTGAGATTAGTATGTTCAAGTAAACAAAAAAATAAAGACACTTCAGCTTTATATATTCCTTCCTCGATAAAAGGTCTATCTAACACTGAAATAATTTTTTGAAATTGTACAAATAGTTCCTATGACTAGCGCATTCAAGCAAACAGACAAACAAACTCTTTAGATTTTTATATTAAGTCTAGATACAGATAGACGACATCAGATATCTAAGTATTATTAACGTTACAAAAGTTAGAAAGCTTTCTTAATTAAGGCTGCGAAAGCCGACGTGTGAAATATAATCCAATTTCTAGATCAGATATATCATCTTGAAGTGGACATGAGTTTTATATCACAACAATCTAGAAGATCACGCGCGCGAGTTTTAACGGAGCGGTATACGTAATGCCGCTTTAGGCTTGAAGTATAAAATCAACCATAAAATATAACTTTTTAAAACAGTACTTTCAAGTTAATATTTTTTATTTAATTTCATCGCCTGCAAGCAAAATTTCAACTGACGCCCATGGACATCTACACGACCAGAAGGCAAAAAATGCGTTGCCGGTCTTTAATGATGAGTTGAAGCCACCAGGAAGTCTCAAAAATCAAATGAAACGCGACAACAATACCATCACTTGAAGTGACAACATTGCTGCCACTTCACGCCGATCTTATGTAAGAAAGAGGTACTAGTACCCAGACTCACCGGCCCAATTCGGCTACAAGCATGGCGCTACCTCTAATTTGGAAGACAGGAGTAAGGAAAAGGCATGGAGAAAAAGGATATAAAGTTAGATGGGGAGGAGAAAAAGATTCGGATACTACTGTCACGGACGGTACAAAGTGACAATAGCAGCTAGGGTGCTCCGGGGTCTCGTACCCCTATTGGATCTGATCAGTTATCGGATAGTGGATTAAACGCCACTTTAAATTACTAGTATAACAAGGGTATTGTAACAAATAAAAGAGTTTAGATTCGATTTCACTGTTGAATCGGTGTGGCTACGAAATTGTACATTAACATAAAAAACTTAGAAAAAAAGGCGTCACTTACCCGGGGAGAACTGAGGGTCCAGCGGGACATTGGTCGAGCAAATTGTGATTCGACGCATTCCATAGTGGCCGTTCTATAAGTTATAGATTAATATTGAAATATTTTAAAAAAATAATATGTTATTTTGACATAAAAATATGACTATGACAGCAAGTAAATAAATGTAAGATATTATGTAAAATAGAACAGTTAACTATAATCTATCTACTGCTAAATTGACAAGACGTCACAAAATTCACTGCCTCTGGTACCATCTTTTCATGCTAGGTTTCGGTTTTATTGAGACATATACTTTCATTTAATTGAGTTGTTTATAATATAGAAACATTTATCAAGAAGGCTTAGGAGTTGACGAATACTTGAAATTCAATTTCTTCTATTAATTTGTTATAAATTTTGATTTCAAAACTATAAGGGTATATATCTACAACGCGAATGTTTATCTCAGGTAAGCCTAAAATCTTGTACATAAACCGAGTTGAGTTCGATAAAAGCCTAGGGGCTTTAAACAACTTTGTAAAGATCTAATACGGAGCTACAAATTTTCCTCCTTATTAAAAGAGCGAAGTTTATGTGGAACACAAATATTAATAAAATTTTATTATAAAATAAACTCATCAATTTTTGGATTAGGGCGCTCAACTGAGTACGCTGGCTTTTCTTATTTACACATATTCAAACATCTGGCTGAGATGTAATTGGCTATTTTTGGAACTTATTCCAAAAGTCTCAGTTTAAAGAAAATCTAGGTCCCAAGTATCAGGCAGTCTTTGGCTATTTGCCTCTGCAACGCGATGGACAAAATACGCCCAATATGTAGCCATAGTATGCTAAGAAATTCCTCTATCTCTATTTCTTTGACACTTACCATCATAAAATTTACTCTCTTGCTTCAAATTCCCGATATCAGTTGCAATTATTTTTCCATCGCAATCAGCTGTTTGTTTTACAAAAGTCGCTGTTGGATACCATCCTTGTTTTGAATGACAGCTGATTATACCAGCCCATGGAGAATCGGAACCTTCCTTAGAAAATTATTATAAATATAAAACTTGAAATTATAACAGTACTATGATGACGATCAATCTAATAAAAATCAATCTCGAAGAAAGAAAGAAATATATAATCCGTTTTAAATCACGCATCCATATCTTTTTACCACGGCTCATATCTTTTATTATTTCAGACAAATATAAATTTTTTATTAATAAAACTTTAACTATAATATAATTAAGATAAATTTCTTCGGTAAGACCTAAATATTAGGGTTAGATTTCTCTAATTTCGGTATCGTTGAGTTTAACGAAATTTGATACATACGAATTGCTGTGTTGTAAAACTAAGTTCGGTTCGACGAATTTGCGAAAATCTAAATTCATCTTAAATATTAAGCCTTTCAAGTTGAAAGTTGAGTTACGGAATTATAATATTATATGCCTTGCTAATCCAAAAAGACGAGTTATATGATACCTATCTTGTCAGATGATACTTCAACATTTCTTGCTGCTTTTAATATATTTATTATATGAAAAGCAGCAAAAAATTCATCGTATATGAATTTTAGCATTTTTCATAGAAGGTTTAAAATGTTTTAACTTAAGCTTTCCTGAGTGGAATTCATAATTTATTTTGAAAAGAGGACTTATTCTTAAGGGAACTGTTCCCGTCGCGATATTGCTTCGTAGTGAATTCAGGAGAAAGGACTCCAGACAATTTCCAAATATAGTCGGGCAAACAAGATATTTCATAAGCGTGCCTGAGTGTTTTCAAAATGAATTATGTGGAATGTAATGTTTCATAAAATTTCACGTATACAACACCTGAGGAAACAATTTAATAGCATTATTTACAAATTTGATCAATATTATTGCATATTTATATTTAAGATACTCACATGGCATCCAGAACTGTTTGACAGTCGGACAAAACAACGATTATTCAAACTGCAGTCATCTGTCTCTTTTAAAAATACGTTAAACGTTTCATTGTTTTTGGTTTGTCCAACCGCGACGCAAATTGTATTTTTCGTATTTTCAAAGTACCTGCAAATTAAAATGACCTTTTATCTTCTACATAGATTAAAATTGGTTTCTCAAGAAATTATTATTTAAGTGTACACAATTATAAGAAGAAACATCTATAGATTATAATGTAAATACTTTTTGTTCAATTTCTTGTTCAATTTCGGCATGAATGTAATGCAATTGTATTTAAAAAGATACGAATACTTACGAGAACATAACAATCATCGGTTTTACCATTGCAGTGTAAACTGCAGCTTCTTTTAGGTGAAGTAGTAGTGCTTTGCTTCGATACAAATCCTTCTTGCTATCAACTTGATAGATTTGCTCATAAGGCCCCATGGTGGAAACGAGTGTCCTATGAGATCCAAGTACCACTGTAAAGTAATTGTGGTCTAAACTGAAATATAAAATGAGATTATTAGAATTTCACAAACGAGTAAGAAGTAAATAGTTATTTCAATAAAATTTAGGAACTTTAACCTCATGAACTGGACGAAAACTCAATAATAAATCAGAGTATTTTAAAAGATAATCAGAAATTTAAAAATTATTCTAAGACGAACTTACATTGATGTTTGTAGGCATAAGTGATTTACTAAGACCCAAGATAAATCTATCAACACTCCTGTGCATTTATATTTGCCATCTATGTATAATTTTGCTGTCCAAGGCCATGTATTATTTGAGATACTGCCGATTTCATTATTATCACGAAGCATGTGAGACACTCCGAAGTTTGTGTATAAAGTATGGTCGCAAAAAACATATAAAGCCATACAAGTTTTGGTTATATTTGGTACACATTCTTCTTTAATTATTTCGGGATTTTTAATAACGATGTCGTTTGGAGAGTTAATATCATTTTCTAGTTTGAAATAAAATTGTACTGGTATTTTGACATCGACATCACGTTTGTTTACTTTGCTTTCTTCTACGGTATCAAGTTGACTGTCCTTTACATTAATATATTTCACCAGAGGTCTATTCGCTGAACTGTAATAATTCATTTGTAGATTAAAGTTAGTTAATAACAAAAGCATTTGAGTTTATTCATGATCCATTTATTACCTGAATCCAAGGTAGCGACAAATATGGGTAGCAATTTCCTCTTGTTGATCAATTGGCATATCTTCTTTGCAAACTATATGCCAACTATTATGATGTTTACTTGTTACATATCCTTCTAATGTCACCTTAGGTCTGCCATTGAAATCATATATTACATGCTTTCCATTAGACAAAGCGACTAGAAAGTTATATTATAGTAACAATTAACATTCACTTGAAAATGGTTTATAATATAGGTTTTATTTACGAAAAATATGAATACTTACAACAGTCTAATTCATCTTCACCTTGCAGACATTGTGGTATTCCATCACAAACGAATTTTTGTTCTAAGCATAATTTACTTCGTTTACAAAGGAATAGGTTATCCTCACAAGTATCTGTGAACAAATATTTTTTATACATATACTGGAAATATATAAATATGTATAAAGAATTTTTCATTAAGTATAAATTTATTACATACAGCAATCGATTTCATCTTGGCCATCAGCACAGTCGACATTTCCATCACATATTAGTTTACTGTCATGTGTTATTAAGTAATCCAAACATGTACAATTTAATTCGTCGGTCCCATCTTCACAGTCTGCTTTATGATCACATCGTGTTGCATAAGGAACTATTTGGAAGATTCTGTAAAAGAAATGAAATCGATTTAATTTATTTCTTTTAAAATTGATACATAATAGTTATCAGTGAGTCATTAAAACGGCTCAAAAAGTATTTTTATAAGTATAAAATATGTTTGTGTACCGTCTGCACTGAAAATCAATTGGTGGTAATTGTTTTTTTATTATTTTAACAGGTTCTGGCTCTGCTATCAAGGAGTTTTCTATTTTATCTAGAATTTCATCTTTAGCATTCAAAAGTGTGTCGTTATCTATTTTGTGGGATATATTTGTCTTCGAGAATTCTCGATTTTCCGTAGGTATATTTTTCATGTCTATTTTTTTCATGCTATCGCTGATATCACTGATATTTGCAGTTGGTAACAGTTCGATTGTTAATTCTTCAGATTCTTTAGCTGTCTTAATTATAAGCCCATCATCATCTTTGTCCATTTTTGGCTTTGAGGTGTCTAATTTAGATCGTTCCGTGTTTAATTCTTCTAAACTATAGTTGGAAGTAGCTGAAAAGTCTGAACGTGTAGAAATTGACGTTAAATCTCCTGCAACCGTAGTAAAAGTAAATGGAAAGCTTGTATTATTTTCACTTTTATATACTTCATAAAAATTGTTTTGCATATAGGAGGTGGATGTTGAATCTAAACTATTGACGCTTACATTTTCTATTTCCTCACTACGTGGATCTGATGTTACATTTTCTTCCATACTTTCTTCTTTCGCGAGTTCTTGAGAGTAGTCTGTATTTGAAATTTCAATAGTAGAAGCATGCCACATATCATCTTGAAGTCTGTTTAAAATTGGTTTCTGATCTAAAGCTGAATTACTAATAAGATCTTCCTTTGAAATAGCAATTATTTTCTTCCTTAATTGATTGCCTTTCTTTTTATTGGATAATAAACTTAAATTATCAGCTACATTATTATATATGCTTGAATATTCGGATGTTATCGCTTCTGTTGTCGTCGAAGCATATTCTGTATATTTTATACTATTTTCCATTAAAGTTGAGATGCTATTACTTCTGTCTTTATGTTTTTCCATTTCGTTACTTGTATTTACAGATATTTTAGCACCTCTCTCGAATGGATTTAACAATATATCCTTTTCACTATCCTCTGGAGCAGATTCACAGTTAATTTCATCTTCTCCGTCAAGACAATCTATTACTTTGTCGCACTTCCTTTTTTTTGGTAGACATTTAGGTATTCCAGAATTGCACCTAAACCCAGGACACTCCTGCTTTGGTTGTATTGCAGGCAGCATTTTGGAAGCTATAAAAAGTGTAACATTAATAAATGTAATTTTACATTTAACAAGAAATGCATATTCATTTACGTAAACTCACATATGTGATATTTTATCCAAGATACAAAGAGACTGACTCTTGTATAGGCCCCAGGTTCACCTTTTCTTCCACAACCATCTCCGTGACTTACAATGCCTACTACATACCATTGTTGCGTATTCATAAGATTTCTACAGAGTAAAGGACCACCGCTGTCTCCCTAAGGCAAATATAATTTATATAAAAGTTACATTTTAACAAATTTCATTAATATTTAAAAGCAAAGCTTCTTACTTGACACGCATCTCTTCCTCCTTCTACGAGACCCGCGCATATTTCATTGCCAGCTAGATCTTCTTTATGTTTACAATGATCCCAAACAGGAACTTCTACTTCTCGCATATGATCAGCTTTAATGAAACATAAGGAACGTTTGTGTCACAAATTTAAATATTTGTAATACTTTCTTTTAACATTATCACTTACTACATATTATTGTAAATTGGTTAGTAAAAGTTTTGGCCTTGCCGAAATAATAATTTTCTATAAAATTTTGGTTCTGTACATGTGATTATGAAAAATAAAAAAGAAATTGTATATCTATAACTTGAAACGATGAATAAAAGTAAGGGCTTAAACATTGCAGAAACATCGTAGACTAAAAATAAGACCTTAAAAGTATGCTTTACTTACGATCTGGCCCACGTTCCTCAGTTGCTCCCCAACCCACAGCGGTGCAAATTGTTCCTGCTGGTGGTCCCCACATCCAGTCATTGCCAGCTACTTCAGGACTTGGAAGGCATATTGGCCGCGCCCATCTACTAAACTGTATACCGGGCTTAACTCTCAAGAGAGATAGATCATTCTTCATATCCTCTTGGTTGTAATTTTGATTTACTATAATATGAGTTACCAGGTGGTTTTGTTCTTGTGGTGAGAATGAAAAGCGACGAAGCATACCAACTTGTACTTCATAGTGATGTTGCCAAAATCTAATATAAATCAAATATTAACAATGATAAATGATCTGCAATAAAACTGGACTCTTACTCCTCTTCCTTGACCTTAAGAAGCTTACGTCTAGTTTGGGCTTACTCTATAGAAAATTGACTTATTATAGATTTATGCAGCTACAAGACCAAAGTTATTATATAGTTCAAAACTGAAGACTTACTTATGAACACAGTGTGCTGCTGACATGGTCCAATGTTGATTTATAATCACACCTCCACAGTGGAACATTCCATCTTTGTATAGGGCTACCATCCATGGCCAAGCAGTCGGTTGACTAGGCTTCCCACCCACCACTCTTTCATCTCTTTTAATCCTCTCTTCATCATTTGGAGCATAGCTTAAAGGATTAAATCGCTTGGCCGATTCATTAAGTATGTATCTTTTTACACGATTGTTATAAAAAAAATCAGAATAAGGATACCCTTGATAGAGGAATCTTTTATTCCGGCCAAATAGATGGTTTTCAACTGCCATATTCTGTGGAATGAATATTATAATTGCGTCTTATATATCGTATAAAACATTAAGAAGAGGTAAATCTTCTAGTATTCTCTTGTTGGTCAATATTTCTGGCAGATCTTTTTGAGTAAGTTGTGATAGAGTTGAAAGCAAGGCTGAGGCTACTTGATAATAAGGTGACTTTTAACTTATTAACGCATCGTGGAATACCAGTTGATGTAACTAATCCACATGATGCCAATATTTTATAAACTGAGAAAGTAAACTTAACTTAAATTGCATGATATTCATCCTTTGTCAAAAGAATATTGCCATGGGGCATCAGAAAAATCTCAAGAAGCTTCCACTAAACTGGCGGTTCAAACTGCATCAGGTGGTATTGCATGAAGTATGGTGAGGAAGTTCCTCAATCTGAAGTTTTAACCTTGAGGGGATTCGGTTTTAGCCTTGCACCTGATAGTGTCAATTTTAACAGCGGAAAAATAGTTTATAAGACAGATACCTCTTTAAGTAATTCCGAAGCAGTCAGCATTCTGGTTCCACATAACAAGTCCGGACACGTCACATAGACAGCAGAGGAGTTTAGGCAAGAACTACTCGAGTGGATTAATCCTCCTGTGGTAGTACTTAGATAATTCACCTTTAACAGTGGATCGACTGGCAGTACTTGGATGAAAGGTGGTCTACGAAAAACCAGATAAGCTTTATTACTATTAAATATTTGCAACTGTCCTAGTTATTTTAATACGAAAAACCGTTCTGTAATTTAAAAGAAATTCGAAAAATTAAAAAAATAAGATGAGAAGTCTCTGACACCGAAGGCAAAAATAAGTTCGCGCCGCAAGCACAAGAATTATAGGCAAAAAGTCCTATTACGCTTTCCAATCTTCTTCAATCTCACTCTGAGTGTGTAAAGTGCGGTAAGAAATTAAATTTTATTTCATTTTTAGCTCATCATCAAGTATATAGTAACCACAAAAAGCAACAAAATTTTACACATATGGATTAACTTATTATATTTGACTGGCCCGTTGGCGCAGTGGGCAGTGATCTTGCCTTCTGCTCCAGGGTCGTGAGTTCGATTCCCGCCTCAAGTCTGGGTGTAATATCCATATGTTTGTATTTATATATTTACAAAATAAAAATTATTTGTGTATAACAGGCGGCTATTACCTATAACACAGGCATTAAGTTGTCTACCTTAGGAACAGACGTCCGGCTTATAATAATAATAAAAAGTTTGCTTAAAAAAACTATATAGCAAGTACTATCTGAATTATGATGCTTGTGATCTCTTTTGATTTGTATGGCTTTATACAAGTTGAAGTATTAGGTAAAATTAGGGCCTCTTTGAAAAGTACTAAGTAAGTGATAATTGTTTACTTAATCATTAATTGATTTGAGTCTAGATATAATTTTATATTCCTTTTATCTTTCCTTATATGCTTCTAAGGAAAGATAGAAGGAATACAAATAAAAAGAACATTTTATTTTTAGTTTACAGGAGACAAAGAATTTCAGACCAATTGAAATTGGAAAAAGAATTATTTCCAGAATGCATTCAAGCACCATCAAAATATTGTAACAATAGAAGAAGCCTAAGTTTTGGAGATAAGAATAAAGAAAATATAAGACCTTTAGCTGGTGAAAATACATCAAATTTTGAAACAACAAAAATGGATACCAAAATTAATTATGTTCAGCAATGGTTGAATAGAAATGAAAAAAGCCTAACAGAGTCTAAAGTTAATCTACCTCGAAAACCTTTCGCTGATTTAAATGTGAATGGTCAAAATAATACTAGACTCAAGACACCAAATAGAGTCATTAAAAAAAATAAGGTCTTAAGTAGAAAAAGAAAACATTCTGATATACAAAATAAGTCTAAATTACAATTAAAAAGTACAAGTACAAATGTTGCTTTTACTTCAGTTCCAAATAAGGAAAACTCAAGTGGCAAGCTGATGAAGTGTGATAAGAATGAAAGTGGAATTTTTATAGATGAAGATGTTGTTGTCATTAATGATAGCCAAACTGAAAGTATTAGTAAGGATAAACTTGCGTGTTTGGCTGTAATAGAGGCTGAGAAAAACATTGGTTCTGACCATGATAAAGATGAAATTTTGGACAAACTCAGTCAAAAATATCATAGTGAAAATAAGATAATTACTTACAAAGTCCCATTCCACAAGAGAAGTTCATTAATTGAACTATGTAATGAATGTAGTGAAAGTATAAATAAAGATGAAAATTTACATAATACAAATAAAAGTAAGAATGTGACAATTACAATAGACAGTAGTAGTTTCATTACAACTATAGAAGTTTCACACTATGAAGAGAATAAGGTTGGAATTAAAAATACAAAGTCTGTTAAAATGCAAACTAAGGACACTATAGATTGTGATTCAAGTGTACATAGCTCTGAAGTTATTAATTTATCAGGAGTCAAAACAAACACTGACCTACTTAAGAAAATTGAACCAGATAATAAAGAAGTCATTCCTACAAAAGACTGTAGAAGCCAAACATGTACTTCAGTAAGAGAAGCAAAGCATCTTATAATAGAAGATTCAGATGAAGATAGTTATATTTTCAATGAAAAAGACAGCCTGCTTGAAGTTACTGCAGATGTTCACAGATCAGAGACTGAAAAGTGAGAATATTTATATTTAATCTGTTGTATATTCAATCTAAATTAAAGCATCTGTAACTCCAAAATAAAATTCTTTTGCTAATTGCATATAAATATACATCATCATCCTTCCTAGCCTTATTTGGCCACGGCGACTTACTTGGATAGGCATATTGACATAGGGTTTTGTTGTTCTATGAAAACTATATATACAATACCTATAACAAAAATACGAGTTTAAACATTTTTGTTTTTTTGGCTTCATCAGAGGATAACTGATGTTACAAGAAATAACATAAGCTACTTTAGTTTTAGAAAAATTATCCAGGAAAAATTATTAATATTTCAAAATAATAAATAGAAATATTAACAAAAAAACCCTGTATTCACTTGCATGAAGTTGCAATTTTACCTAGTAACAAATATAAAACATTTAATTATTACACTAATAGTTTATTTAAATAAAATGTTCAAAAATTGAGCCTTTTCACTGCCTTGAAGATTTGAATCTGCTACTTTTGCTAAATTTGCAATAACATTATAATTTCATCTTAAGTGCAATTCTTTAAAAGTAATAATTTTGAAATATTGTACTTAATAAGAAATTTAATAGTACCAGACTTACTGAATAAACTCTCCTCCTTAAACTCAATAATTTACTTAATAAGAAGGACAGATTGGCTCATATGAAATAGCTGTGTAATATGTTATCAACCTTGTGTGATGAAGTAATGACTCGGAATATTTTATTATCTTACTTTCAGTGACATGACTGTTCTCACTCAACTACAAGAGGGGGAATATGAACATAGAATTCAGCATGCAGTACGAGAAGATACTCCTGTTAGCACTGACTCGTCAGATAAGGAAAACTATGACCCAAACAGAGCAAAGAGGCAAAAGTTAGAGAAGAAATGTGACAGAAAAAAGTATTACTGATTAATTTAGCATGTTAAAAATTTGTTAATGGTTGTTTATAATACTTTGTTATTATACATATTTTTTGTATTAAAAATGTGTAGTTTCAATATCATCTTATTTAATACTAGCTGTTGCCCGCAACTCCGTCCGCATAAAATTACATCCGTGCAACAAGCATTTTAATAGATTCAATTTTTTGCGCGTGCCCTAATGTTTGTTTCATAAACAAGGTAGCTCATATTATTGTATGGAATTTGGCATTTCAAGTGGTGATACGTCAATACCACGTTCAATGTATTATAAGTTATACTTTAATACATGTTATAATATAATGTACCCTAATTAGACCTTTTGTACCATGGAGAAGCGTCACGGCAAACAATAACTTGAAGGAACTACTTACTTACGAAAATGTTATTGTAAAAAGTATATATATATACTTATGCGAAAACCCTTGGTCCTTAATCTGGTCCTGTCGCAAAATCCAATCTTAGCAAAAGTCTACAACTACCTTTCTGGAAAATTTCAAGTTTCTAGCAAAAAAAGAAGGACCTTCATATAAACATGCAGAGCTCTTATAGACCCTCTCAGTCTGTCACTGTCGCAAAATCGGTTTTTAGCGGACGTCTCCTAAGTCTGAGAAATTTAAAGTTCCTATCATAAAATAGAAGGTGCTTTAAATAAATATGCAGGAGCTATAAAACCTCGTTAATCCAGCCGTGTCGCAAAATCCGTTCTTAGCGGACGTCAAATTACTCTCTAAAATGTCAAGTTTATAGCAAAAAAATAAGTTCTTACATATAAACTTGCGAGAGTCCTTAGACCTTCTTAAACCGGCTCTGTCGCAAAATCCGTTCTTAGAGGAGGACAACTAAACACTAGCTTCGTGCCAAATTTAATTTTTGTACTTCAAGCGGTTTTCAAAATTTCGTGATAAGTTACTCGACTCAACGCCAACACAAATTGAACTACAATTACTTAAATATCTTTTGATACAGTCGTCCGATTTTGATGAAACTGAAACTAAATATTTCTCAAAATATAAGCTATATTTTGAGAAATATTTAGTTTCAGTTTCATTCAATCACAGATTAAATTTTGATTTTAGCTAGTAGTTTTTACGTAATAAGTAATTTGGTATTGAAATACGTAATTACTTATATTTCTTTTGATACAGCGGACCGATTTTGATGAAACAAAAACGAAATGTTACTTGAAGTATAGCCATATAATTACGACTATTAAATTTGGAATTTATCCAGTAGTTTTTACGTTATTAGCTAGCACAGAAATATGTTACAGACTAACAGAAAATATTTTCAAAAATTGTATTTTTACTTTCTATTGCCCATACAGTTATTATTATTTTTTAATCTTTAATGTACAGATTTAGAATTTCTACGTTATTATTATACTAATAATAGATATTTAACCACATTCTAGTAAAATAAGCTGAAATGTGTATCAGTTTTTGTTTTTTCACAGGAGTTGTTTAATTATTTATTAAATACACAATTGTCTCAACGAAAGCAATGTTCCATTTTTACGTATTTATGTTACTCTAGTATAGTGCTTTCATTTTAAAAATGCACGCCCCTCCACTAGATAATAACGCTTGCTTGTGTGTGGGCAGCAATTTTTTTTTAACCTTAACCTCAACAACACACTAAGAGCAACTAAACCCCAATGATATTGACGAGCTTGCGTGTATTGTGTCTACAGTCTACACAATATTTTGCATGTAGAGGTGAGAATACTTTAGAGGGAGCTGCATTACAGACTGAAAACTGTTAGAGTGCGTTTAGTCTAAAATGGTACCAACGTTTAATATCATTTTAGGTGTAAATATAAAACTATAAGGTTTGAGGTACGGACGTTTATTTAGCAACAATTGGCATCACAATCACCACCATCCGGAGGATCCACCGCCACTGGACCAGCCACCTCCGCCGCCACCGAGTTTCCATCCACCTCCGCTTCCACCACTGGACCAGCCTCTGCTTCCACCACCGCTCTTCCAGCCACCGGAGCTACCACCGCCATAACCGCCTCCGAAACCTCCGCCATGACCGCCTCCTGAAAACAAATAGTAGATATAATCCCTAGAATCCACTGAGTAGTCGTTTGACTATTTAATGATTTAATTGTACTATACTATAATATATATAATATACTATAATAGTACAATTTGAGGTGACGAATCCTTTGTTTTATTCGTTTAGATAAACTATCGCTGCTATTTTATCGTTACTAATATTAAGAAGACAGCACATACTATACTATAAATAAGACGATAATATACATTTGCAACAAGACTACTTTTCTGGTGGGAAGCATTTATGACTGGTAGGACCTATCAGCAACTTTCGAAAGGCCAGCAGTTAGGGTTCCAACAAGATGTTCCAATAAGATAGCCCCTAAACGAAATAAGAGTAAACACCAGGAATATCCCTAATTGCTAGATTTATATATAGCTATATTTATAATAGCTTCTGAAATAATATATGCCTTTGACATGTCTATGTCGATCATATCTGCGTCCTTCAAAATCCAAAAAATATTATGCTTTTTCTACAATCCTAGTAACTGTATAAAATAAAGTATAGTACGATAGTTCTCATAAATTGTTATGGTCGTAACGCTCCGACATTAAGTGTAAGCAAGCGATGATTGCGAAATTCGTAATTCTGAAGTACCATCAAGTGAACGGATGACCCTCTTGTGCGGTTTTTTGACCTCTCTTAATGTGCAAAGGCAATCTACGAGTATTTTTTATTATTTCAATTGAAAGTCACAAGAAAGAACAAGCTTAACATTACAAGCAAAAATAATGAATAAGTTAAGGATATCAACCGAATATTTATTGATTATGAACCGATTGATTTTAGACAAGATCT
>JANCMC010033613.1:49312079-49459039 GCA_024363005.1 Charaxes varanes | reverse complement strand
ACGAGCTCACAGGGCCGATTTTCTTCAGTAATAAAAATAATACTTAATTATTATTTAAATTTATTTCAAAATAAACTGTATAAATTATAATACCTATAACGTATTTGCTAATAAAAAAAATATATTTCACTTTATTAAATAAGTATTTGTACACTTATTTCTAGAACAAGCGAGATTCAAACGCGATATTACTAAGGCTTTTGTTTTGAAATAATGCTATTTTGTATTACGTACTCGCCTCGAGAAAAACTAACGGATCTTTATCGAATATTAACAAAGCAAGTGTCGCGATATGACTATGTTCACTAATAATAGTGTTTTAAATGTGAAATAAAGTAGAACTAGTTCAGTACTTTTTTATAAACTTTTATTTAACACTAGCGGACTGGCAGACGTTGTCTTGCCCGAATGGCCCGAATTTGGCCAAATAACCAATCTCTTTATGTCTTTTCTACAAAACGTGATACTGGCCATATGTTTTAAGAAATAATAGTTTTACTTGGCATATCAGTCAGAAGAAGACCCTTTGACTAGTATGATCGTCATCTATTTGAAATATATTTCTGAAGTAGCGAACAAATCTGCATTTTTAGGGTTCCGTAGTCCTACAAGGAACCTTTATAGTTTCGCTCTGTCCGTCTCTTCGACTATTCGCCCAAGGTTTACACACAGCTTTTTTATTCTCGGTACCATATTCGCATAATTGAGCTTCAAAGTGTTTTACATGCCCCCCCCCCCGCTCCAGGGTTTTCAAACTATTAGATGTAGAGATATTCAAACTATGCTAATACTATAATAATAACTACTACTAAAACTATAATAATAGTAATATAGAGCTTATCTAATAATGGTATTGGAAGTTGGTTCGCAATCGCAAGGTTCTTTTGTCGTATATCTCGTTTTTACCTAAAATTGTTACGGTTAAGCTTCGAAACATCACTTAAATATTGTTATTACTCAATTTGAACGCTATTCTTCTGTCTAAATCGTACATACAATTAAGTATTACATCTTTGTGTGAATATTGCGTTGAATCTCGAAACATTGCACTGTAGCAGGTGATGAGGTAATTACCGGACACCAACTCTACTGAGGCACTTTTAGCATTCTAATACGCACAGCTAGGGTCGCTGCCCGTCAAAATCATACAAGTATTATATGAAGTTAAAGATTTATAGTACTTAAAACCAGGTTCAGTAACAGACCACCAAAATACGTTAAAATATTTTACAGAAATGGTCACAAACTGATAAAAAATTAAAGACAATAAATGAATATTAGAGTAACTTTTATTAAATCCACCTTAACGAATATTGATTTAGGTATGCAGGGCGGCCATCTGCATCGTACAAATGTCGCCGAACAATGAGAGATCGTAATAATACGTATAGTCCATTGAAATGTTAAATTTTTTGAGGTTTAGCGTCATTTGTCAGTAAATGCAATTTTATTTTTTAAATATCAGTGCCATCCCCTGGACAAAATACCTGTTCTGCTGTTCCTTCTTTTGATAATGATAACGTGACAACTTAAAAAATACATTTATTATATAGATAGGGATAGAAACAGCAAAAATTCTATTTATAAGAAGGTTCTAATTTAGCATTCAATTGGATTAATATTAGGAATATTAAAGAAAATATCGACAGCCCTATGGTCACTCTGCAAAATGCATCAGTACAAACTTTGATCGATGTCGTGAATTAAGACGTGGATACATTTCCACAGAAGACTACACCGCAGTAAACGTTAAGTTATAAGGCTGCTTAATCTAAGCTGTTAAATTATTACATTATACGAGGTTTTATGAAACATATACCTTGTATATTATACCTGTTTATTGATAGGTGAACAATTTGTTGGCATATAAATTATTTGTACATTCATAGTGTGCGTAATGAAATCGTGAGCATTGAACACTTGGCAATTTAAGGGAGAGTGGAAATGAGTCACGGGGTACATCGCCCAGGGGATGGACCGACCAAGTTACATAAACTTTGGACGTTGCTTTGTATGAGTGCCTGAGAAGGGACAACTATTAGGGAGCAGTCGGGGCGCATTGTCGATGGTGACCACGACTAATCTGCCAAGACAGATACGACTTAAAAGTGTATGTAATATTCAAAATGTAAAAAGATGAATATTTTGAACAAGGTCATCTGCTCTTTTTGCTAACTGCGGTAGGGGTTTACCCGAACCCTTGACTATATGAAGTTAAAAGACCAAGAAAGAAATTACATATTTTTATTTTATACAGTACTAGTAGGTGTAGCGGAGTTTTCTTACACTTCAAATTATTAATACAGTTTTCTTATTGTCCTATCAAGTGAAAGAGAATTTTATTTGGAAAGAATTTTTCAAATCGAACCAGTAGTTCCTGAGGTTAGCGCGTTCAAGCAAACAAACAAACTCTTCAGCTTTATATATTAGTATAGATGAGTAAGAACGGGAAGATAAATATTACTTGACCAGAGAAACATTACCATGAATGCCGGTGTTTTTCTAAGTATAAAGAAAAGTTTCGAAATATTCTAATTTGAGCTACGAGCGAATGGTGAGGGCGATTTAATAGGCGCAGAAGGTCAGGGAGGCTTAAAACGCTAATTATGACTTACGGATCAGAAATAACTTGTTTCACTACAATCAAGGTTGCGATGCTATTTTGTTTTTTAACGGTTCATAATAGGTAATACCATCAAATATTTCAAATAAATTAACATTAACTTATTGGTTATTATATGTAGTCACGACTTTAACGGCTTACGAAATAATTAAGCATCCAGATTTGTTGTGTTAAGCTATTTCTTGAGGTTAGTATATGGAAGGATGGTAGGTTTGATTTTGGTATAACAAGGAGCAAACGGGCAGGCGTTTCATCTAAGTGTCAACCGACGCTCATGGACATTTGCACTACCAGGAGGCTCAGTGCTACACGTTCAGTGGCGTCTAATACCCATAAAATAAAATAATTTAATATATAAATGACATAATCTCTAAATATACATCGAACACCTGTTGACCGAGGTAAAGACAACTTGTTCAAGTTGGGATTCCCGGATTACTCTAAGTTAGAAATTTAAATAAAGCAGGTAAATCCAGAAAAATCAAAGTCCTAAAGTCTATTCACATTACCCGTTTCACCGATAATGCAAAACTCACTGGTTGAATCTCGAATGAATTTACTTGTTCTATTCCCAGCCACCACATTTCATTTGCGCTGTATTCTAAGTTGTATTGAAAATTCAAACTTTTCCATACTTTAGTATAGGCGACCGTCCCCCCTACCCCGGGTCAGTTGTTGTGAGTTGCCTGGCAACATTCTTGCGCGGAAGGATCTAATGCGGGTCACGGAAGGTGCTAGTCGCGTGACTAAAAATTGGAACGGGACCATTTGATGCACTGTTGACTCGAAAAGAAGAAAAGATATTTAAATTACATGTTTAATAATAATGTATGAATAATCCGGAAAGTTATACCAGGAATCGATATTGAATCCACAAGCCCCGAATTTTTATTGGCATATATGTATGTATATTCGGGGCTTGTGGGTTCAATTTAACGTGGACGTCAAATGTTCAGAATTGTTTTAAAAGGTTTTATAGTATTAGTCAATTCATTTGGCGTACCGGTTTGATATTTAAAGCAACTGTAATTAAGTAGGTTACTTTATCCGTGTAAAAGCGGGCAAAGAGGAAAAACAAAATTTAATTCCCTATAAGTTTTTTTACAGAGTCATCCTGTTGACCATTGTGCAACAGCTTCAAGTGAATGACCATACCCGAGGCCGATGTTTAACCCACTCTCTGAGGCGTTAGGTGTAGGTATATAGTATCTACTTTATAGTTACCGGCATACGATTTTTATCTCCTAATTCAAGTCTCCCTGGCGGTTACAATTAATACTGAATATTACAATGATTAAGAAGTAATTTTTATTTTTAAGTATACAAATATTTTCGCGTTTCGTATAGAATGCATTGTAAAATTGACATCTTTCAATTTTACACTTTCTTGATGCCGGAGCCAGAAATTGCTCAAAGTGTTTGTACATTTTGGTCCTTGAAGACTACAAAGTACTACGAAACTTTGCGCAGTTGCATAAAAGTCGCCGGCCACACCACATGATCATTGAAATGATCATTCAAATGAAGCAATGTAAAATGGTCAAAGAGAGTTTCAACATTTCATCAAGATAGTAGATAGTGTCACATTGTTGGAAAACCAGGAAAAGTTACAGTTTAATGTTTTACTTTATAATTGTCCCCATTGGTTTTGTGTATTTGACTCATCTTTCAGTACTGAAGGATTATCTTATTACCACTTCCACTTAATACTCCTAGAACTAAAGAATACCCCATATTCACACCAAAAAATGATGATTTCTGCCATGGCTTTTTATCACAGTATTTCAAAATTTAACAGTATAAATGTATCATAAAATATAACTGTTTTTGAAAAATAAAAGTAATTATAGCCTCATAAAAATACGTTGGAAAAATGGAGGAATTTCTTAACGAATAGTGCGCGTGCCTTACAGGGTCACTTCAAAGGAAGTAGGCGAGGAATGAGGCGCAAATATCTGAATCTGCAAGTTATCTTTATCAAAGTCATCCACTTGAGCTGAAAGGGCTTCTACTCCCTCAATAAACGCCTCATCTTGCAGAACTGCCCTTGCGACAGCTCTCGGTAACATACTGCTTCCTTCACTTCTAATGATCCAGCTTTCATTTTATGTCATATCACTGATAGTGATGTTGAGAGAGGTATTGTAGAGGTGAACTCTGATGCTATCGGTACTGACTCCATTAGTCGTAAGATGATCATCCCCATCATGGACATCCTAGTTCCTATTATTAAAAGTATATTCAATTACTCCATTTCTACTGGATCATTTCCCTCTTCCTGGAAAGATGCCCAAGTTATTCCCTTACCTAAAAAATCAAATCCCTCCTGCTTTTCCGATTACCGTCCTATTTCCAAGTTTAGAAGGACGGGATGTTCTTAATGATTTATCCAATAAAAAGTTTTAACACAAAACACATTTCTTTTAAAATATTTCCAATGAAATTCGCATTTCATTATACAAAAAAAAACACGCTAAACTTTATTAAACCTATCTTATGATGAATACCTGATTCACTATCTTCTTTACAACGTTTGAATTTTCCACGAAATTGATATGCTTCACTATAAAGTACACAGTCACGGTCTATAAGCAGGGCTTCGATAAAAAAAAAAAAAAAGCGGTGTTAAATTGCGAAATGTCAATCGTTAGTAATATTACTGGATAATTGCCAAGGTTAACGACAGTGACACGTCAGAACGGTGTCTGTTGACTTTCCTTCCTCTGTAGGACTGGCTGAGTGGCGGTGGCGGGTATTCCGAATGAGTTGGTTCCGCTGTGCTTGTTGAACCGTTAGCGCCCCTCGCCCCACGCCCCCTGCGCCTCCATTCGCCCAGAAATATTTAATCATTAACTTGGTGCTACTTCGGCCGTTATTAGTAGCGCGAATCATGTAATATATCCAGACGGAATCCTCGCGTGAACAGGAAGGGCCCGCAACCAGAGCCAATGGAAATCAACAATCAGGCATGGACCGGGAAGCGGACTCAACGGAGGAGCGACGGACGTCTTTCGAGCGGAGAAGCATCGGGTGAGGAGAGTTCACACTCGGAGCGCAGTGTTCCGGCTACGAGGAGACACGAGGTGAGTAAAGGGAACCCTTGGAGGGGTGGGCCTTGCGGGTCCGAAATAGTGGCGCGACAATCGCGTTCTGATTGAGGGTACGGTAGGGGGCGGGAAAAACAAGCATCCAAGTCTGAAGAATAGCAAAGCGCAGTCAAACGTTGAAACCCTTGAATTCACAACAATAATGCACAAAGAATTGTTTGTCTGTACGCCACATCGCCCTCACTCTACACAATACCAGAATGAACCGACATTCTCGCTTCTACGTTTTACGTGCATGAAAATCTATCTTTAGTACTTCGTGGAATTCCTGCTGGGTAAAACAAATTGCTGGAGTTAAAATTTAAATACAACGCATTTTTTACTTTAAAAAAAAACAAGCACACATAATCACACGACCAATGTTATCGCTACTACAAGGCCATACAACGCTATAGAACCGAGCAGCTATATAAGGACTGTAGCGCGTAGTTTGAACCCCCAAAACCAACTCCCAGAGACGGCCCTGCCTTCTGGTCTTTTCATCATTAGGTGGATTCAAAATACTAATGCGACTTGGTACAAATTCTGCGAGAAAAACATAAACAATTCGCATTACTGGCTTGAGGGGTGGAAAATATATTTTAGTAAATGACTAAGACCAGACCAAAATGACAATCCATTATTTTGATGTCCGATACAGTGAACAATGTCGAGCAAAAGCTGTTTAACTGGAAGTGACTCTTGAAAATAATGTATATTGAAAGAAAATTAAAGAGTCTTAATGTCACTAATACATTTTTGTAGATTTTTCTTAATACATCACCGTTTATGCTGCTGACAGTGTGCATGGCGCCCTCTTGTGGGCAATGGAAGCCTCCCTATTACTATTTTGTGTGTAGCCTAAGGTATTCATTTAGCATGTGTTCCTAGATACAAGTAACACATTTACATCCAGATTGGCTTAAAGCAGTTATCTGCCCGATCTACAAGAAAGGGGATGTGCTTGACTGTCATAACTACCGAGGCATATCTATCTTACCTAATGCTTATAAGGTGTTCTCACAAATACTTTATAGAAGACTGCTCCCTTTTGCTGAGAGAAATATAGGAAGGTACAAACAGGCTTCATGAGAGGAAAGTCAACCATAGACCAGATATTCTCCATCAGAAATATTCTAGAAAAATGCAGAGAGTATAATATTCATACTTACCATTTGTTCATAGACCAAAGGCCGGCAACGCATCTGCGAGCCCTCTGGTGTTGCAGTTGTCCATGGGCGCCGATAGTCACTTAGGTGAACCGTCTGCTCGTTTGCCCCTTGTTATATAAAAAACATATATATATCTATCAAAAAATGCATATTTTTTGTATGTATTAATAATTTAAGTAAGTTACTTGCAATAAAAACAACTAAAGTAAATAATTAGTTTTATGACCAATTCTTTACATTTAAGCGTGGCATAAAATGGTAAAATTATTATACATTTCTTGATTAACGATGAAAACAATTGTTATAAAATGCAATTAACTTAAATGGATATTTAAGGAAAATATCGCTTTATATAGATAGGTACAACAAGCACGTCTGCGGTTGCACCTTTTTACTGTGTATAATTAAGGAAAAATAATAAATTTGGATTGTATTTACTAATATCAATTACAGAGGCGTAGCTAGTCTTAGAGCGGCGCTATATCAAAACGTTTTTTTTCTTTAATTAGCCTATAATGTCCCACTGCTGGGCAAAGGCCTCCCCACTCTTTGAACACTCTCCTCTATCCAGAGCTAAACCAATCTACTCCTTTCCCGCAAAGGCGTCCATGTCGTCGCGCCATGTTTTCCTCGACCTACCTGGTCTACGGTGGCCATTGGTGGGAGTCCATATATTCGCAACATGCAAAAAACGTTTTAGGATTCCCAAAACAGTTGCTAACTAGGACTCCCGCTTATTCCTAAAAAAACGATTATAAATCAATCGTTGTTCGTTAATCCCGCTAAAGGTCGGAAACCCCTGAACCGTTTTGAATTCTGTTCATTTTTTCATTGCCCTTATTTCAGGGAAAGCTTATAAGAAAAGAAAGAAAAGCTGTAGAGATGGTCGTTAATCGTGAAATGAAAAACAATAAACTGCTTAACGCCCGCTTACAGTCGGCGATTAGAAAACGTTTTGTTTGAACGTAGCCTAATAGACATCGATAGAGTCCTTGGTCTATTAAAGGAATGATCAATAAGCCAATCAACTGAAGTTAATGTATCAGTACATTTATACATACTGTACACTTTATCCCTTTTGCATTAATTAATCGGAACATTACTGGGTTTACTAAGTTCTTTATCTAGCTAACGAGAAATAATTTATAGAAATTTAAATTAGATTTGTTTGTTTCTCTTATATCCCGAGTATCGTTTGGTTCGATCAGTTCTCCTTGGAATAGCTTATTTAATTAATTCTTATTCCGAGCGATAACAAACAAAAAAAGACCGATTAAAAGATTCCATTTGAAAATATTCCGATACGTTTCTAAGGATAATGTTGCAAAAGATTATTAAACTGACATAAAAATATTATTAAAGATAAAGCAGAATTATATTCCTACTTTAGTAGGTATATGATTAAATTAAATTATGAAACTTAAAATACTGTTGCGTATTGTAAAGATACATACAAAACATGCCCAATTTTTTATGGTTTAAGCATTAAAGGTATGAGGTATGAATATTTATCATTCATTTGCATAATTTAGTTAAACGTCACTGTTTGTACTTCATAAGATACTTTAAATTGGGTTCAATAGCCATATTTATTATTTTTGAAAGTATTGTTGGAATCTGCATTGTTTACCGGCTTGCCTGTTATTGTAAATAATATATATGATAAATATATACAAGAGTGCATCCACTTCCACCTCTATAGCCATCTGTGGACTTAGCGGTTGGCGATCGAGACTGAGACAAGCGACCGAGACAGGAGACCGCGTCAGGTGACCGCAATATTCACTAGTCATATGAACGACAGCACGCGAGAGAGACTGAGACTCGAGACAGAGACAAGTACAGTATATTCAGAAGACACCGAGACTCTTGGCTCGGTCTCCTGTCTCGGTTACTTGTCTCGGTCTCAAGTTTGCTTTCCTTTGTACTTAGTATGATTACATGAGTGATAAATGCAAATAGAATTCGTCTCATGACCATTTTTGCTTTATGCTCGTAACTTGCATTCATATTTTCTGAATCCGTCTTTCAACGACCATACTTAGCTGATAGCTTTTTTATGATTTAGATTTATTACTTCTGCTTGTTTAATCAAACAAATTCCAAACACAAATAGATTCGATCAAGACAAATTTTATATATTTTCTAAAACATCTCACCAAAACTTGCCGCTCGGTCTTTCTAATGTTTGATTAGACTTGTTTTTTAGCATTGCTAATTATAACTCCTTTAAAACTACTTTGTTTGAAGTGTAATACTCTAATATATTATAACAATTAGTCGAGTAAAATTATATGTCACAGAAATGTGATCAAGGACAATTAGTTGTAATTAAGATTAAAGACTATAACAGGAAAGTTAAATAAAAAAAAACATAATAAACTAGCGTTAGTCATCAAAATACCGTTTAAGCACTGCGTGCTACTATGAGATATGTTTATCGCAGCTAGCAAAAAATGCCGTTAGATCAATTTTTACAGAATTGCAATTTGGTTTTGTACCAGTTATATCTAGTCGCATTGAATGCTTGTATTTTTATAATTGTAACTAGCTGTTTGCCGCAACTTCATCCGCGTCAACTTGCGAGAGCCCTCAGACCTTTGGCCTGACCTGGCCCTGTCGAAATATCCATTCTTAGTTGATGTCTGCAATTTATAAATAAATATATACAGGACTATATGACACACGAACGTCTGTTCCTAAGGTAGACAACTTAATGCCTGTGTTACAGGTAACATACGTCTGTTATAGAAATTTTTTTGTAGAAATATATACATAAATACATACATATGGATAATACACTCAGACTCGAGACGGAAATTACATCCACGACCCCCGGAGCGGAAGGCAGGATCACTGCCCACTGAGCCAATGGGCCAGTGACATCAATAATTAAGGATCATAAACCATCCGATTGCAACGTCACGCAGATAATGTGTAAAAAATGCCGCTTTTTTAGAGGTAGCGCCATGCTTGTAGCCGAATTGGGCCGGCGCGTCCGGGTACCAGTACCTCTTTCTCACATGAGAAAGCGTTTCTTCTTCGCGGCGAGAGAGTAACAAAGCTGTTTTAGTTCACTAGGTGTACTCGCACCGTCGATCTCGGAGTATCACGCACGACACCACAAATCAGCCACAGCCACACTCACACACAATACAAACACCATGGAGGACGAAAAGAAATCCGACGATGAGATAACTTTAAAGCCGAAAATGACCCTCGTTAACGGAATCACCGTTATAGTTGGCAGCATTATCGGTTCTGGGATATTCGTATCACCTGCCGGCGTTTTGATGTATACCCCTAATTACCTTTCCCTACTTTGACATGTTTTCAATATCAGCTTCTGATGGCTGGCATTTCTACTAACACTTCATCTTTCCATCCTTTTTTGGGCCTACCCCAACAATCAACCGAGAGCTTTTTAAGGTGTTTATTAAAGCTCTACGCTATAAGAAAACTGACTGAGACAACGATCGGATTATTATTTTTACTAATACGACCGATTCTCAGACCCAACAATTATGCACATAAAATTTTATAAAATTCGGTCTAGCCGCTTCTGAGTAGTTTGGCGACATACTGTACATAGTATAAAGTCTCAAGACGGACCATCAAACCATTTCGTATAGTATAGAGAATCAGGAAAATGATACTACAGTTGTTTTGGTCCAGTCTTTTAACTACAGTGGTATGAAAAATTTGAGTTATTTGGACAAAACAAGGGTCAGTATGCATGGAGAAAAAAGAACACAGCATTCCAAGAAAAACACTTGCTCCACAGTAAAATGTGGTTGTGGTTCCATCCTGCTGTGGGGCTGTGGCCAGTGCAACTGCTGTGAATCTTGTTCTGTGAGGTTTGTCTCTTTTGGACTTTGACATCAAGAGTTGTCCGACTTGACCAGTTATGAAAGTTGACACACGAATCCAACCGCTATTCAATAATAGCGGTTACCTTCATAAGTAAGCCTAGATATGTGCCTTTAAATAAATACATTTCACTTACGTACATATACCGCATAACAACTAATAAAAACTAAAAACTTTTCCCTTACTCTTCTTAAACGATATAAAATTCTCTCTTCGACATAGGTTGTTCAATGCGCCAATGTTAAGTGATTTTATGAAGTGTTCGTGGTAGACCCATGAGAGGCAAGTCTTAAGCGTGTTACGCTTTTAATATGCTGATGTTACCCGCGTTGACGCTAATAAGGGTCCGCTGTGGGCCCGAACATTTTCATCCTAAGCCGACTGGTCGACTCGGTTCCAAAGTTCGTGGTAGGCCCTCAGATTACTTCCACCGTCCTCTTGACCAACACACTAGACATCGCCACAAGTATCAGAGACATTTAGAGAAAGAAGTAAAGAGCATGGTCGTTTTATAAAGGTTCCTTTCGCTACCTGTAGTATGGCACCTCTGACTCCACAAGACCGTATCGAAGTGCAAGTTGTTGATGGATAATCTTGGCCACTTGGTTATGTCTGTGCAAATACTCTCCGTTAGCAAGACGAGAACAACCGGAAATAATATGTCTAAGGGATTCGCCCGGAGTGTGACACGCCCGACATATGTCCACCGTGCCATCCCTCACAATATACTTCCGGTAATTATTCGTCATGATAACTTCGTCCATAATCGCACAGACAAAACCTTCGGTTTCCCCAAACAGGTATCTTCTCTAACTAGCAACTGTCACCCAAAATGGTAAAGCACTTTCTTGGTCGACTGTACATAGTGTAGTATATATCTAGAAATCGTTTCTGTTCCAGAGAGATAAATAATATGCGCGATGCCGTAGACATAATGGGTATGTTCCGATATACACTGTGAGCTCAGCCCAGTGCACGCGCTGGTGATAAATACGTTTCGGTATACACTGCCAGTATTCTGCCGCAGTACCCCATGGAAATATATGACGTCATAAATAGTCGCAATTTTTGTGCTGCATTTAAAGAATAAAGTAAAATAAAAACAAATTATTATCTAATCTTGTTAGAGAGGCTTCCTTTGTTTAACAAACAACTAAGATGTGGATAGTTTTCTCAGCGTTATTACAGTATAATACTACAGTAATTGAAGGCAACAGTCGATTATTCAGGCCATGATAATATGTCAGACATTCTGACTAAGGCGTAGAGTCAGTGAATTTACGGCGTCTAGAGTGAGGGCGTGTAGAGTTAGAGTCGTGGCTCTACACGCCCTTACTTTACACACAAACGTGATCGAAAAAGCCTTCGATACAATATGATTGTGTCACCAAAAATAGAAAACTTGAAATACATTTGATTAGAATCACTGCATTTGGTGTGAACATTTGGTCACATGATACCTTACGAGAACAGTTGTTTGTTTTCTTGTCACAAAATATTTTCTGATCTCATAGGAAGTGTTGCGGAAGAAGTATTATTACAAATGGAAAACTTTGTAATATCGTTCGTTTCGAAGGTGAATCGCACATCTATTAAACTATCTATCATTCCTCTTCTTCAAGTTTGTAGTAAGAAAAGTCGGTGAAAACGGTATCGGTTCAGTATCGGATATTTGGAACCGATTCCCGATATTGTAGAATAAAGCCGGACAAACATCACGGCATTAAACTGTTATTTTAGTTTATTAAAAGTTCATTAAAGCCTGATATTTACCTTTTTCTGCTGTAGTTGTTTCTTTGTGACGTGTGTTTTCTCTGTTTTTGTTTTCAGCCGTTTCTGGCTCCGATAAACCAAGTGTTTCCTGCAGAAGACGACGTCGACAAACACGTGGAGGACAAACCAACTGGTAGTACTCAAATAACAAACTCAACTTAGAAAGTCGCGAGGCCATCTTCTTTTCAGACGCCTCGGAGGATTATCGGGAATAGAAGAGGAAGCTAGGTTGGAAACTAGTGGGTTTGAGCGAGAATAAAGTTTGTCATGAAATGGATGGTATCGGTTTCAGGCCAAATCAACAATAAAAGAGGCATTAAGGTCATTATAAATGACTTTATTCGTAACAAAGTAAGGAGCATTGAGGATTTTAAGAAGGATTTTGGATTGTAAGGATTGACTCCCCATTATACAAACGGTAGAAAACACACAGCGAGGCAAAATCTCTCCTAAGAATTAGGGGTTCGATACCGTTTGTAAGCTTGGGATCATCGACTAATCTTTCAGCACGTCTCTGAATCGCGTCAAAAGGGGCGAGCTGATATCTAGGTGCTCCAGCCCAAAGATGAGAGCAGTACTCCATATGGGGTCTGACTTGAGCTTTGTAAAGCTGCAGTCTCTGCCCCGAGGAGAAGTACCACTTCGCTCTATTGAGCACACCGAGCTTCTTAGAGTATGCAATAAAGGCATTTGTTAAATAACTTCAAAACTTTCCTGATTACGCTCAAAGTAATTTTCCTATTGGGTGTTAGCAAGTCCTATCAACATGGAAATTTCCTGTCTCTACATCTAATAGTTTGGAAATCCTAGGAAATAGGGCACTTTGTGGGTGGACAGAAGGATGAACGTTCCCTGTAGAACAACGGAACCATAAAAAGCATCAACGAACTCAGATTAACATAGGTATTTAGTCTGAGAAACAGATACTTGAAAATGTCAATTGTCAGTTTCACTACACATATTAAAAAAATATACACATATCTAAATAAAATAACTTCACGCCGGAAGTGCTGACATAAGAAAAAACAAATCGACAACCACTTTTCCTAAAACGGTACCTAAAGTTTTTGCTTCACGTATGAATATATATTTATGAGCTGTTGAAGATATATTATAGGAATATAACAAAAAATTGTATGCCTTTTTTTAGGATGACATAAAAGTGGCAAATCCGAAATTGGCAAAACATGTAAAAAGAAAGCTAATGGACGTAGCCAGGCTATGCGCAGCTCTTCTAAGTGTACCGTGCGTACCCTAGACGGGAAAGATACGTCTCGAATGGTGAAGAGGTTATTCTCCCGTATGGCGGTAATTTTATAAGGCCCTTCATACTTCGCGGCAGTTTTCGTCCTAGCCGTTCTGAGTCTGCGATAGACGATAGTCCCCAAAGGCAGTGGTCCCTTCTTAAAAACCCGAGCCCGAGCGTTGGCCTTTTCAACCCGAGCGTCTTTCTCACGAAGTAACTTTGCCCTCACCCTTTCCCATGTCGCCGGACAACGCGAAATTCCTCCGATAAAATAATGTCAATCGAATACGACTTTTACGCTTAAAATCGATCGGAGAGACGTTTCCTAGCATTTCTACGTTAAAAATATCAAAAATTTCGACCTCGATATCGCAAACGCGAAATTCTTCCGAAAAAATAAAGTCAATCGAACACGACTTTTACGCTCAAAATCGATCGGGGAGACGTTTCCTAGCATTTCTACGTTGTAAACATCAAGAAATTCCGAACTCGATATCGCGAACGCGAAATTCCTCCGAAAAAGTTTTAATTTTACAGAAAATACTATTTGAATACTTAACGTTTAATTCAAAGAGATTGCTAAATATAATACAATCCTATAATTATATAATGCTATATTGAACTCTATTTCTATACTCATATTTTAGTGTATTTTGTCGTGGGAGAGCCATGCATTTGCATGAATGGGCCGGCTCGACCGGAGTGATACCACGGCCTCACAGAAAACCAGCGAAAAATGACGCTTGCGTCTTGTTTCGCCGTGTGAGTGGGGTTACAGGAAGCCCAATTCCCCATCCCAGTTAATTTTGATGACATCTTTAGGTAAATTAATTTTTAACTTATATTGTACTAATTTTATGTAAGTATTAAATGTGGATAAAATTATACGTCTCATTCATATTTTCAATTTACTGGCAATGAATTCGACCCCATTGTATCGTTAAGAGTGTATACTCTTATATATAAATGTACTCTCATATATAAATGTTAAAGAGAACCTTACTAATAAGACAAAATGCGAAACCAAAATCAATAAATGTACTAATGAGCTAGTGCTTAAATGTGAAAAGAATATCCAACCTCCGCGTTTCGGAAGCCACGTAAAACAGTGGGTCCCGATTAATGTCACTTTGTGATGTTAGTCGTAATGTTGTAGAGATTGTGGGGGTTCCGAAGATGTCTTCAGATGGCAAACGGTCATCTTAACTCTCCCCACAGCGAGATCCTCTGCAATCTAAGCGGACCCTAGTACTTGACCGGGATAACGCTAGGAAGAAGAACTTAGGGATTGACTTATATGCCGACAACTGAATAGGCCACGACCTCCTCCAACGTATACTAAGAAGTTTATGTTTAAAAGATAAGGCATTGATATATCACACTACATATTTCTGTTGCAAAATGATCATTCATTTTTGAAAATCTTATAATTTAGAACAAAACAACCATTATTTTTTTTATAAGTAATCTCATTATTAAATAAAAATTATTTTTCTAACGTTTTGGCCTGCACTGTAGGCCATCATGAGGGCCTATGAACAAAATGAAAATATAAAAAAGAATAAAAAACTATATAAATAAACAAACATTAAAAATACGGTACTAAAGGAAAAAACAAATGTTGTTGGGGGGTGGTGTGTGGGTGGGTGGGGGTGGTGTTTTTGGGGTTTTTGTTGGTGGGGGGGGTTTGGTGTGGGGGGGGGGGGGGGGGGGGGGGGGGGGGGGGGGGGGGGGGGGGGGGGTGTAAAATCTTAAAATTGGTGTGGTTATATTGCCTGTATTTCTAATTTAAGCATGAAGTTCTTTTTTTATAATTAAAATTGGGACATATTGATTTCATAAGTAATCCAAACACAGAAATCAAGCCTTATAACTAAGCAAAGCTACATCACATTATTAAAAACTAAAATAAAGTTATTTCTGAAGTTTCAAAATAAGAAATCCGAATATGTAATTTATTTATTTATAATTTATTGAAAGATATGTTAAACAATAATCTAGTGTATTATATCACGCGTGTAAAAATGAGGACATCTAGAATGTAATAAAAATCATCTGCGATGTTAATTACGGCTCGCGATTACATATATACTGAATATTTGAATAAATTGTCTATGAGTAATATATGTTACAAACGGCAAATTTGCTTATAAATCTTCATCTATTGCCGATTTAATTGTCAGCAATTAACGTTTATCTTAGGGAAGACTGTAAGTTTCTAAATATTGCAATCGTGACCAAAGTCGGTCGTAAATGCTACTTTTATGAAATATATGTATATACAGTCAACTGAAAGAAAATATCGCTTCATTTAAATATATTGTGTCTATTTTATGTTGATTTATCTTGAACGAGACGTAAAAAGACTTCTACAGCTTTGGAGAGTATTTTTAGTTGGTTATAATAAATAAGTAATAAATATATAGAGGAGTACATAACACACGGACGTCTGTTCCTAAGGTAGACTACTGAATGCCTGTGTTATAGGCGACAGATGCCTGTTATATACAAATATTTTTTTTGTAAAATATATAAATACATACATAAAACACCCAGTCTCGAGGTGTGAATCGAACCTACGACTCCCTGAGCGGAAGGCAGGGTCACTGTCCACTGCGCCAACGGACCACTCTCCATAATGTTGCGTTATGGGTAGAATTAATATATTTTATTAGACGTACGTGAAAATTGTAATAAATTCTAAGATCTCATGTCATATCTAAATCGTATCTTGCAATTGTTATCGATAAAGCCTTTGTTCTCAGATTAACACATTCAAACCTTAATACGTGATACAAATTATACATAGATTACTGCCTTGATAAGCATACAACCTTGATAAAAATCAGGCTTTTACAAGTTATATACCGATTATTTATTGATGCGGGTACTATTATCAACACTATTTGAAACTGCTTTTAGTGACCTATATTCAAAAGTTAAAAAATAATTACCATGGTTTGGAAAATACTGATTTACCCGATTAAGAGTTCGTTTCTTAAAAAGTTTCTGCTTAAAACTGTAATGCAAAAGTAGAATTTGCTTGTTTTGAAACTTGCTTGTTTTGAAAGAAAATATAAATTGTCTATCACATCTATATCTATACTAATATAAAGCAAAAGAGTTTGTTTGCTTGAACGCGCTAATCTCAGGATCCGATTTGAAAAATTCTTTCATTGTTATAAAGCTGTTTTATCGAGGAAGGTTATAGGCTAAATATCTTCTTCTTCCTAGAGTTATCCCGGTCTAGAATGGTAGGGTCCGCTTAGATTACAGTAGATATGGCTGTGGTGCGAGTTAAGATGACCATAGTCTTACGTGTCTTCCGAAACACGAAGGAGGTCGCCAAATATAAAGTGTTTAGGTTCATTCTATGCAAGCGCGCTCCACCATAGACCGCATCTACACTTTATCAAGTGTGACTGCGGTCAAGTGCTTGCCTATCTCCAATAAACAAAAACTCAAATTTACTAATATTTTTAATAAACAGTTTTCAAATATAAACTAATGCTATAATGGGTCACCCATCTATCACCCGATCGCAAGAGCAGAGCAGACGAAGAGCAAGAGCTACTAAACCTAGCGATCGACTCAAATGCCGACCACTGATTAGGCTAGGACCTCCTCTCTATAGAGGATCGTCATGATATATAGTCTATGCCCATTTTTGTACTTAATTTTTCGTGGACGAAGTCGCAGGCACAGCTAGTAGTATTCTAATATAATTATAACTTCTTATCGAAATATATATTATAAACTTTATATATAAATGTTGCAGTATTAGTTGCACAGCTGTTGCATGTCATACAATCAACACACACACTCGCACAATTCGGTATTTTAGTCAACTAAAGTTTGTCTGTCGATGACACAACTAAGATAATTATGGAGAGTTTTTAAAACTACCCACCGTTGCCTTCCTCGCCTCATAATTACCCAGTTACCTCGTATTTCTTATTTCGTAAAGCAATTCTCCCAATAATAGCTTCATTGTGACTACCCACATTTTGCCTACTTAATATATGTACATTCTTATCCTTGATCGGCAAAGGTTCTGCTTTGTACATACTATGTAGTAACATCACAATTGCATTAGGCGGTAAGGTAACGTGTTATTACTGTTGTAAGCGTAGATAACATGTTGTTAAACCGCAGTTTTCAATTTGATATGCATCGTCCATGAGGTATTTGTTGAGACATGCGCAGTACACTTTCAGCTCTCTTTGAAACATAAACGAAGGTAGAAGGTTAATTCCATATTTGAAATTATAGGTACCTATGTTGTAACCATTAGATTTAAACTGTTTTCTTTTGAGTATTGACATATAACATAGTATAATTGAAATGTGGTTGATATAAAAACTTCTAAAGAAAGTAATGAAAGTCATTACTACGACTAGGACGACGTTATCCTAGAAAATTAAATAGTTTTATTTTTACACAAACATAAATCATTTGTGTGTCCACGTCCAGGGTCCAGGGTGGATCTTCCTTTTTATCTGTCCGATAACTGTTCAGATTCCACTACGGGTACGCGACTCCGGAAGACCCTAGCTGCTATTGTCACAACCCCTACATCATCCGTGACAATAGTATCCGCATCCTTTCTCTCCTCTCCATCTACCTTTATATAAATCACATCGAGGCAAATCAATCCAACCCCAAAAATAAGGACTCCCAAAACTTTATCCCGCACAAAGTGAAAAAACTTTGTCGTCCAATCCAGAAGATGATATAAAGAGCATGGAAGTGCCCCCCTAGCAAATCCAAACTATTAGACATAGAGACTTGAAATTTTCATGAACATGCTAAAACCTCATTAGGAAAATTATGCTTCTAGAACAATTTGAGGCAACAGAAAAATTGAATAGTAGACACCGAAAGCCAGTAGCAAATGTTAGTGAGCAAGTGAATATAGTGCCATAAAGCTTTTTTTTAAAACGCATCTTGATGCCAACTTTACGACTAATATCGGAAAGGGACATTTATCGGGTGCTTTTCGAAACTCGGAGGAGGTCGGATATCCAATAAAACCATTGATGGGATGGGTCACCGATCTATCACCCGATCGCAGCAGAAGCTACTTAACCGAACGATCGACTCAAAAGGGATTCAAAGATATTATAAAAACATATGATCTTGCTAATATAATTATTGTTTTTTTTCCGAGGAAGTTAATTCTAACCTAACCTAACCTAACCTAACCTAACCTAACCTAACCTAACCTAACCTAACCTAATCTAACCACACCTTCTTTTCCTGACCTACCTGAATCCATTTCTTTCCCGCAAAGGCGTCCAAGTCGTCTCGCCACCTCTTCCTCGACCTACCTGGTCGTCGGCGGCCGCCCCATCTTAAGACAAAGTACTTGTCAGGACGAATCATACGAGCCGAAACTCGATGTAATTATGTTGTTTTATAATGGAGTTCCAATGGCCACCTTTCAAGTTCCATCTTGGTGAGTACTGTGAAGCAGTTTTTTTTTTTTTCATTTAGTTCTGTTTGCATTTACTACTTCTGTCAATGTTATGTATATTTGTAATAGACCTGCATATCAGCTGTAATATGTCTATACCTCCCACGTAAGTTGTTGTAACCCTAAATTCCCAGCTTTACATTAGAGCGTTACAAACAACTGAATTGTAATATAACAGTCACTTTTAAATATATTATTGTATACAATAATGCAATCGTCATTATTTCATATATAATTATGTATACAAATGTGGATAATATGAAGAGTAGAAAGATCGATTGATCACAGAAAGGACAAAATTTAGTGTTGACCCGCTACGAAATTACCACGCCTACACTAAATATGCACATTATTTGTGTCCGATTTAAGGGTCTTAAACATATTTAACACTATGCCAGATCCATCCAAAAAACTATACACTAGTTACATTTTAATTAGAGGTAGCGCCATGCTTGTAGCCGAATTGGGCCATAGACTTTCTGACAAGCGCTTGTGTTTGTCATATGTATATATGACATTTTATTTAGGTTTTGAGTAAACTTAGGTTTTAAGCCGAAAGTCTAAATCTTTAGATTTGTGTATTGAAAACTATATACATAATTATGATAGACTGCGATGTCATGTCTCCTTTGGCTATACACGGATGGAACCTTTTTGCCATCTGATGCCAAATGGCGGAAATTGATTTTCTGTTTCATTAGACGCCTAAACTTCAGGTGAATCTGTCTTCAGGCGTTCTTTGAAATATATATCCCTACGCGCCATTTATTAAGGCCGAAACGTGACTACTTAATATAATAAGTAATGGGCTGTGCCATTTTTCTTTCCTGGCAACCTTATGGTTTGGGGTTACAACAACATACGTCCCACGTAAGTTGTTGTAACCCCAAATTCCCAACTTCACTGTAGAGCCTTACAAACGTAAATTGAAAGAAAATCATCATTATATAGCACATACGTCACACGTTAGGGGTGGGGGGGGGGTCATCGAAATGTGACTTGTCTGACAATTGTCAAAAGCTTTGTGATGTGAAAATTAAAACCATTCAAAAATAACATTTAAAACAGATCGGAATGCTGAGAAGGCGGTTCACAGCGAGAAAAAGGCGGAGAAGGTCACGGAGACCTTACTATTCTTCACATAACTGCGTAACGCACGTTCGGCGGCTGATATTACGCTCGATCTGAACACAGCCTAAAATGATTAAAAGGAACAAAAAGGTACCCTCTCACGGCTCACGCACACAGTCGCCGCATATCCGTGTACACACAGCACGCACACCACGACCGTGTTCGATGTTCGAAGGCCGTCGGATGGATTCGTTCGGTTTCATCTACTTGATACGGGCGTTTTTCCGCGTTAGATTAGAAAAAAAGATAGGTTCAATTTAAGCACGATATATAGCCTATATGGCTTTCCTCCATAAATGGGCTATCTAACACTGAAGGAATTTTATATAGCGAGATGTACGAGAGAATAATGTGTATGAACATTAGACAATAAACATTTATTTTGGGGCCTCAAAGGGTTGGGCTGAATTCCGCAAGGTACAAATCCCGTCGCCGCTGGGGTAATATCGCGTCTACTCCTAATTCAAGCTTTTAATTTTTTCTTAGTGGGCAATTTCTGTTTCTTATTATTTAAAACATCTGTAGGATTATATTACTTTTTGAAGTTTAACTTCTGCCATGTGTTGAATTACACACTCTCACACACACACACACACACATACTTAATACAAGCGTCAGAGGAGATGGTAGCACTTAATCAGTGGCCGGCATTTGAGGCAATCCCTAGGTGAAGCAGTTCTTACCGCGAATGTATTATTCTTGATGAGATTCAATAAGTATTCATTGTTAATCTTGACTTAACTTAGTTTTTATTAAGACACCATCCTTCATAGGAACTAGGATCGATGATGATGCAGCGTTGCTTAGTATATAACCAATGATATACATATTTACATATATATTAGGGAATGTATTTCTAATACAATCTTATCGACAGTAACAGGATATCGATAATTTGTCCATCCCTAGTCCCCAGATCCGCATAACAATAACATTCGACAATGGATGATATCAACACTAGTTTTTGTTTACAAGACATTGTTTTGTATTCCCAAAACGAAACCAAAATGACGTCATTAATGTTATAATTAAAAAAATAATACCGAAGGACTTACAGCGAATTCGTCAAACAGTTCCGTTATGTGAATGCCAATGCCTTTAATAAAATGGAAAGTGATCCTAAACAAGCTGCCGAAATGATTTTACAATCTGATAACCTTCCACCTCAAGGTGTAAGAATAGGAAAAACAATGATTTTCCTCACTAACTCTGCTTTAAAAGCTATTGAGAAACAGCAGAGAAATGCCATCGCACATTACGCTCCTCTTGTAGAAGTTCTTGAACCCATGATTATTAGAAAAATGCGTTTAACGGAAGAACAAATGGTCTCTTTGTCACATTATTCATTTTGAATAGGGACTTTGGAAGAATGGCTCTAAAGCAGGAAATTTCAAGCAATGTATAAAACCAATTATGTGTCACTCCACTCTAAGAATTTTCATTTACTGCTAACAAAAAAAAAAAAAAAATCATAAGATTGACTTTTTTATTTAGTCGCCATAAAGTTCTAATTGAATATAATAATTGGGGCGGTGAAAAGAAGTTAAAAAATGAAGCGGTGATTGCTCGACTAAGAACCAGCTGAACAGACAGGTATAGATATGACATAGCTGCCATCCAAGAAATTCGATGGACTGGAAGCGGGACTGTTGTAAAAAGATTCCTTATAATCTACTACAGCTGCCATCCGAGAAACCATAGTTTTGGAACCGGCTTCATTGTGAAAGGGCGAATGCGGCTGAATGTCATTGGATTCATCCCTATAAATAAACGCATATGCATTATAAGGATCAAGGGGACCTTCTACAACTACTCCATAATCAGTTTCCATGCCCCAACGGAAACTGCAAGTGAAGAGGACATGTCAATGGAGTTATTGGCAATTACCAATGTGGGTTTAGACGGGGGAGATCAACGGTGGACCAGATCTTCAGCTTGAGGACCATATTGGAGAGAGGGTATGAACATAAAATAAACACGCAGCATCTCTTCATAGATTTCAGGGCCGCTTACGACAGCATCGACCGGAAGGAGCTATATCAAGCAATGGAGGAACTCCAGATACCTCAGAAGCTCATAAGAAGAGCGAGGTATTGTGCTCAGTTTGCATCGGCGGAAACTTAACCGAGGAATTCGGATACACGGCACTATAGCGGCCACCACCCATACTTAAGATCTCCCGCGAAATTCATATGCTCTGAGGCCCTAGCACTAACATTTCGAACCGTTCGAATTCGAAGATTTGACTGTATTTAGGATGAAAATATTCGTGCTGGGCCCACAGAAAGCAAGGCTTTATCGTGTCACGCTTTTAATCAATGCTAATGTAACCCGCGTTGACACTAAGGAGGGTACGATGTGCGTCCGAATCGATCGATGCCGAATCTTCAACTGGAACGGTTCGATATGCTGTAGCACTACGTTTATCATGCAAAGATAGTGTTAGAAATTTGTATAAATAAATTTTCTAATGTATAATGATATAAAATCAGGATAAGAAGGTTTGGTTGGAGAGGGGGAGGCCTTTGCCCAGCAGAGGAACATTATATGCTAATCAAAAAAAAATGTATAAAGTAATGATGTACGAACACCGTTTTGAATCCGGCAGAAAACGAAATGCTGAAGAATGGCTACGTGAAGCCGGTGCTGATGACCACGCTGCCCCCCTACATGGCGTCGTCCCAGGCGTCGCCACGCCTCGCCCCTCCTCGCCGTCCCTCGACACCTTCACGTGGGGCAACCTGCGAAGCCTGCGGGACGACATACAGGACGACGAGATGCTGCACCGGGCGGCCCACGAGTTCAGGAAGCGGCACTACAGCGCGCACAGGATGACCGTCGCTGTGCAGGTTAGTTAGAGACATCCGCCTTCCATAAGGGTACTCGCATCCGATATTAACCCCCCCCCCCCCCCCCCCCCCCCCCCCCCCCCGCCCCGCGCGGTCGGGAGGGCCGACGTACATGCTGTCACGTCAAGTAATGGTATTGTTGTCGCGTTTCGTTGGGTTTGTGAGAGTTCCCGGTGGCCTTAACCTCTATTTAAAAGCTACATATCTGCTACTCTTCTGGTACAGTTGTCAATGGACTTCGCCATGGTTTTTTTTTATATAAGATAAGGGGCAAACGGGCAAGCGGTTCACCTAAGTGACTACCGACGCCGTGGACAACTGCAACACCAGGGGGATCGCAGATGCGTTGCCAGCCTTTAAGAAATGAGTATGCTCTTTTCTTTAAGCGCGTCCAGGTTAGACCGAACCGCCAACCTGCGAACATTGGCCTTGTTAGAAAACCAATAGATTTGGGGAATAGGGGTAGGGGTGTACAAGCTTGGTTGACTACTAGTGAATCTGGATAATAGGTGGTAGGGTGTAGAAGCTTGGTTAGAGTACTTGTGAATTAGGAGAATGGGGGGTAGGTGTGTAGAAGCTTGGTTAGAGTACTAGTATGAATTTAGGAATAGGGGGTACGGGTGTTATCTTTGTTAGGGTACCGATGGATTTGGGGACTCTTTGCAACGACATTGTTAAATTTGACAATTACTATACATACCGACGTCATGGCTACGCTTTGAAACCATCTTATTATACAGTGCATACATGAGTGTGTGTAAATCGTTTGGCATTGGTGTGCGTGAGGTATTATTTTAATTATTTAATATATTAAAAATATATAATTTATAAAAATCTTAGCATTAGTAAACGATTTCATATACAAATTTCAATTGTGTCCAATTTCATACTCCTCCGTCCACGCAATTTTCGTAAAATGGTAACTAAAGTTTCGCTTCACGTTCTAATACATAGATTGAAAGCGCAACGGTAAGAAAGTTGGAACTAATAAACTAGGAGGCGATTATCTTGAATGACTATCGATGCCCATGGACGATTGCACTGCTAGAAGGCTCGCAGATACGTTGCCGGCCTTTGAGAAATTATTAAGTACCTACGTTGTGTTCCCTACGTTAGCCATAATTTATTTATAGTGTATATCGTTATTATATCTTCTTACCACATACATATTATGCAAATGCTGTGTTAATATATCCAGGTCTATGTCAATGATTTCCGCTAATGTAATTTATTGCAAAATTAATTCCCTTCGTAAATGTTACATGTTACGTACAAAACACATAAGCAAACATACATATTTAATAAAGTTATATCTCTTCTCAGAACAGAGTGCTAGCAACCCTTGTACACCTAACGTCTCTTATCAACATATTCAGTTAATTATCAAAATTGACCTTAGGAATTAGTGCCTATAATACAACCAAATTAAATAAATTTTAACTTGGCTTTCTTACTCGGCGAGTAATTAGAAAAGAGTACTCACCACTGGTGCAGGGACCCTTAGTCTTTCCTAAGTTATTTAAACGCTCATCAGCGAATAGGGCATACATCAAGTGGCTCGGTTAAAATGCCATCCAGCGGTTAATCTGCGCATACATCTCGTCCGCAAGGTTTAGTCGAGATGGGGTTTTTAGATAACTCGAGATGCGAATGTTTACGACTGGTTCCGATGGCGTAACCCCGTAATGTGAGCGGGTAATGGTACCGCTTTAAAATAAATAAGGCTACTTATAAACGAGAAAGTGAGAACCGTTCTTAGTTTAACCTACTCGTATATGCTTTAAGTGACAAACTTATTTGAGGAAAAGTCTACAATGGCATTTGAGACATATGGTTTCGTATAAATTTAACATTTTTAATTTAAAAAAACATAATGAGAAATCTCAGTTATGCATAATATTCACTTTTTCCCTCCAAATAAACGTAAAGTTTATATTAGGAGTGTGGGCGATAGACTGGGTGGTTGGGGAATTTGAATATGATAGCAGAATTTGTTTGTTTATAGTATGGAATAAAATTGTATAAAAGTCGTAATAGACGCCAATATATAGTAGTTCCATATTTGAGCCATTATTACGTACATCATTTCTATAATCGTTTATTTCGTATATAATATTATAACAGATTAAGCATACATTACAAATATCGTTTTCAGAATTAGGTTCGCTTATGAGAATTGGACGCAATTGTGCCCTTTACATCTGTTATTAGCATATCTGGAAGGTAATCGGATATCAGCCATGTGGCGATATGTCCATTCGGCAGATATTTTGATTGGGCAATACTGACTTTTGGTGGCATGGTATGGAGTATGGACAGCGTGCCTTTTTGAATAAATCCCCCAAAAAAATTACAAGAAATTTGGATTCGATCCAAAGAAAAACCGATAAGGTGAAATTAGAATTTTAAAGGACACTGGGTGTATTTCTGTGTGTGTTTGACGTAAGGTTAAATAATATGGCCAAGAGCGTGTCAATTCACGCTTATATAGAAGGGTTCCGTATCTGATTCGCTATAAATGTAATTGTTAAATAACTACAAAAGTTTTTGTACGCTTTCGTTCAAAATAATTTTCCTAATGAGTTTTTAGCATGCTTTATCAACATGGAGAATTTCAAGTCTCTACGTCTAATAGTTTAGAAATGCTAGGGGAGGAGGACGACCTTAAGGCCAGACAGACGGACGTACGGACGGACGGACAGAGCGAAGTTATGAGGGTTCCTTGTCATACGGAACCCTAAAAAATGATCCTAATACATACTACCATACACAATGTGCAAAAAGAGAAAAATACAAAAGAAGTTAGCAAATATTATAAAATTCATTCAAATATAAAAAAATCCTGTTTTCTGTCCTGCCAATAAATTTCGTAGCTTAATCATTGACCGGCATTTGAGTTGATCGCTAGGTTAATTCATTCTTATCGCGGCCGTGTGATAGATGAGTTTTCAAAGCCTCTGACCTATTCAGTGTTTCGGAAGCCACTTAAAACAGGGGGTCCCGATTAATGTCAGTGACATAGTACTGCTAAACCGTAAGTTTGTGGGGGTTCCGGGGATGACGTCATACTGTAGTCGGTCATGTTAACTCGCCCCACAGCCACATCCTCTGCAATTTTAGAGGACCCTGGTACTAGACCGGGATAACATTAGGGCGAAGTGATCTTCTAATAGCTAGTTGAGAAATAGCCGCCAAATTTCCGGGTTTTTTTTTTTAAATTTATTTATTTGTTTTAGGTCGGAAGGTGAAAAGAAGCCGGAGTCAATAAAAATTATAGAAGAAATGACGGGAAAAAAGATACACTTCTACGATGTCGATCTCAGGGACGGTGAAGCTTTGAACAGGATTTTTAAAAACGTGAGCAAACTTCTTTACTATGAAATATACAGGTAACTTATTGCCGTTAGGGGCAATAAATAAAGGCACACGTTTAAGGGGCGAGGGTATCACTCAAATGTGACAATGTGTGACCACGGGTAGGCGGGGTGGGGCAAAAGCTCTGTGACGGCATATACCTAAATTTAATTTATTTTCTCTTTTTTTGACATCCTTATATTATAAACGGGAAAGTGTTACATTGTACACATGGATGAAGATTAACTCTCTGTTAGTACATAAATTGGAGTTCCCTTTTGAATATAACTAAATTTGGAAAGGCTCATACTTTATATCTGGCTCCATAAGAAATATCATTCATCAAACTTTAAATAAGACTTCTTCTACGAAAGCATAAATAATGGATTATCTAAATATAGTACAATGGAATGCACAGAGCCTATTGAGCAATAAGTTGAGCCTGACTAGATTTTTATATGATTTTAATATACATATAGCTATTATCTCAGAGTCCTGGTTGAAGCCTAATATTCGTTTTTGTATTAGGGGATATCAGGTAGTAAGAAATGATTGCGGTAATAAGCATAATGGAGTAGCGATTTTAATCCGGATCTCTCGCTGTCCGCGCCTTCTACCTCGTTCTCCGTGCGGGGGCCGCGCAGTTCGGAGTGCGCCTGTAATACCTTGCCCATGAACTCCATGAGCCGTGCGGGGCGGGCGGTGGACTCTGCCGATTCGTCCAGAGCGCCGACCTCGTTCTTCACCGAGCGCACCAGAAGCTCGCCGAAGCCGCGATCCGTGAAACGGGCGTTATCGAGCGCGTCCTGTGTCCTGTCGCGCTCGGAGACGGTCCGTCCAAGCTCCTCGTGCATCTCCTCGACGCTAAGTAGATTAAGAACATATGAATCGCTTTTTAGGGTTCCGTAGTACTAGAAGGATCCCTTATAATTTCGCTCTGTCCTTCCGTCCGTATGACTGCCCGTATGCTGGTCCCCCCCTAGCATTTTTAAACTATTAGACGTAGAGACTTGAAATTTTCAATGTTATGGAATAATCGAGTTATGGAAGATGACAAACGCACTAAAACCACTACCTGAAAGAGGTCGCGACCTCTTATAAATATTCAATAAATGTTTTCCTTTCACTGAATTCTATTCGTTACTACACTCTGGTGCAATGAAATGGCACAGCCTTTATATCATTTGACTCCATCCCTTTCCCTTACTCCTGTCTTTCTATTTAGAGGTAGCGCCATGCTTGTAGCCGAATTGAGCCGGTGCGTCCGGGTACCAGTACCTCTTTCTTACATAAGATCGGCGTGAAGTGGCGGTAATGCTGTCATCTCAAGTGATGGTATTGGAATGGAGAGAAAAAGGAATTCGAGGAATAGATTTAGGGTCAAATCCACATTCAAATGGTGAACATTTTTCGAACTACTGTTTTACGGGTCTCCCGAGACACAGAGGAGGTCGACTATTTGAAAAACTTCATTAAAATGGGTCACCCATCTATCAGCCGACCGCTGAAACAACTGCTTCAACCAGCGAGCGACTCAAATGCCGGCCACAGATTAAGGTACGGCCACCTCTACGAACTTCTCCTCTCATTTGCCCCTTGTTACATAAAAAAGGGTTAAGTACCATGGTCTGCTTAGATTGTAGAGGATGTGGCTGTGGGGCGAGTTAAGATGACCGATTGCCATCTTTTATAAAAAATTAAATTTTTTTTTTATGAAATTTTCATTTTATTAAAATTTTTTATAATAAAGTGTCGTGATAGACGCGTGTCTAACACGCGCCTGTTCTACTTGTATTAGTCGAAATATTAGTTACATAAAAAATAAAAAATAAAACACGTTCGATACCAGCTCGAATTCAAGTATTGTATTACAGATAGAGCGAGCGTTATTCTACGTTCCGTTACATCGTTGCCCTTCCGAAACACGGATTAGGTAGAATATTTGAAAACCAGTGTTAGAGTATATTAATGTGTACTTTAAAAACGAAAACTGGCAATCTAGGCGTCTCAGTAAAAGGCCGGGGCTTCGCGAACGGCTGAGCTTCGGCTCGCCCCAAACACCCCGCCCGCTGACGCTGTGAAGGTCACTCTGACCAACAGCACACACAATCAGAAAAAAAAGATGCTTTGCCCATACATTAGGCGATCTTCGTCTTCTTGTGGTGCCATCTCCTACCGGAGGTTGGCTATCATTTTGGCAATTTGTATTTTACAGACGGAACAACGATCTGGTGTAGAATGTATACTCTATACTTCTAAACTAATATATAAAGCTGAAGAGTTTGTTTGCTTGTTTACTTGAATGCATTAATCTCGAATCGAATCGAAAATCGAATCTTCGAATTGAAAAATTCTTTTACCGTTATACTGCCCATTTATCGAGGAAGGCTATAAAGGCTATACGTTATTTATTATCACGCTAAAATTTATCACCTAATTTTACACTGATGGAGTCGCGGGTAACTAGTGTAGTATACAGTAAGTAACCAAACGTTCGGTCAGGATCAGAGGGTCCAGGGGGTGGGTCTTCCTCTTTATCTGCCCAATAACTGGTAAATTCCCCTATGAGTACGCGATCCTTGACTCTCCTAACTGCTATTGTCACTCTCGCTATACCATCCGGGACAGTAGCATTCGCATTATTTTATTCTTCCCATTTAAATTTATATCCTTTTAGTCCATGCCTTATTCCTTTAGTCCTACCTATTTGTCTAATAATTGGTAGCGCCATGCTTGCAGCCCTTTCTGTCTACAGCCGAATGGGGTCTCCATGTCTGGGTACGCCTCTTCTTTTATTTGTCCGATAACTGGTCAGATCCATTACGGGTACGCGACCCCGGAGCACCCTAGCTGCTATTGTCACTTCCCCTATACCATCCGTGACAGTAGTATCCGCATCCTTTCTCTCCTCCCCATCTACCTTTATATCCTTTTAATCCATCCCTTTTCCTTACTCCTATCTTTCTAATTAGAGGTACATTTTATATATTTCCGTGAATTAATTTTTCTACGCCCATAAGTGGGCTCATGAAGTGGGCCCAGAAGTTGGCTTCATATTAATGCCTGTGATATAGGTAACAGCGGCCTGTTATACACAAATATATTCTTTTTAGAAATATATAAATACATACATATGGATAACACACCCAGACTCGAGGTGGGAATCGAACCCACGACCCCGGAGCAGAAGGCAGGGTCACTGCCCACTGCGCCAACGGGCCAGCCAAGAGTCTATTAACATAACAAAAGTATTCAAAGAGATTTGTGATACGATAAGGTTTGATATCAAAGCGAGGTTTATTGTTTTACGTTGCTTCATATTTCCGAACCGACAGCATATCCAGCTTTGCTGAAAGCCAAACAAAGCACAAAGGGCGTGCATGTAAATCCTCTGCTATGCAAATACAATGTACTAAAGCGACGGTCTCTCATACAAATCGGACTGCACGTATTGGGACTAACAATACCGTTCGGCTTTGAACGGATGATTTTATATCGTTCATAACAGATTTATATACTTGTTAGCATTGTATAACATCATCGTTATTACATTGTATAAAAATAAGTCGTTTCCCAGCATTGTACACGCAGATCTTTCAAGCTACGCAACAGATTTTAATGCGGTTTTCACTAATAACCAAAGGAATTTCAAGGATAAGGTTTATATCTACAATACCACATCATTTATGTAATAGAAGATAAAAGACGAGAATTTCAATGATTTGTAACGAGATGTCGTAAAAAAACGTATTTTTGTGAGCTTACCTAGCGTGCGCTGGCTAAACTTTACGAGATAGAACAAAATAATGTACTATTGGATTGAATGCGACTATATACCTTAAAAAGATCTATAGTAAAGTACTCGATGGCATACGTGTATCTCCTAAATTTAACCCACAGGAACTATTTTATATTTTACATATTACTAAAAATAATGAACTATTTTAAAGAATACGGTATTAATCCTTAACCATTTAAATATGCTCTATATTTTGTACATTTTTTGCAGATCAACTTTGCCCTTTACAGCATATAATTAAAATGAATATTTTAGAAGATATAAAAAATTTCAAATACGGTGACAGAGCGGGCGAGCGCACGTTAGCGTATGCGACCAATAGATGGCGCTATAATTTGATATAAAAAATAACCCAACGTTCCGCCTGCCCTCCCTGTTTCCTTCTGCCGACTCCATGATTTGCATGAAATTTCCTATATTTATTTTACTAAAGTATATTCTACTTAATTGAGTTATTTAGAAATCACACTCTTCATTTCTTTTTATGCCTAATAGACACATTATTACGATCATGTATTCATGCCCACTTCTCTCTCCTCGTAAAACATTAACTTCCCTAGTTAACTGCCAAAGTTCCACCGGTTATGGTTAATAAATATTGTGCCCTTAGGTACTTTAGAAAAAAGTAGTATCATAACTTGAGCTGGAGAAATAGGCGGGCCGAGGTAAGGACGGGAGATAAATTATGTTCATATTGTTAACGAACTCTAGTTTCTTCAAAAGGGACTTGAAGATAATACAGAGACTTACCTCATACATTTTTGGATTTATATGTTACTAGCTGTATCCGTGACTTAGTCCGCGTAAAATTAGGTAAAAAATAGGTTTAATTTTGGTGTGATGATATATAGCCTATAGCTTCTCTCGATAAATGGGCTATCTAACACTGAAAGAATTTTTCAAATCGGACCAGTAGTCCCTGAGGTTATGGCGTTCAAGTAAACAAACAAACAAATAAACTCTTAGGCTTTATATATTAGTATAGAGTAATAATTAACGAATGAACGAATAAATATTATGTGATTGGGAACGAAATTACGTGAATATAATGCCGGAGCCAGACATAGCTACATTTGAATGATCATTTCAATGATTATGTAGTGAGGCTGGGGACTTTGTGTAACTGCACAAAGTTTTGTAGAACTTTGTAGACTTCAAGGACAAAATTGTACAAACGCTTTGAGCTACGTCTGGCGCCGGTAATCGAAACCGCTCACGCGTTTTATGAGTAACTAGCTGTACCCGCGACTTTGTTCGCGTAAAATTAGGTTCGTAAGAATAGATTTAATTTTAGCGTGATGATATATAACCTTCCTCAATAAAAGGGCTATCTAATACTGAAATAATTTGTAAAATCTGATCGACACTTCCTGAGGATAACGGGTTCAAGCAAACAAACAAACAAACTTTTCAGCTTCATATGTTAGTATAAATTTAAAATGAAAAAGAAAACAGAAATATAATATACTAGTGGACGTTGACCTGTTGACACAAACTGGCCCAAAAAAGCGAGGAAGACCACATGAAACTTGGATATCCGTCGTCAATAATGACCTAAAGAGATCCCTACTAAGTGATGCGACGACCCAGAACAGAAGTGTCTGGCGGAAAATGACGAGGAGAGCCGACTCTTAACGAAATGGAAAAAAAGCTAGGCAAAGAGAGATAGTGGACGTTGACCTGTATATCTACTGTCACTAACTTAACGTTGTTAAATTAGTTAAGCTTACTTACTATTATATTCACGCTATTAGAGGTAGGGCCATGCTTGTAGCCGAATTGGGATGGCGCGTCCGGGTACCAGTGCCTCTTTCTCACATGAGATTGGCGTGAAGTGGTGGCAATGCTGTCACGTCTAGTGATGGTGTTGTTGTCGCATTTCGTTCGGCTTGTGAGTCTTCCTGGTGGCCTAAACCGAAGAGTTTACGAGATAGAATGAAGATTAAGGGAGAATATTATTAAGATAGAGTGAAGATTATAAAGATTAAGGGCCGGCAGCGCATCTGCTGGCCTTCTGGTCGTGTAGATGTCCATGGGCGCCGGTAGACACTTCGGTGCCTGCTGCTTGCTCGTCTGCCCCCTTGTAACATAAAAAAAATATAATTTCGTATAATTAACATTTAAAGTTCTTTAAATTTAATTAAAAAAAATGAAATAAAATAACTTAAAAATGTAGTAAACAAGGCTAATGTTCCAAATTCAAATAAAGGTCACATTTAAAGCTAACGTACAGTAACTCATTATCTCCTGCTACGAAATAAAGCCGCGGATCAATTAATATAAAAAAGGAGTAAGAACTCTATCTTTTAAGTCGAAATTAAATGCAAATATTGCTATGGGGCCCTTCAAGAAAAGAGCATACTCATTTCTCAAAGGCCGGCGACGCATCTGCTATCCCCCTGGTGTTGCAGTTGTCCATGGGCGTCGGTATTCACTCAAGAGTACCGCCTGCTCGTTTGCCCCTTGTTATATAGGAAAAAAAAACATATTTTCTAATATGGCAGATTATATGTAATGGATTTAAACCCCATTTATAAAGGATTATGAGCTCCACTAAGCCATCGAATTTCAATTCTTACAATCCAAAATTCTGCATTAAATCCTCAATGCTTCTTACTTTGTTACGAATAAAGTCATCCATAATGACCTTAATATCCCTTTTGTTGCTGATTTGGCCCGAACCCGATACCAATCCTTTCATGACAAACTTTATTCCCACTCTAACCCACTAGTTTCCAACCTAGCTTCCTACTCTATTCCTGATAATCCTCCGAGGCGTGTGCAAAGAAGAGGGCCTCGTGACCATCTAAGTTTAATATGATAGACATATGCTATCGCTGACTTTTTGTAGTTCCTTTTAAGATGTACAATTCCATGTTACATTATTTTGATGTATCTCGTAAGGTGTAACCAGCACACGCAATGTAAGCTCGCAAAAATACGTTTTTTACGAAATCTCACTACTAATCATTAAAATTCTCGGTTTTTATCTTCTATAACATAAATGTATTACAGATGTGGGGAAGGCACACCAAGGTGAGAGGCTTTTCGGCGAGGAATGAAAGGTGGGAGCGAAGGTCGATATGCTCAACCTCACTGGAATTTCAATAAACTGCACAGGTTATTTGAAGCGGACGTTGCAAGAATGATATTTCATGGTTTTATTTTTTTTAATCAGCCTGTTGTCCCGCGGCTGGACAAAGACCTTGCCCCTCTCAAACCATTTATTCTTAATAAATTTCAACTACTTAATAATTACAGCAATGTTTTAATAACTTATCGGTGGAAAAGCGTCATCGTTCATTACGTTACACGAACTTTACAATTTTTTAACCCCCCCCCCCCCCCCTGCCTTGTCGAAACCCCTATTCATCACGAGTTTAAACGAACAGGAATCTTCAGAGTCCGAGCTGAAGACGGAGCTAACAGCTTTACTTATTATAACTTTTATTTATACAAAGTTCCGGAGTTCTTGAGCACACTCACCGAAGAATATCCTGTAAAACACCGATGTCTAAGAAGTGTCGACACCGAAGCATCATCGGGAGATGGACTCTACAAAGGTTAAAATACCTTTGTAGAACCTAAACGAAGCGAAACGTACGGTATTATTGGTATATTATTTATTCCTTACTCTTTTTGATGGTTACGTAGATCTTATCCTAAGGTTGAATAAAAAATATTCGCACTGTCATAATATCAGAATAATCAAAATCTTTCCTTAAACAAGATGAAAACTACCTCTATAAGCTTCACGCAATGGACCTGGAAACACAAAGCAAATGGCTGACTATGGGTGAATTCTGTATCCCGCCTGCATTGAGATGGCGTACCCTAATATACGACTGGTCTCCAGCCGTACTAAAATTCTACCTCAATGATTTCCAAATGAAACTCCCAGACCAGAGTAATCTAAAATCATTATTAAAGCCTTGATAGTCCATCGGTGGAAAGGATGGGCTGTACTCTTATACGTGCCCAGTTCAATTTCCGACGCAGCTAAGCTCTCAACCACTCCCAAAACAAGTTGGCGAATTAATGGGAATATTAGACATATTAGATATACTGTAAAAGTGTTTCTCATATTCTTTAAAAAAATAAAAAAATAATAATATATACAGGACTATATGACACACGGACGTCTGTTCCTAAGGTTGACAACTTAATGCCATTATAGGTAACAGGTGCCTGGGCATCCAGGAAGTCACGATATTGGCCCACCTTTGCGAGTCCATTCGAGCCACATGCCCAGTCTATTCCCATTCCCACTTCAGCTGACTTCTTCCTTACATCTATTACCTCAGTAATGGAACAAAGGGGGGTGTTTTACATCCGTTACCTTAGTAAAGGAACAAAGGGTGGTTTTGCGTTTCCCTTTCTACTAAGTTTAAGTTAAAAGCTGCTGTTAGGAGTGGATGCAACTATACCCGAGCGGCGTTGGGGTTTGGATCGAGAAACATGCGGATCCGCGGCGCGACTCCCGCGACTCCAACGCGTCCGGGCCCCGCGAAGGCTCCAGCGGCAGGAAGTCCGCGTCGCAGAGAGACAAACCGCCCAAATCCAAAGCCAGCTCGGCGGCAGGTGCGTGTTGGGCGACGGTAGGCAAAGAAAGATTTGCCTTTATCTAAAAGTAATGTCGCATGTGCGTCCGCAGCGTGGGAGTCCCCGGCGCCGGCGGAGGAGGCGTCGGCGCCGCGGGGGCGCCGCCGCGCGCACCACGCGCCGCCCAGCGCGCACAAGTGGGTCCCGATTAATATCACTGAGTGATATTAGTCGTGATATTGTAGAGATTGTGGGGGGTGACGTCAGACGACTGTTTGTCATCTTAACTCCCCCAAAGTCACAATGTCCTTCTCCCATCACCTTCTATTTAAGCATACTCTGGCACTACGCCGGGATAAAGCCGGGTAGAAGAACATTCTTCAAAGTCAAAGAATGTTTTATATTAATTAGAGCGAACATTAACGCAAGGAATTTTTATATTTTTGAATGAATTTTCGTACTATGCGACGGGCCGGCAGCGCATCTGCTGGCCTTCTGGTCGTGCAGATGTCCATGGGCGCCAGTAGGCACTTCGGTGCCTGCTGCTTGCTCGTCTTCCCCCTTTGTAACGAATAAAAAAAAAAAAAAGAATGCATAGTGCTGTGGTTCGCTATATGTAGTCTTAAATTCCTCAAAAATCTTTCGACTTGTATCTTTTATATAGAATCGTTCAAAGATTAAATTCATCCAGTTAGGCGAACCCCTACACACCATATTCAGGGGATGTTTAATATTTCAGATGGATCGCTCTGATTCGCCCCGTGTTCAGTGCCAACTGTTTTCCATTTACCTAGTTTGCATTCGTAGTGCAGTGCTGCGAAGATTTTTAAATCCGCGAACTCTCAATATTTCATTCGTACCTTCGCATCCACAAGATTTCGACGTGAAGTGCCTGCTTTATTCGTTTTCGCTTAAACGAGATAGAACTGAATATATTTTATTAAATTTGTCTATGGGTACCTGTCCAGTCGAAACAACCCTGGTAGATTTAGGTTCATAAGCATGAAATATCAGCTAAAATTTTCAAAAGAGATTATTCACAGATACGCTCATGGGAATTTAGAAAATGTTGACTGTTTTTTTTACCTTCGCTTTGAGACGACAGAACGTTAAAGCATTTTTAAAGATTTTCATTCAAGATCTCAACGTTACCGAGAATTCCTGAGAGTTGTAGACTTTTTCCAGGACGTCGGAACAGGAAGACAATTTGCTCTGTGCGAAAAGTTTTATAAAATCTGTTCTTTGTTATCTCCTAGATTCTGAACGAGGCTAACTGTACCCCTCTCTGGTTCAAAACTTCTAATAAAAATATTTAATTGCATCTTTTTTATGTTACAAGGGACAAAAGAGCAGGCGGTTCGTCACCTAAATGAATACCGACGCCCATGGATAACTGCACCACCAGAAGGCTAGCAGCCGGCCGGCCTTTAATGACAAGATAGGCCACCGGAAAATCTCACAAATCGTGTAAAAACGCGACAACAATACCATTATGTGTGGAAGAGGTACTGGTACCCGGACGCGGCGGCCCAATTCGTCCGCCCAAAAAGACTACGTGGCACTACCTCTAATTATATTATTTAGAGACCTTAGATGGAGCCTAACTTGCATCAAGCCAAGTTGCAGCCATTAGCTAGTGATATCATAAACGTCACTATGAACGAGTGCCTCGATCCTGCAGCAAGCACGTGATTTGTATTCCAAGGGTGTCAACGCAGACACTGAATCATGTCAGCTCATATTTCACAGCGTTACAGCACAACGGATGCAGCAAATAACCCCGGGCGGGGCGCTCTCACTGTTGCTAGCTTCACGTACTCCTTATATCCTCTATCCCTGTCACATCTCACGAATAAAAGGCACATCGTTTGATTGTACGTTTTACACAACACAGTTAGTTTCCCTTAGTTGCTACAAATTGCATCTATATTGATAAAATAAACAATGCAATATATATGCCCAGTGCAATACATATCAGCGATATTACGAAATTTCGCTTTCGCAAACGAAAAATGATCGCATCATTTGAATCATTCGCAGACGCTTTAAACCATTTGCACCGTGCAAATGGTTTCCAAATACGAATGAAAGATATTATTTTAAACGTTCACATCAAAATATGCGGTCCTGTCAAATGAAAATGCACATACAACTAAAGGGGATTGTTTTGAGCATTAGCATCTCTATTCGTATTCTCCTCAAACGATATGAATGTTTTTGCAAATGCGAATAAAAAGGGAATTGGTTTGAAACACTCGCATTAAAATTCGCATTCGCTTCAAGTGGTGCGAATGTGTGAAGAGTTAGAAGACGTTTATTTTAAATATTTCAATTAACTTTCGCTCTCCCAAAGTTGCGAACGACTTGCGATTGCGAAATTGAAGGTCATAATAAATTAATTTAGAATAAACAGTGAGAGTTTGTTAAGTATTGCACGATGCGTTCAGCTTCATGAGAGGCATTTTTAGTCATCTGTTTTATATGACAAGAGGCAAATCTGAAGGCACAAAGCCGCGGGTAAAGCTAGGACACAACGTGAATAATTTATTTCCGTTTCTCAGCCAATCTTGAACGCAAAAAGGTCGCTTGAAAACTGACGACCTCCCACGCTACCCTAATCCGTCTTCTTGCGACTTTTCCCCGTATATAAATTGCACTCACATAATACATCGGACGTGGCGTGAGTCGTTAGGTTTTTCTGAGTGCCTAACCGTATATCTGTATGTACATCTTAATCTATATAAATTACGCGTCACGTTGTTTGTCCCCGATGGAATCCTAAACTACTTATGGACCTTTTTAATTAATTTACGTCTCGTTTGCAGGTTGATTCAACTTGGAAGATAGAATAGCACATCTCAAAAATGAGTCGCTGAAATATATGCAGAGTGCATAAGTTCCGAACGACTGCACCAAATCGGACATAGTTTTTTTATTGTGTTCGTTATTATTAGGCTAAGGTTTGTATAATATAAAAGGAATGGAAAAACGAAAGCGAAAAGGAAATGTAATTGAAAAGTAACAGGAACGGGGAATAATGTTATAGGATGTAGTAAATAGTAAGTAATCCAATGTTTGGGCAGGACAACGTCTGCCGGGTCCGTAAGTATAATTATTTGTATATCTGTTTGCTTTCATTATTTCGAAATTTCATTTTGTTCTTGAACAGTTTTATAAATGAATATTTTGTTCAGTATATTAATTATTCTACGTTTAAAATGAATAAAATTGTAAGTTTATTTTAAAGAACAGATACATAGTGTATATGTATGTACATACATACATACATATAGATGGAGCTAAAGAATTTTACTTCAGTCGTGTGGTTTTTTAATTGCAATTTTTAATATAAAATTAGCATCATAATAATTGCACGAATGTTATTTATTTGTATTGTAATTTGGTGTATTATTAATTCTTGTAATTTTGCATGCCCTAAAAGTGGCAGATTGTAGATAAGTCCTCAAAACAATGTACCTAACAAAAATGACTAACAGAATGTGCCCTCTAACATTCTCAACCATATGTTTATATCTACCAACATTGCAAAGGTATGAATATATTCTAGCTCTTAATAATACTGTTTTAAATCTATGTGGTGTTCAGATGTTTTTTTTAATTAAGGGGCAAACAGGCATGCTGTTCACTAAAGTGACTACCAATGTCTATGGACAACAGCAACACCAAGGGGCTCCTAGATCCGTTGCCGGCCCTTATGGATAGAGTATGCCCTTTTCTTGAAAGTCCCTAAGTTGTACTCGTACCTTTGTTACATGTCGAATCCAGTCGGTTTCTTTTCTTGTGCATAATCTTTCATTAACCTCAGTTGGATTTTGTATGGTGCGCGTCCGCGTTTGTACCGCATCCGCCGACCTGTCCGCACAGCGCCATCTAGTTTGCTTTAGTGTGTTTTTCCACTCGACATCATCGCCATCTCGTTATGTAGCGGCGTCTGCAACTTTAACCGAGTAGAGAGGGTCCTACGCCACCATTAAATTTTCAAATTCATTCGTTTTTAAAACAATTGAGTACGTAACTGCTGCTCTCTTACAGCACATAAACTTTCGTTTCAGGGTGTCAGAGTAAATCCTTACCTTGTTTGTCTCTAGATGTCATCATTGGACGAGGTAGCTGTACCTCCAATATACTTTTGTATGAAGGTATATCAGTAAAATCCCTCACATATCCACTACCCACCTGGCCACAGTCTACGCAGTGCACGTCGTGTTGTGCGCACCAGGCGGGAGCCAACGCGTCATAGCGCACGCCGTGCAGTAAGTCGAGCACGAACTCGTTGTAATCGAACACGCATTCGGCATGGAGATGGTTGGCCGGCGAGTAGATGACCAACACTTTGGTTGGTGCGGGAATTTCTAAAAAAAAAAAAAAAAGTGGAGATTGGTAATACACAATTGAGCTGGTTGGCCTGTTGACACAGTGGACAGTGACCTTGCCTTTTGCTCCGTGGGTCGTGGGTTCGATTCCAACCTCGAGTCTGAGTGTATTATCAATGTGTATGAATTTATTTATTTCTAAAGAAAAATATCTGTGTACAACAGGCGGCTGTTACCTATAACAAAGGAAGTTCCTGAAGAACGGTGAAAGTATTCCATCAGGATGTGAGAGACTATGGAAGATAGAAACTAGATGGTGGAGAAACTTACCCCCGTTAAGATAGGGTTCTTGAAGTTATTGTAAAAAGAATTTGCAAAGAATATAAAGAATGATTATTAGCTGCATCTCCTTCGGTGCTGTTATTTGTTAGGTTTAACGTCAATTTATGCTGCTGTGGCTAATCGAACGTGCTACAATGGGAGTTCTATATTTTAATAGTTGTTCTGCTATTCGGTGCGACGATATGAGGACCTTAAATTCTTGAGAGATATTTTTTATAAATTATATCTAATAACAAAAACACAGACACATACACGCACAAACATGCACACACAAGATTTTTCTTGTTACTCTCAATAAGCCCTTTTATTTGATACCCATATTGTAGAAATGCTTCAAAATAACTATTCCGCCATCTGGGATAGTCCGCCACGTAGGATTTAGAATGACGTCTCATTATTTTTCGAGTTATTTTTCACAAGCGCTCACATTTAATACCGATATTGTAAAAATCTCAGCACCACTCTCATCAGACTGTACGCGGAATTGCTTCCACTTGACGCCTCTCTTGTGTGGTCGTGGTATTACACAGGGCGAGCCAATTCGTGCAACTGATGTTGCTGGTGTCTACCATTGTTTACTATTCTGATCTAACTGCTGCACCCACAGTTATTACAAAATCTATCCCTTAATGTATATTTAAGACACTTTAATAAAAAATGCTTTATTTTGTTTTATTTATTATTTGATTTTATAAAATTATATTTTTTTAACCCCTTTAGCTGAAGTGTCAGTTTTTACATCACGAGATATTGATGCATCAGCCCAGGAACGGTAACACATCTGCTTACGGCGTGAAGCCGACTTACAGGTGTAACCGAACTAAGGCTGAGACTTGCCACCGGTGGGTACTACAGAAGACGGAATGAAGAGTTCAATGCCCTGCAACACCACATCGCCAACAGCGTCAGCAACAATATTCGGATCATCCGACGAGAAGCAAACTTACCCCCATGGGTAGGATGCAAAGAAAGACCGCATCCCATCCCAATCCGCCGACCGAATTTTGTCAAGAAGCCAGTTACTAAAATTCAATCTCTTGACATAATCTTGAGGTAATAAATTCCGAACTTTTTGAAGATGGTATGGATAGCGATTTACCCTTCGTCGAAAACCAATGACTTTCTTGTGGGAATTTAATTCAATCCTCCAGTTCTGACACCATTGTTCAAGGTTAGTGATATGACATTGAAAAGTTTGAGATACAATTATAGAATTAGATGGGTTGGAAAATTTTAACTCCTACGGTTGTTATACTTGAAATAACGGATATACAAAAACAAAAAAAAATACTATTAAAGAATACATAAAGGTTTCTTAGATGAGATTTAAGTCTTTAAAAAATACTATTCAATGAGAAAAAGGTTTTGTACAAAATTAATTACTGTTTTACTGATTTTAAGTTCGAGGCAGTCTTCTTGAAAATAGAATTGATGGATGAGCTAATGCAACGATAAAACTGATGTGTGGGAGATATAACCAAATATAATGTCTCTTGCCGGCGAGTCCAAGTAGAAAGTAACAAACTAGATTTTCGAGTGATGAAGCGTAAAGATGAGATGTTTGCTTGAACGCATTAATCTCAGGAACTACTGTCCGATTTGAAAAATTCTTTCAGTGTTAAATAGCCCATTGATCGAGGAAGGCTATATATCATCACGATAAATTTTAATCTATTTTTTTTTTTACTTCATTTTAGGTTGACGAAGTTGCGGGCACAGCTAGTCTTGTATAAGCTTACAAAATATTGGCGCTGGAAAGACAGCAAATGGAGGGACACATTATACAAGACAAGAAAATATCATATAAAAAGTAAGCGCTAACTAGTACACCAATATACCAATTCATACAAACAAAATCAATAAACATTCAATGACAGGAAATATAAATACCCTCATTTACATTACAACACAAAGATTTAAACGAAATCCCCATAAAAATCTCCATCTAATAGACCGGGAAACACTCCCCCAATCGCCCCAAAAACCTCGCAAATCTAAAATTTAAACAGGATGCAACTTAAGAGGGATGCTGCGACCTGTCTCACGACCCTGCAGGTGACGGCCCACATGTCTTGTACACACACTTCCGCCAAACGTTTCTCACCCTTACCACATACACGATAAGGTATAAATCAACTGCACCTTTAACCTAGCATCACTCCTGTGGGAACCAAGTTTACGCAGTATTGGATTCTTAGTCATTGTTATTTCCTTTATGCAACGCTTTGTGACCGAATGATTTATCCGAATTTGTTAATACTTCTTTTCTGTCAAATTCTTGTGCATCTGCTTAGGGGATGTTATGTGTTCGTTACGATCGTCATAAATGCCGCATCAAAATGAGCTGTTTTGAATAGATTTTGTTGGTAAATAAATTCTCAGTTTAAGCAAGACGATGCTGTGGGACGAAATATTTTCTTATACCGGAGCCAGACATAGCTCTAAGTCTTTGTACATTTTTGACCTTGAAGTCCTCAAAATACTACAAAACTCTCTACAGTTCCACAAAGTCCCCGTCCACACTACATGCTCATTCAAATGAAGCTATATCTGACAACGGCATTAGACCTAAATGAAATATTGATATGTCATATATTAAATTTTAATGCTCTGTGAAATTATACCTGTTCAAGAAAAACTTTACGCTCGCTTGACTTGGGGAGTAAGCTGGCGAAAGCGTGTCGTGAACGTTACGAAAAGCGTGATCGGGTGAAGCGAACGGAAGCTGATAGGGAGATATAAGTTAGTGAAGATAGAAAAAACGAGAATAACGTTTCATATATTAATGTAGGGGCAAGAGAGAGGTGCGAGCATACATTTTCTTTTGCTCTTTCTCTCATAGCCAGTTATAAGTTTTCGTATATCTAAGGCACAGTGCGGGCCTAGTGTCCGTAAATAAAAATATGAAAATGGGAACTTCAAGGTTATCGATAGGAATTTTAAAATTAGCTGCTTTTAGATAATAAAGGGACATAAAATATATGACAAGCGCATGAGGGGGCAGGGAAAGGGACATAATATTTGATAAAGTGTGTTGTATTTGACAATACAAGTTTCATCAAATATCTGCATCGAAGGAATAAATTCTATTTTTTTTCCAAGTTTTTTTTCGTTAAATTAAATAGACTGGCATGGCAATTTCGCTATCAAACGTCGTTTGGGCATATTTTTCTTTTTGCATTTAATATTAAGATTATATATGTTATATTATTATTATACAATAATTGTTAGATTTAACTTTAACAATAATTAGTATATTTAACTTTAAGTTAATTTTGTTTTAGTTAAGAAATAAAGGGTGAAAGGAAAGAGTGTAAAATGTTATAATGCCTTTAAAACGGCACGGACATTTAGCTTGTGGTGAAAATTGATTAACGAGAAAAAGTTTAACTTATTAGACTACGTGTTATTTCGAAGAAAAATTTTAATTATTTCGACTATAATAAATTTAATTCGACTATAATAAAACTGTTAATAATAAGTGTTCGCAACTGTACCAAATTTCATGCATTTATGTACATAGTTGTAGAAGTTAGACATGGGCGGACGGTGATAAACTATAAGTGTGGCTTGTAGGACTACGGAACCCTAAAAATCGATTTTTGAGCCGCTATGCACAATTGCAAGCATCGTATAAATTACCATGACAAAAAGATGCGTAACGGTCAGTATTCCCTCTGCAGCTTCCACCCCAATTTAATACCATCACGGGGTATCACCGTATCACTGACCCATTGCCCGAATTTGGGGTGAAATCCGTATATACGGTGATATACGACACTGATAGATTAACTCGCTTTTGTAGTGTGCCGTTAAATATGATCGCACCCCAACGTAAAAAAAAATAATTTGAGGCAACAAAAAAACTCCCGATATCTCAACGGGTATGAAGGCGGATTTAATATGTAAGGTGTTCCGATTGACACCCGACTGGGTCATTCTCGAGGCAGACGAGATTGGCAAACAAGAATATTTAAGGCATACCTAAAAGTGAACAGGATAAACTGCGGAATGGCTGAGCTGATCAGATTTTGATAGAGCTTTCAGTGGAAGATAAACAAAGTTACAAACTAAGATTATTTTGCACTAAAATTCTTTAATAAATTAAAGCAATTGCTTGGTACAGACATGAATGAAAGTAAATAATTTTCACGAATTATATTCAATATTACAACTGAAGCTACCGTTCTTTTAAAAAAGATTATATCACATTATATAGTTTAATTTTTATTCTAGTGTTTGCATCTTAGAAAAAAAAAACAAAGAGATACGCTAGGTTTAGTACGCCAAATAACAAAGTAATATAATTGTTTATTTCCTTCAATTCACGTCATAATTGTCTATTAACCATCATACTGTTGAAGATAGGGCCTTCGCAATTATTAAAATCAGTGAGACGAGATTTCCTCTTTCGATAAACATTTAGGGTGAGTCCACATTTTATTTTTTTACATATATATAAATATGACTATTAAACACACGGTCGTCTGTTCCTAAGGTAGACAACTTAATGCCTATGTTATAGGTAACAGCCGCCTGTTATACACAAATATTTTTTTTTAAACTTAGTTTTAAAACAATATATTATCAGTTGTAATGAAAAGATTCAAACAAAGAAGTTAACTTAATATATAATATTTAATGAAAGAATATTATATATTCCCTGCTTTCTTTTCAAATACAATATTTTTGTTACTGTTACAAGAAGGAAATTTAAAAAAATGAAATAAAAATAATAAGTATTGTAAAATGAATATTGAATGATTTAAAAATACCTCCACGTGCCTTTTAAACTAACCAACCAGCCAAATTGTAGTAATGAATTCCATATCCATCAGTCGCCGGCTTTTGAGTCATTGGCTAACATTTGAGTCAGTGACTGGCATTTGAGTCAGTGGCCGGCATTTGAGTCAGTCACCGGCACTTGAGTCAGAGGCCGGCATTTGATCAGTGACCGGCATTTGAGTCAGCGGTCGGCATTTGAGTCAGCGGCCGGCATTTGAGTTAGTGGCTGGTATTTGAGTCAGTGGTCGGCATTTGATCAGTAGCCGGCATTTGATTCGATCGCTAGGTTAAGTAGCTCTTATCGCGGCTGGATGATAAATGGGGAAAGCACAAAAATATTGAGTTACTGTACTGACTTGTTTTGTCCTATCGCGAAATGGGCCGTCGCGTTAATTGTACTGCAATGACGGTAATGCGTGTGTGTCGTGTGTGGACAGGAGAAGGTAGAGGAACACGAAGACCAACTGGTCAACCGAGGAGTACCATAGAACGTCAATATAGGTGCTTCAGATAACTAGCTCTACGAGACCGTTTTGCTACAACGCTTCAAATCGCTGACCAACGATTTCTGGGAAGAAGATAGACCTGTTAACTATACATCGTACTGTTCTGAAAATGATAGAGGTTTATATCGTTAAAGTAAATAAATATAATCCATATAGCCAATATTAATATCCGTTTAGAAACTAGGAGAAAACGAGTCAATTAAATGTACAAAAAAAAAAAAAATAGTATTTAAGACAAATAAATGGATGTGTTCAACATCAACAAGCAATGTGTCGTAACTGAATCATATCGTATCGTGACCTGTGTATCAAAGTATGTATCTTATCGATAGGATCTTAAAGGTACACAGCCCTACTTGCCGCAATAATTTAAATCGATTAAATACATGAGGGAGTTTAATGAACAGCAGTCAGTTGTTATCTAAAAAGATTAGCAATGGTTGCAATAATCCTAATAATTATGAATTTTTAATATATATATATATATATATTATGTCTTAAGTACTTTATTTTTACGAAATAGTAATTGTTTCATTACACAATTAAACATTTTTATATCAAAAATATACCATTAATATAAATAAATGCCGAAGTAATGAATTTTATTTTATTTAATGAATAATTTATTTAATGTTATTTAATTTAAATGTAATTATTTAAACTTTTTTTTTCTCGAATGAAAAGTTGGAATTCAACAGTTTTGTTGTTTCTCCAATATAGCCTCCTATATTGCCGACAGTATATTACCTATAATAAAGAACGGTATTGACATTTATTATTCATAAAGCATCCTACTATGATTAGAGGAAAATGAATTAGATCTCACAATATACCTTGTTATGTTGAATTAAATATTGTATAAGTAAGAAAATTAAGTAAACTTAAACAAAATCAAAAATAAGGGAGAAAATAAAAAGATTTATCTGCAGGGAAAAACAAACAAACAAGCAAAAACCAACCAACCAACCAAAAAATAAACAAACAAACAAACCCCAAAATAATACCCTAACAAACAAGCAGACCTCCCCAAACGACAAAAATAAAAAAAAAACAAAACCCACAACAAAAACCTACCCCCCAAAAGAAAGAAAGCCACCAAAGCACAACAAGCAAAATTAAACTTTCTATTTCAACAAGTAGCTGCTCTTGTCATTAGTTTTTTCTTTTTTTGGCAGGGAGTGGAGTGGTCCATGTACTCGACAACCGGGTACATTTCTCTACCTGTGATAATCTCCTTCACTCGTGCTCGCTCTTACATAAACTGTTTATGCACACACATGCGAAAACGCACACACCCACACACTCAAGCACCAGACACAAAAACAACACCCATAAACTAAGAATAAATGATTTTAATATAGTATACTTGTTAATTTGACAAAATATTTATATATATAATTAGCCTATACTGTCCCACTGCTCGGCAAAGGCCTCCCCCTTTTTCCAACACCACCTTTCCTTCACATGCAGAGTAAACCCACATTTCTCCAGGATATGCAATAATAAGGGAATACATACACAATTAAGAAAAAAAAAGATTAACGTTACAATCAGACACTTCAATTTAATTTTCATTTATAAAAATTAGAAGAGGCCTATATATGTTATTGGCATGAAAAATTGTCACCGGCATATTTAATTTTAGTAAGATAACACAACAGGGTTACCATAGAATTCTTTATTCGATAACGTATAGAGCAAAGTGGAATAAACCCGTCTCACTGTGTCCCCGAGGCACAGGGGCGCCAATAGAGTGATTGCCTAGGGCGCTCTCGACCTTTAATCCGCCACTGACTATACAACTAATATTATAAATGTAATAGTTTGGATAGATGGGTTTTACAAGATATCTTCGAAACAGATTAGTGGGTTTTGGTAAAATTTGGTATAATAGTAGATATCGAACTTATGTCCGTATATAATAAAACTCCCGGGCCTTATCCCACACTCAAACAAAGTACATGTGGTTTTCACTTCAGAGATTTAGCTTAAACTTTTTACTAGCTGGCTGCATTCATTTCCTGCTTGCTGCCTTTAAGATATCGTTGCGCTATCGAGCTGGTGGTCTGCCGATGTTTCTCCGTCCAGTGCGCGGTTGCCACTCCAGTATTGTTCGCCCCCAACGTCCGTCATCCCTTCGGCATATGCGTCCTTCCTAACGCCACTCAAGGATAGCTGATCTTCTTCTTTTACCTAGCGCAAGCCCGGTTAAGCACTAGGGTTCGCTTTAATTGCCGAGGATATATATGGCTGCGGGGCGATTTAACATGACCGATTGTCATCTGACGTAATCCTCAGAATACCCACGATCTCTACAACCTTACGACTAATATCACTCAGTGACATTAATCAGGTTCCATTGTTTGACGTGGCTTCCGAAACATGGAGGAGGTCGGATATCAAATATAAGCCAGTACTAGAATGGGTCACCCATCTATTAAACGTAGCGAACTACTCAATGCCGACCACTGATTAGGCCACGACCTCCTAAGGATAGCTGATCTATAAACTGGTTATGTTACCATTTTAGGTGAGATATTTCCGTAAATTTTCCTAAATATTATGTTGAATCAACATCATATACGGACGACATGTAGATATACAATGCCATGAATATGGTGAACACAGTACAACCAACAGAGACATCGATTAAAAAGTTTACTGTAGATAACATGTTGCGATATCTTCGCATTGTGTTCGAGTTCGTATTCACAATTCTATTATGTGCGGCGCTCGCTTTACGTATAGTTAGTTCGAGGTAGGGTGACCATTGAATAAAATTTTGCTGGGATAAGGTTCATGTTTGATTTTTTTCTAAAATACTATTCGAGATTCCTGTCTACACCCTCGATCTACACTCATCAGTGTCTAATAAATAATTCCTTTACACAGTGTACATTAGAATTATTTTACTCGTAAAAATATATAATTATTCAAGTCCGTATTCACAACTCTATTATGTGCCGTATTCGCTTTAGTTATTTTGAGGTAGCAACTTCATTGAACATTATTTTTTACCCATTGAATTGTAATTTTCACTTTACTATCAAGACTGCCGCTATCTTATATTGGTAATATTTTTGTTTAAATAAAAATAGTGTAATTATCTCTAGGAGTACCTTTTTTAAAGCTTCAGTAGCGCAATTACTAGCATTTTTTATAAATATAATATTTGTGATCAAAACTGCGTTCATCATCTTGTCCTATAAATGCATCTTACATTTCTTATATCTGTCGCAGCCAATTAGCTTGTTTAGCCGTTCAATTAACAGGTGAGCCTCTTTTCTATACGACGCTGTGTGCTAAATATCCTAGGGAGCCCCTTTGGTTCCTTATTTACTCTTAATTTGCAATCCTTGGTTAAACGAAAGACACTTGAAGTTGAGGACATTATGAATAGTTTTATTGTAATATATTGAAAGTAATTTATATCGGGACACATTTAGGAAATTCTGTGAAATATGATCACCCTTGTTCCGACAGATAGTTCCATAATGGCTCGTAACTAGCTGAAGTAAGATTATTGTAGAATGTTCCTGCTATTGTCCCGACGCTTAGAAACAACCTTCATTGTAACTATACGTAACTATATTAATTAAGAATATGAATCATGTGCCCAATTTACATACAGTCCCATAATACTATGCTGTATAGGTATTTATGTATATTTACCGCCGTGACGCCCATCTCATTGCGCAAATGGCTGCCGCAAAGACGAACCCGGATTTTGTATAATGGAACTAATAGAGTAATAAGTTCTCCCAGGGGGTGTATCTATCTTCCTTTATCTGTCCGATAACTGGACAGAACCACTACGGGTACGCGATTTTTAAAATATTATATCATGTTATATTCTCTCTTTTGTTTCACTCTTCAATTTTTAAGGTTACAAGGGAAAATCGAGCGGGCAGCAGGCAGCTAAGTGCCTACTAACGCCCATGGACATCTAGACGACCAGGAGACAAGCAGATGCGTTGCCAGCCTTTAATGACGAGTTAAGGCCACTGGGAAGTCTCACAAAACGAACGAAACGCGACAACAATACCATCACTTGACGTGACAGCATTACTAAAGGAAGATCCGTCCCCTGGGAGGAAAAATGTTGATAGGACATACTAAAAACTCATTAGGAAAATTATTTTGAGCCAAATCGGCCAGCAACTTTTAAAGTACAAACACAAATACCTTTATCGCTTATTTGATATGGAACCCTTCTATATAAGCGTTTTTTGAGACGCTCTTGGTCAATTTTTATTTTATTTAACATGCGACAAAAAGGGGGTTCACCCAATTGACTACCGACGTCTGTGAATATTAAGGGACTACTATGCCGATCCTTGAAAATTGAGTATGCACTTTGCTATTTATTTTTTATTCGTCATTGCGCCAATAACAGTAAACTCAACAGACTAGAGTGCCATACTATTTAATGGAAAATAACAGATTAATTATAATTTATTACGGTAATCGACTGCGGTCGTTGCGGATTACGTTGTATCGCGGAATTATGTTTCGATATCCGTTGAAATTAATGTTTGCGGGCGTTGAGGACGGTTCAATTTACTCCGTGGAAAAGGCTCGTCCACAATAGAGAGGCTACGAATATTCGGTTACAACGAATACTCGGTCACTTTGCGGTATATTCGGTATTCGGCCATATATTGCGCTTTTGGCCCAATTAGGCCGGCGCGACTGGGTACGAGTATCTCTTTCTCACATGAGATCGGCGTGAAGTGGCGGCAATGCTGTCACGTCCAGTGACGGTATTATTGTCGCTTTTCGTTCGGTTTGTGAGTCTTCCTGGTGGCCTAAACACGTCTTTAAAGGCCGGCAACGCATCTGCTAGCTTCCTGATCGTGCAGATGTCCATGGGCGTCGGTAGGCACACACTGCCAGCTGCTTGCTCGTTTGCCCCTTGTAACATAAAAAAAAGAATAATATATAAACGATAGAGCATCACAAGCACATTTTGGTTCATCTTAAATGTAGACGGAACTATAAATATTGGGTAAACGGGCGTAAAACTACAACAATGAGTTTTAAGTAATCTGTAATTATGGAAGTAATTATTAATATTGAAAACATAAGTACTTTTATAAAGAATTTTAAATTCATATTTTATAAGCTTTCCTAACTACTAAAATGAAGGTAAAAGGATTTTCCTTTCCCGAGCATTACCTCCTTATTTGAGAATTATTTCCCCAATATCTTCCTTAACTTCATTCTTTATATAAAAACATGAATATAAAAGTATTGTTGTTATTTTCAGGTTTTCAGTCACAATTTTTCATTTAGTAAGCCACCGGGAAGTCTCACAAACCGAAACGCGACAACAATACCATCACCTGGCGCAACAGCATGGCCGCCATTCGCCGATGTTATATAAGAAAGAGGTACTGGTACCCGGACGCGCAGGCCCAATTCGGCTACAAGCATGGTGCTACCTATAATTAAAAAGACAACTGTAAGGGAAAGGGATGGAGTAAAAGGATATAAAGGTAGATGGAGGGGAGAGAATGGATGAGAATGGATGGACACTACTGTCACAGACGGTATAGGGGGAGCGACAATACCCCCTTATAACATAAATAAAAAAATATATATCCTTTTACTCTATCCCTTCCTTTACGCCTATCTCTTGATCTAGGTAGAGGTAGCGCCACGCTTGCAGATCTTTTGGTCCGCAATCGAATTGGATCGGCGCCTCCGGGTACCAGTACCGCTTTCTCACACAAGATCGGCGTAAATGTTGCCACGTCAAGGGATGGTATTGCTGCCGCGTTTCGTTCGCTTTTTGAGATTTTCCGGTGGCCTAAACCCCTATTTAATGGCCGGCAATGTGCTGCTAGACATACCTAAAAAAAGTGATGGTACAACTGTTTTTGATATCCAATTCATTAAAAATCAATGGTTAATGGCCTCATTGCGAAGATTCTCAACAATTTCTATGGTCTGTTTTCTCAACTGTCATCTTAAGAGGCTCTCGCTTGATGGTCGGATCAACACTCTGATAAGGATTATGAGGATGAGGAGAGACAGTAATGTGGAGAGCTTCCTCTCTCTGGAGCCTTAACCAACGGGTGCTGAGTTTTTGCGCCGCTGGCGGAGGACATCTATTTTTATTTGTTGGCTTCCTTTTTTTTTTCATTTTCTCTGTAGAAAAAAAATGTCGCTGCTTGTCTATATTATTTCCTTTGGAATCATCAGTAATTGAAAACGTTCTTGTATTTTGTTTGACTTTCATAGTTGCCGCCATAGTATTTAAATATTGGGCAATTAATGACAAATCTTCCTCATCCTGTGCGTCATTAAGTAGATTACTAAAAACATCAGACAATTCACTTTTTTTTTTCTTTGTGCCCTCCTCATTATTCGCCCCCTTTCTCTTTAAATATAGCTGTTATTATTCGAAACGAAACTTCTAATCTCATTAAAAGAGGATTAAAATGGGCATTACTATTTTATGTTTTATCGCATCACACATTTTTAAGTACTTTTAGCAATCCTACTTGAGATGAAAAATATCCATATTTTAAGTCTTCTAATCGTTTATATAGCTGTTATTATTCGAAACGAAATTTCTAATCTCATTAAAATAGGATTAAAATGGGCATTACTCTTTTATGTTTTATCGCATCACACATTTTTAAGTACTTTTAGCAATCCTCGTGTTCAGGTGAGTGATTTATCACAGGAACTCGGTATACAACTGAAGTGTGTACCATATATACGGTATACCACTGAAGTGTATACCATTCATTCTACGCATACATCTAAATTGTTATTTTAGATAATGTTTTCGGGAAGCAGTTAATGATAATGATATTAAAGATTGATTTTTAAAATTTTTGAATCATTAATGGGGTTATATTATTGTATATTTATTATCCAAAAATTAAGCTTGTATTACGAAAAAAGTACGAGTGTCATAGTTGAAAATAACATGGCCCGATGGGCGGATGATGTAAGGAGAGTGGCAGGACGTGGCTGGATGAGGTTGGCAAGGGATAGGGGAGAATGGCAGAAACAAAGGGAGGCCTATGCTTAGCAGTGGGTTATCAAGAGCTGAAAATAATGATGATATAAAAATTGACTCTATAAGCCCTTGTTACTACTACTCCTCCTGTCGGTACCGATTTGGATGAAATTTTGTGTCGATTTTCGATAGGTTTTTAGATAGGGTGGTCGTATCGGGGTATATAACTGTTGAATACTTGAAAGGTCACCGATCACGAAACATCGAAAACCGCGGGACGAACAAAGCAATGAAGTGAAATTTAGTAAGGAAGGTGATTATGCTCTTTTCTTTAAGGTATTAAGAAAATATTATTATAATGCTGTCACCTTTGTTTGACTTAAGCGATACCCATTTTATTTTTAAGTACTAATTTGCAGTCTTCACACATCTTGCTCGTTTAGCAAAGCACTCGATACCCATAAAATTATTTTTCTTATTGGTAAAATCACAATTCAAAATTAAGTGATATATGTCAAAAGGGACTGAATACAAACAAAAAACACCTTCAAGTCTGGGTGTATTATATGTGTATTTATATATTTCTACAAAAAAAAAAATGGTGTATAACAGGCGTCTGTTACCTATAGCGCAGGCATCAAGTTGTCTACCTTAGGAACAGACGTCCGTGTGTCATATAGTCCTATGTATATAGATATTTCGGATAAATTCGGGAGTATCTAATTAGATCTTTCAAGGAAAGCAGCACTTGCAAGTCGTTCTCTTAAATGAATTTTCATCAAATAGATTCCAAGTCGTCTCGCCACCTCTTCCTCGGTCGGCGGCGGCCACTGGTGGGAGCCAATACAGTCGCGACATTGGCACACCTTTGCGGGTCCATCCTTGCCACGTGTTCAGCCCATTCCCACTTCAGCTTTGCTGACTTCTTCCCCACATCCATCACTCCAGTCATGGAAAGCAGGGTGGTGTTGCGAACAGTTACATAATATGTTATTAAAATTACAAAAAAATCTAGCAACTTTATTTAATATTGATGTAAGCAAACTTCGTTGTTTGTAAATCTATTGACCTGGGAGCGATATTTTTTAATCCATAAATGACATCTCTAAGGTCTCATTTTTTACATAAACACATTGAAAATATATTGAAATAATTGTTTTTGAACCACATGTATATTGCCTTATACACTTACTTACTATTCAAATAAATGATGTTTGCACCTGTGCAAACACTTGCATTCACATGTTCTACTCTATTGGCTCCAATATTTTGGTACTATTAGGTATAAGTTTATTGGTTACTTTATACAATCATTAATCGTGATAAAATGAATAGAATCCTGTACACGATTCTTGCTGCTGTTATGTTCCAATTAACAAATGCTGAACAAATATACGAAATGGACGTGAATTTTAGAGTGGACGCGGGTACTAGGACATGTTTTTACGAATCTGTCAAAGCTGGTCACATGATGGAGTTATATTATCAGGTACTGAACGGTCAACATGGAGACTTAGATATTTCTGTCGACGTGATAGACCCAAAGGGAGTTAAACTCATAGATGATTACAAACGCTCCCAAAACTCTATTATATTAGATCTAGAGCATGATGGTGAATACGCGTTTTGCTTCGACAATACTTATAGCGTAATGAACTCGAAGCTCGTTTTTATTTACGTAAATATTGACGATAAACTACAAAATCCACAAATCGCAGAATCGGAAGTGAGTGTTGTGACTGCAGATGGCCAGGAAGAAGTTGAAGAGATTCTCGAATGGATTGGCACAGATGAAAATGGAAACACATATGGTGTTCCAGTGATAGATATACTGGAATCATTGATGCGTACTCTTCAATACGTGGTGCGCGCTCGCCATATGTTGGATATGTACAGTGCTTATAAATCTCGGGACAGTTACGTGGCCTTAGAAGATACGTTTATAGTCGACGCGTGGTCAGCTTTCCAAATAAGTTTAATGGCCTGTGTTGGAATGTTACAGGTGTACATGATAAAGAAATTATTTGATACACCTTCCTCAATTAGGCGATGTTAAACAAAGAGATTATAATTGATGAATCAGGCGTTCCTTTTTTTATGGCCAGTATCGGATTTTGAAATTAAATTATTGTAAAAAATAAATATTTTTTATGTTAAGCAGAAAATCACTACATAATATATATTATATTATGTATGTATAATGTGTATATATAATAATGTGTACTATGTAACTGAAATTATTTTTTTATAGAACCATATCATATGTAAGAACTAGAACAGAAAAAAAACAGAACAAGAAAAAGAAAAAGAAAAAAAATAGAACCATACCATATAATATGTAATTACAAAACAAAGATAATATTTAACGGGCTGTGTAATATGTTCTTAACACAAGTTTATTATTATATGTTATAAATTGTGCTAACAAGCTGTACATTGTGTTGATTGGTCTCATAAAATATAAGTAAATAAATAAAATTTAAGTGCCTATGATTATTTTTAAACAGCCATTGCAAAGTGTGTGTACATATTTTTATAGTAGCATTTTAGATTCATAGTAGCAGTTTAGTAGTTTTCTAGTAGCTATTTTTTTAAAATTTTCTATTAGTCTCTAGGTATTTCTGATTTTAAATAATGTCTTTCGATGTGCAAATTGTACTTTGGCTTTTTTTAATACTTTAATTATTCATAATGCAGGAGCCAGACAGCTTCATTTGAATGATCATTTCAATGATCATGTAGTGTGGCTGAGAACTTTGTGTAACTGCGCAAAGTTTTGTATAACTTTGTTGTGTTCGAGGACAAAAATGTACAAATACTTTGAGCAATGCCTGACTCCGGAATAATAAAATATACTAGAGGTAACAGACAAGTCGCAATTCAGACACAAATCTCTATATTTGCATACCATTTAACACTATATACAAAATTTTAATTATTTGGACAACAATATTCTTATATTTGACATTTAATATACATACGGTCGTCATGACTTGCTGACATCATCTATATGAGTATAAATTGTTTGGTATTGGTGTTTATCAATTTAATATATTTGTAATGCAAATTTTATGAAAATATTAGCATTCACAAACCTTCCTCTATATCAATTACTACCTATGCCTGCAACTTGGTCCACGTAAAATTAGTTTTAAGAAATAGATTCAATTTTAGTGTGATTAAATATTAGTAGCCTATACTCTTCCTTGATAAATGGGCTATCTAACACTACAAGAATTTTTCAAATTGGACCAGTAGTTTCAGAGATTAGCATGTTTAAGAAAACAAACTTTTCAGCATTATATATAAGTATATATAGATTATTGTTCCAAATTCCATATTCCTGATCCAGATAGAGACTATTTTCATAAAATGCTACTGAAAGTTTTTGTTTCACATATTAATGTATGGATAATTTATACATGCACACTTTAAACATGGTTAGGTTTCCGAAAACTCAGCACTTTGCATATGTTAATTGCATAAGTATCATTGTCTTAGCATGACTTTCACTTCATAACAAGTAGACACTTCAACAATTGTTACTCATAACCCACTACAACTTAAATACTTATTTATAAAGACATATATATTTATAACAAAATAATATTTACCTGGTAGTCCTGCCACAAACACTTCAGATGTCCCCTTTTTAGGTCCATTTATGTAGTATTTTATGAGTCTATATTTAGCGGTTTCTGCTACTATGACAAAATTGTTGTCTGGGGATATTACCAAGCCGTTAGGGAACCATAGATCATCAAGCAATACTTTACTTTCGTTCTTTGCTGAATTGTAATGATCTTATTTCATATAAAAAAATATAACTTACTTTTATATATATTTGACAGGGGACGGACATAACAGAATCATTCGAGAGCCACCACGTCAGACCGCTGGCGGAGAGAATGCTTCCTCAATTCTACGTAAGAGACGCCAAAACTCCCAGAAATTCTCCCTTCACGTTCAAAGACGACGGGTTCTTCCGCACGTTAAAGAATCTCGTACGGGAGGAACTGAAAATCATTCCAAAGGATAAAGCAAAAATTTCGGATACGATATCTGATGGACTGCTGGTCACACTCCTCATATCAACAGCTTTGATCTGCTGGACTGACAGGTGGTGGTCGTTCTTGGTGTGCTACGTGGCGGCGAGCGTGTCTCTGGCATGGCTGGTGGTAGTCTCACACAACTACATACACAGAAAACCTAATTGGAGAATGTACTGCTTCAACTTGAGCTTATGGTCTTACAGGTAATCATTCTTATTAATAACCAGCTGTGCCCGCGACTTCGTCCTCGTAAAATTAGGTAATAGAGTTGGATTCAATTTTAGCGTGATGAATATAGCAAAAAACAAACAAACAAACTTCTCAGCTTTATATATTCGTATAGATTAGATCAATAAGAATGACAGACATATTCCACAAAAACTGGAAATCCATAGACACAGGGACAGAACTGAATTGAATTAAAAATAAGTATAGTGCGTTCAGTCTTAAAATCCACGCCCTTTCACTAAATATACAACGTCTGCTAGTGCGTGAGCTGCGATTTTATTTTAAACTCAAACTCAACCGTGGACTGCAGGGTCAACTAAACACCAATGATATTGCTGAATTTGCGTGTATTGCGTCTACACACTATATTTGCATGCCGAGGAATACTTTGTAGGGGCAATGTCTACAATAAGTATAACCGCTGGTGTCAATCTCATGTAACCGCTCAGCAAAGAGGTTTGGCTTTTCTAATTACCAAGATTGTAATATTATTAAGTGTACTTTTCCATAATTTCCTATTCGGCAAGCTTCTCGTATAGAATGTTGCTATGGAGAAAAAGTCCTTATATCCTAACTCAAATTTCATAAGTAAAGGAAATCATTTTGTGTTGCCATTGATTAAACACTTTACTATGGAAATAATAAGATTTATTACAGGTTTATCAAAACAGTATTGTGCTACCTAAATATATAGATCATATCGCAGGCAATAAAGCACAAGTTATAAATGCGGCCTTGGCTATATTCCAATAAATAATCATATAATATTTTATCTACCTAAATGCGGGACAGAGATAAAATTTTTAACGATTCATAGTAACATTTAAACTTGAAGTATATTAAGCTGATTCTGTCAGCGACTGATGACGATATATGTACGCAAACTGTGACCTTGATACTTGAATAATATTTAATTTTTCATATCCAGACAATAAAATTAATTGGCGTTAAATGTGTGAATATTCGGTAGTAAAACGTGGTACTTGAAGTGCTTACGATCTTTTTTTTATTTACTTATTTATTTATTTACTTTGTGTATTTAAAGCAATCGGGAAGATAATCGAGTTTTGATAGTTTATTTTATACAAAAACACGATAGCGATGTTATTGTTGGTAATGTTTATATAATAACGGGGAGTGGGTTTTGGATGGAAAATATACAATGGAATATAATAGAATATAAAAAAAGTATATTTACAAAAGTGGAGTGCTGTTAGACGTAAAATGGCAAAAGCTCGGAATCCAGGGCCGTTCAATGAATCGTTACAAAGTTTTGAAACTTATTTATATTATAGATAAAAATATGTTAAAAAAATAATACGCAATTTTAATGTTTTAATTTTTAATAAACAATAAAAGAAGTCTGATATTTTGCTTACATATAATAATTAATGTAACGTAGTCGTTTCAGCCAGTGCGTTCCCATATCGAAACTGCGGCAGTGTTAAATTAATTTCGGTATTAAATTATCAGTATAAAAATAAAGTTTTAAAAAAATGAACTTTCTTTTAGGAAATTTTCTCAACTTCTCAAATATAATTCTGATTTGAAATATCTTAAGTAGTTTTTGAGATAGAAGCAAAGTATCAGACTTCTTTTTGAATTTATTATTATATAATTAAGATAGCGTAAGAAAACTTTTTGTTATTTTTATATACAAGTATGTTTCATAAGTTTATTATAAATATTTATTGATGGGCCCTGGATTTCTGGGTTAAAATCTAACGGCAACTCACTAAAACATTTTGTCTGTCGGTCTGTTTGTTCCGTGTGGTCTCCAAAACGGAGTATATAAGATATATTATGTATGTACCCCGCGACTTCATCCGCGTCATTTCATTGATTTTGTTAAATTTTTCATAAGAAAGTCTAATTATTTTTCGTAAAGCAAATAGCCTACATTACTCCTTGTAATATCAGCTATCTGTCAGTGAAAGTCCCGAGGAAATCGGTCCAGTCAGTCTAAAGGCCTAGTACCAATGTCATCTGTTTAAAGTATATATTCTAAAGTAGCGAACAAATGTGAATTTTTCTCTAATTTTAATACTAAACTTTTGACATTTTCTGTTTTGCTTTTCTCTTAACCCGTCCCCTAGAAATAACGAAAAACGATTGATTTAAATGTATATTAGGTTATTATGTTTTAAAGGAATTGGTGATAAACGTGTGATTTTACAGAGACTTCAGGGTGTCCCACGCGCTGTCGCACCACCCGTACCCGAACACGCTGATGGACCTGGAGGTCAGCGCCTTCGAACCACTGATCTGCTGGAACCCCGGCCCTCAGCCCGCATTCGCAAATCTCGCAATTTTGTACGAATTGATATCCTTCCCGTTCATGTTTCATCTAAATTTTATCAAAAGGTAATTTTTGTAATAAATATTTTTTACTTGTATAGTTGACATCTTCGGTTCTTCAGTTTTACGAATATATTTAGTATGTAAGCTTTGGGGTGCGTAATGCACTTTTCAGGGATAAAAGTAAAATTTGGTATACAGAAATGTTCATTCCATTACATGTTTGATTTAAGACGTTTTCTATTCAGGTTTTTGTAAATTGAACACTGAGATACAGCACTCGAGCGGGTTATTATATGGGACTTATTAATTAAACAAGAAAAATTACGCTAAAACATAACAATTGCCAAATGACCACGTCGTTGTGTCGTCCTTTGCATAGCGGGGTCCGAACCGAGTTCCGTACCGCATCGAAATACTTCATAAAATTCTTAACTTAAATATAAAATAGTGTGATTTCTGTGAGGTTGTATTGCAAATTTTTAAATATTTAGGTTCATGCTAAACTTCGTCCGCAAAGATTTCTTCAAAAAGCACTACCGCTGGCACGACGGGGTGGGGTTCCTGCTGCCTCTGTGGATGTACCTCGCGAGCGGGGCCGGCGGGTGGGGCGTGCTGGTGCTGTGGACCGCCGTCGTGTGCGGAGGCAGCTTCGTCTTCTTCAACATCGGCTCCAACGCCGCTCACCACCACCCTAACATATTTAAAGATGGCGATCAAGTCAGGTGGCACATACACTACATTCAGTATTTCTTTATTTGCAGTAGAAGGAGGAAGTCCCTTCTGAAGACGTAGCTTATAATATAAGTTTTTCATCGAAAATTACGACTAGGATCGTAGTCCTTATTTATTTAGGTTTACCAAAGTCTGACAGAAAGTAAAAGATAAAAAGGTCGTAGAATCATTTATACAAATTTAGCATAGAGATAAAACTAGGACACACGAGAACAGACGAGAAAAATCTTGAAAAGAAGGACAAAACCATAAAAGTTGTAGTTCATTAATCTAAAAGCAAAGCAATTAAAGTAAAACAAAGTTAAATTTTATAGGTTTCCGAAACAATTACAACCCAAATATTTTAAAGTTACTTATATGAACAATCCTATATAGCTTTGTTCAATTTGTTGAGAATTTTTTCTTAGAAATTTTATTAATTCAGCTAGGCTACCACAATTATCCCAGATTTTAAACTAAATGTTAGTGCAATACGTGCAATGAAGTTATTTGTATTATCCCAGAGACACCACTCTTGATTGGGGCATGCATGAACTGGAAGCCGTGGTCGACAGACCCAGCGTCAACGGAAGCTTCTTCAAAGTGATGGTTCTGTTTGGCCACCACGCCTTACATCACCTCTTCCCCACCCTGGACCACGCGGTATTGGAACACCTGTACCCTGTGTTTTTGAAGACCTGCGAGGAGTTTAAAGCTAACTTCAGATACGAGTCGCAGTTGGAGCTCTTCCTCGGTCAGGTTAAGATGACGCTGAAGACGAGGCCGGCACTGCTGACGGAGAGGTACAAGTGACGCTGTCAACGGTTGGGAGCCAGTATCATAAAGTATGCATTAAATGTCGTGTATCACATTGTCGTGTATCATCATTCACAATTGTATGCTATGTGACTTGTCGCTCTTGGCCACCAAAGTACTGCAATAAAATTATAGCGTTACTATATTTGTCACTTTTTAAGTAAAATATACCTAATTAAAAACTGCCGTCGCCAGATGAGAAGCAATCAAGTTGTAAAAAATCTCATTTGCATAATAAACTCACGGAACTAGAAAATTTAAAACGTTAACTCGATTTACAAGTTAATTTTGCTATTTACGAGAAGACACCTTATGAATTTTACCGAGCACTTCTAACTTAACTTGAACATTTGGCATCAAGTGGATTCTGCACGCATATTCTAGTCTATCTTTATCCATATTGCGCAAATGAATACATTCTACGTACGTTACGTACGTTTTGATAGCACTCGAATTTTTTAATTATACAGACGGTTGTACGTTTCGAGTTCTATAACACAGAGACTCGAGCCAAAAATCGAACCCACAACCCCAGAGCAGCGGTTAAAGTTACTGCCAAATGTACTGACGAAACAGTGAAAAAGATTTTATTTTAAAAATAAATTATAACTTAAGTTACGCTTTGAAAAGTGACTATAGTGTAGTAGACAGGTACGTCTGGTATAGTTCATGAATCAAGTCTACCGGCGCGGCGGCGCGTAGGCGGAGGCAGCAATTATGTCGGCACGAACTATAACTCACTGCGGCCGCACTCCAGGGAGATCCCTTCCCAATGAGGCCGGTCTGATTGAGTCTACCAGAGATTTATTCCTTTTACGTATCTCGATTTCCCAAAACGATAAAATATGTTATAGCTCTATCATGACGAATAAAACACGCAAACCTGTTGGTTTTTTAGAAATATTTGTTTCAAGTGTATGTTACAAGTATGTGAGTTCAATGTGTATTATAAAGTTACTTGTGTTTTTACGTAAACTGGTTTCGACATTAATCTTAACTTAACTTGTGTGCTTATAATATTAATATTAATATTTATACTATATACAAATACTATGACAAATAATGGAAAGTCATAAGGATTCAATTAGCAATACGAATATCTGCCACACGTTGTTGAACTGACAATGCCGTGCCATGTATAAATACGAAAAACTAGCTGTGATGTCCATCAAATATTGGTTAAAAATGAGATTAAATTTTAGCGTGATGATATATAGTCCTCGATAAATGGGGTATCTAAAATTGATATAATTTATCAAAACGGACCAGTAGTTCCTGAGATTATCGCGTTGAAGTAAACAAAAAATAGACTCTTCAGCTTTATATATTAGTATAGATACAGTTAGATATAGTAGTGGAATTAGTTCAATCTTGTTTTGTTGCACATTGGGTCAACCTAATCTTACTACTTTTTTATAATTTTTTCTTTTCATTCTTTCTTTAGAAAAAAAGTTACTAAAACCTTATCCCTTATATATGTACGTATGTAACAAAAAGCAAAGAGTGCAAGCTCAGCTTTATGCCACATATTACACAAACCGCAGTGCCAAAGATTATTTCTTCGTGTTATCATGTCGCCAGAATATGAGAACACAAATATAAATATTTACGTAAAAATGGTTAAATATGCTTATATTAGGTAATACTTGTAATACTTTAAAGCAATAATATCTTTACACGTTACTACATGCAGATATTTCAATTGAAATTCAAGATAAAGCGAGAGCTAAAGCAGTTGCCAAAAACCTCGCCCCACTAAACGAGGTATGCCAATAAATACGTCACATTTGTGCGATTTCCTTTAAAAGATTATACATAGTTTCATTTTAATTTCGCAAAGTATATACATTATTGGAACTATTCCGCAAACGAACAACGACATTTCTCGTTTGTAATATTAGGGTGCAGTTCTATTGTTGAGTGGATGTCAGCGATTTTTTGGGAAGGAGGTATGAGGTCGGCAATGATAAGGTTACAAAAAAATGCCAACTTGATGATTATTAATATACATTACACAGATAACAATCTATTATGGATACTGCTTATCGTCACAAGGGATCATAAAATTAATCTTGAAATCCTTTCCTTACAACTGAGAGTATAAAGAGACACTTTATAAAAGGTAGAAAAATAGGACATAATCTAAAATTAAAAATGTTTTGTTAATAGATATTTGTATTAATTTAATACACAAATTTGTTCGCCTGATGTGGAATTTATCGCATTATCGCGGATACAGTCTTGTAATGTATGTGATATTAAAGCGGTTTGAGCTGAAGGAGGTTAGCGCGGAGACATCGGATCCGAATACTGGCGGAAAGTATTGAATTTGTTCGCCTGGCGTTGAATTTATTGCAATGTCGCGGGAACGGGACGACGTACGAGTCTCGCAGGCGGTTCACTGTATTGCCTACCGAATTCCTTTATTTAGAAGCATAATGTACTTTGGTACATTTGCTTTGGATATATCTACATTATTCAACGGACTTTTTTAATTATTTTGCTACGCCCAAAAGTGCGTTCATATGTGTATTGTTCGCATGATGCAAATGATAATAAATGAAACGACTTTTCAAGTACGCAAGTAATAATAAAAGCATGGAAATGCTATGCGCTTGTGTTGTTATATATGAGAAGCGATATAAGTTCAACTGCAATAAAAAAAACATAGTAGTCAATATCAGCAAGGTGGGACGGTGACGAATCTTCTGATAGAGCAGTTATTTATGGATATCGGTAGTTACTTATATCTAAGATGAACCCGCGCCTCCTGGCCCTTTGGAATACAATATAATGCGCAATACTCGTTACGCATCCTGTAGAGTTTTGACAATTATATTTGATCAAACTTTTCTCCTGATTACATTTTACTACCTGGATGAGGAACTATATTGAATAGTGATTCGGAATAGCTCAGTTATATTATAATAAATAGATCCAGGATAACCTGTTGCATTTATGTTTTTCAATAAACAGAACTACAACGGGTTAATTTTAAGACATTAATATTGACCACAAATTTGGTCAGTAGAATTTTGTACGCATTTGTTATTGAATGGTGTGTTATCAAAAATACCTTAAAGAGTTGGGCCACCTCTTGTCAATTAATCACTGTCGTAAATGGTCCCTGGATGTATGAAATAAACTGTGAAGAACTATAGAGAAGTCCATGTTCTACTGCGAAGTTTCCAAGCTGTAAAAAAGAGTTTTTCAGTTTTTGTTCAAGTAGAGTGAAAATAAATATTATTCGTAACTTATACTCAAAGTGGATTTTAACCAAGTCATATATAGTGTAAAAGGAGTCTCTCAGAAGTGGATATTGATATAATAAAACTTTTATACGTCAGTATAAATTTATTGGGTAGGTTACAAAATAAACAAATAAATATAACACAAAAGGACAAGAGAACCCCCAGCCTCCGTACTAGTGAAAACAACCAATCTCTTTGCACATGCCGAATGCTTTATGGAATAATAACTTTATTCCATAAAGCTTCTGGCCAGCCTATCGCACAAGTGCCTCATCGTTTCCTTTTCCGTATACAACAAGACTGCAAAATGCAATGGTACTTAATGCTATTTGAAACAGAGTCGCCCGCGTTCCGTAGCGAAGCATAAAAACCGTAAACATCTTAATTGATTATTAGTCAGAACATTGATGGTTTACATTTGAAATCAGGATTACCAAGAAAGTATTTGGCTGAATTACATGGAAACATGTTTGTTGATGAATGCAATTTATGTAAAAGGTAAGCCATTTCAACCGACTTCAGAAAAGGAGGATGTTTTTAATTCAACTGTATTTTTTGTTACCTAAGAACTTTTGACTAGGTGAACTGATTTTAACCTTGCTTGTTATAGGCAATTTGTGCGAAGCTGCCCAGTAGAGACTGTGGGTAAAAAGTGCAGCGGTGGTCGGAGCAGAAACTACTTAACCTAGAGGTCGACTCGAATGCCGACCACTGATTAGGCCACGACCTCCTCGCGATGTAATTGCTGATTTTGTTAATCTCGTGTTGCAGGAGTGCGTGCGACACTTCCACGAGTTCAGCAGCCAGGAGCGCGCGCCCGACAGCGTGGTGCGCACGCACCCCGCTCTGCTCACGTGCTGCGTGCTGCCCGCGCGCTCCGACCCGCTGGCGCCCGCGCGTCTGCTCACGTGCCTGCTCGCCGCCCTGCGCGCCCACAAGGTAAAAACAGGGGTACTTTCACATTTAAATTAAATATTTAGAAACAAAAGATTATGGTCCAAGACAAGCCACAAAAGATCACAGTTATAAATAAATAATAAATAAATATATACTGGACTATATGACACACGGACATTTGTTCCTAAGGTAGACAACTTAATACCTGTGTTATAGGTAACAGACGCCTGTTATACACAAACATTTTTTTAATAAATATATAAATATATACATATAAATAATAGACCCAGACTCGAGGCGGGATTCAAACACATAGTCTTCTTATCAATAGGCCATTTAAACTGTTAAGATTTTTTTTTACAATACCGGAGGAAGAAGGATATTTGAAAACCAGTGTTGGAATGGGTCACCCGTCTGCGGTTGCGGTAAAAATGGCTTAACCCAGCCATCAACTCAAATGCCACATTCCCCTTGGTATTCAGTCTTTATGAATACTAAAACAAAAATAGAACTCCAGATATCTCAGTGATATAAGGATGGACTGCATCCTCTTATATATTTGGAATTTGGTTTTTCTACTTAAAAGTTTCAGGCACTTTATTTTTAAAAAAAAGGCCTATCTACAAGCTGTTCCCGTAACATCGTCCGAGTAAAATTATGAATTTTCATATAAACTTGCGACACCTTATACCTCCATAATCTGACCCGTTTTAAACTCAGTTATAAGAATAATCCAACGTTGGGGAACGTTCGGGCAGGACAACGTTTGCCGGGTCCTAAGTGCCTACTGACGCCCATGGACATCTGCACGACCAGAAGACTAGGAGACGCGTTGCCGGCCTTTAATGACGAGTTTAGACCAAAAAAATTTTTAAATTAAAAATAAATAATGGGGGTTAAAGTATTTTTAATAGGGTCCACTGCGGGCGTAGCACGAATATTTCCAAAGTCGACTCGTCGACTTCAAGCGGTTTGAAATATTCGTGCTAGAGCTATTAAAGGAGGTCTGACCTTCAATCTTCCCAACACTAACTTTTTTTTTATGTTACAAGGGGGCAGACAAGCAGGCAGCAGGCGCCGAAGTGCCTACCGGCGCCCATGGACATCTGCACGACCAGAATGTCAGCAGATGCGCACAGTACAAATCTGTCGACCGCTTTGATAGATTTCGCAGCTAAATATGGTAAGGAAGTTATTTTTCTTTATAATCCTATATCAAATTTCAAGGAGGTCCTAGCTTAATTAGTGGCCGGAATTTGTGTCGATCGCTATGTTAAGTAGTCTTACCGCGGTCGGGTGATAAATGGGTAAAACGTTCTTACACTAGTTTTTAAATATCGGATCTCCTTCGTCTACCGCCACGTAAAACAGTGGATCTCCCTAATCTCTACAAAGTAATCTTTGTAGAGAACCAGTTTTTTGAAATAATTCATTTAAATTCCTAATTCAGATAGACAGGAGCGCGAGTTAAAAATGTACGTATAAAATACGTTAAAAAATCATTATTTTAAAAATGTCTACATTTCATTGGCTAGCAAATATACCATTTGATGCTGTTTCTGGTGCTCCCATTGCTTGATTTGCGTATAGGCTAATTTGCCACTGGAAACGAGTAGAATAAAAATAGATACTCGTGTGAAATTCTTTTGACTAGATATATACCTATTAAAAAATAGTTAATTAGGTTAAGCAGTTTTTACCGCGGCCGGGTAATTGATAGCTGATCCATTCTAGCACTGGTTTAAAAATATATGAACTCCTCCGTGTTTCAGAAGGCGCGTAAAACAGTGCGTGCCAATTGTTTTCACTAAGTGGTATTAGTCATGAGATTGTAGAGATTATGGAGATTCCGGGGCTTAGGTCACACGGCAGTCGGTCATCCTAACTGGCCCCCTTTTTGATTTTTACCAAATCGTTATAATTTTATATGAAATTTTATTTCATTTAAACTTCATAATGCGGTACGAAATGGGGCACCCGGTTCACAACCTGGGCGTAACATTGAAGCAGCAAGCTTAGAACTAGAAGTATCAGTAACGGGTTTGGTTCGTTCAGCACCGACGCCGCTTTCCGCCTTTGCATTATTATTTCCGCCATCTATAATATAAAACAAGAAAACATAAAGCTATTATCAAAACATACAGATATACTTGTATTATTGATTTTAACTGTCTTGGCAATAATATTAGTCAATTTCGGAGGCATTTTTTAACGAAACCCAAATTTTATCAATATTAAAATAAGAGAAAAAAAATATTTTTTCTAAAATTAAACTAGCCTTTTGTAGAAAGGATATCTATAAATATGAGGAAATCTCGAAAACCGCTGGTCGTACGAAGATAAAATTTAGCAAGGAAGTAGTTTATAATTAGCAGAAAACCGCTAAAAACGGATTTTTTTGATAGGACCGGATTAAGGAGTTTAGAAAGTTTAATTATACGCGGACGATGTCACGTGAAACAGTTACTATCTTATAATACTAGCTACATGCTGGTTAAGGTCCCGTCAAAATCGTTTCAGCCGTATCGGAGATCAGCGATAAGGAGAAGACAAACTATATGTATATTTTCTTTCATAAATATTTTCTTAATACAATTACGCTTGGGTGCATATAAACAAATTGATTCAGTAATTACTATTACGTTCTAGTTAAGTAACCAACTGTAAAAGCTATGTAATCGACAATAAAACGAGATCATTGGGCAAATTACTTTAACGCATTAAGGTTATCATTTATTAATCGTTGCAATGCCGATTTCATGTCACAAGAATGTCGACATAGTGCCGCATTAGTATTTATTGATTTTTGTTTATACTTTTATACATCAGCAATTACTATTCAGTGGTGGTGATAAAGAGCGACATGTTGTAATGAAAATTTTCGTTTGTAATATGGAGCTGCTGTATTGGAAAGTTGTCTCCATTAACAAAAATCCATAGTCAAACAATATTTCGAGTTCTTTTCGGGTCACCATATCTTTGTGGGGAAAGGGCTTTATGTCAGTGACAACGTTTATCATTTGCAAACGTCTGCAGACTATATTGAATTCTAAAGATGTTTTTCGGTAAATTAAAAAAAAGAACCATTACATGCCTTTCTTCATGCAAGCTTAAAATCGTCACTAGATTAATAGTTTATATTTTTAACCAGAAAAAATCCTACCATTATTTTGTAAATCCGTAAAATTGGACTTAATACATAATTTATGCGTTTATTTCAATGCCTCTATTGTTATCAACAGTATTTCTTTTGTTTACGTTACAGAGTGGAGGGTTTTGCAATTGCTTTAATGAGCGATGACCATTACTTTCGCAACATCAAACCGTGATCAAAGCGAGAACAATCCGTTTTGTAAATATGGCGTGGTAAATTATTTTATTGTATTCTTTATAAAACCCGTTGGAACAGTCAGCAGCCTCATTTGCCTTCCGCTCGGGTGCAGTGGTTTCAATTACCACAGATTCGAATTTTTAAATGTATGTATAAATTAAGTATTTTCACATCTAATATTAAATTTTAAAGGAAGTGGTAGAATTTTACCATAACCTTAAAAAAAAAACAGCTGGTGTTCCCGAACTGATACGACCAAGGAATCATTAAGAAAATAAAATATTTATTTGGAAAAGACTCGCAACGCTTCTGAGTATCTTCCGTTCGAAGAACCTATCCCCCATGCTAATACGTGAAGCGAAAACATTTGGTACCATTTAACAAAAATTGCGCTTTGAAGGAGTATGTAATTTCTCTGAATTACAGAATGGTTTGTTAATGCTAACATTCTTCTAAAATATGCATAAAAATTACATTATGAAAATAAAACCTCACGCACACCAATGCCAAATGATTTATTCAACAAGTGTACATTTTACTATAAGAATGAGTTAAAGCGTGGTATTGATGACGGCATTATATGTGTAACTTTGTATAAAGTCGTTGTACGAAGAATGAAAATTTTGTATATAGCTTTAAATAGGCATACAGTACGCAAATCTAAAGATTTGTGAACGAATTTTGACCACCGGGCGAACTCAAGTTTAAAAAAAAAAGCCATAGATACAGAATCTAAACAAGCAATCTATTTTCGTCCTCGTCACGTAGATTAGTGGACAAACAGACACTTCAATTTAAATTTTTATATATGTGGTATGCGCGATGTTGCACAAATAGGTCATACACTGCACACATCTCGAACGGAAATGTGATATGTAAAAGGCAAAGCAGGTACTGGTTACAGAACTAGTTTAAACACATTCACCACTTATTTTTATTATTATTATTATTGGTTTTTTACGCAATAAAAGGTAATACTTTAAAGTTATAGATGGTGTATTTTGAATTTCAAATTTTGCTTTCTATAAAAAAAATTAATAACAAATTCTCTCTTGTGTCGTACAGTCTTTCCCATCACTGAACGTACGAACATATCCTGGCTTTTCGTACGTCGGAAATTCATCAAAATTAGTTCAGCGGTTTAGATTATATTAAAAAAAGGTTACACAAAAAAGTTAAATTGTACTAACACAGAGCTGTACTCGTAAATCATTAAAGCAGGTTGACTATATCAGTCAGATATATGAATATATCTTCAAAATCGTATTAAAAGATATTGCTAAATACTTTCAATTAATTTAAATTAAAGTGGTCTTAACTTAGTCAGTGGTCGCCATATGAGTCGATCGTTAGGTTAAGCACTTCTTATCGCGGCCGAGTGATAGATGGGGGAGCCATTCTATTACTGGTTTTCAAAAATCCAATGTCCAGCAATTTTTGGAAGGCAAAACAGTGGGCCCTGATTAATGTCACTGAATGTATTAGTAATGAGTTGTAGAGATGGCGGAGATGACATCAGACGGCAGTCTGCCAACTTAACTCGTCTCACAGCTACATCATGTCCAATCTAAGCGGACCCTGGTACTAGACCAGGATACTGCTATGAAGAAGAAGACTTATGTAAGTTCATAAGTTACTCAAAATTAAAATAGGTAAAATTTATTTTTCATTTTCTCTTTGAATTATGTACGTACGATATATAAAAAAATCCCATTAGATTGGTATTTTAATCATCTGTTCACGGCAAAATTTTTGGCAAGCGCCTTTTCCTCGGCTAGCTATACGCACTTCCATACATGTAAATGGTGGATTTGCATTAAGTAAATTAAATGTTTCCCTGCTTTCAATGAATTTTTACAAGCAACGCCTCACCCTATAACTTGTTAGAATGCTTATATTTCATAAGTTAATACGCGAGCACCATTGAAAAACTTATGCTCACGGGCAAGATCGAAGGAAAGAGGCCACGCCTTGTAACAGTTTTTACTTCTGACTAAGCCCTTGTGTGTACTCAGAATATCAATTAAATTTAAACTATTCTAAAGAAATGCAAATAACTATGCTTCAATAGCGGAATGATAGGAGGATGGAAATCCGTAGGGTTACGGATTCGATTCCCTACTCCCAAACTTTACTTTAAAAAATATATATAATATACCATAGAATTACGTACGAATACATAGAAATACCCCTAAGGCTGTGGCTACGTTGAGGCTTGAAATCTTCCATGTTGATAGATAAATAAATAAATAAATATATATATACAGGACTATATGACACACGGACGCCTGATCCTAAGGTAGACAACCTGATGCCAGTGTTATAGGTAACAGACGCCTGTTATACACAAATATTTTTTTTTTAGAAATATACAAATACATATGGAAATATACAAATACATATGGATAATACACCCAGACTCGAGGTGGGAAAGTTCATTATAGATTTGCTACACTAAATTAGGTACAAATACGCATAAATCGATTCTGGAGGGTCTGGAACTTTTTTAAGGTTTCAGGGGGTTTATGTGAGAACACAACAGTCGCATAGTACATGATCGCCTGTATGCTGGTTTTGTACAAAGTGACCTTAATTCTAAGGCTCATTTTGCTTTTTGCGCAAATCATTCGGTATAGTCTCCCCAGCACATAGGCCGCTTTATTTCTGGTTTTAGCTATGTGTTTTTTAAATATCAGATGCTTTTCGAAAGTAACACCTAGGTATTTGACTTTCTCCTAAAAGTGATGTTACAGGAACAGTTTCTTTACATATATGACTTATAAAATATGTGTGGTTTAGGTTCAGTTTAGTGTAGGTTCACGCTCACTTGTACATCTGAGAACTTTTCGAACCGACGTAAGTCGATGAGTCGACTTTACTTAGGATAAAAACGTTCGTCGTAGACCCACAGGAGGCTAGTCTTAATCGTGTCATGATTTAATCAAAGCTAATGAAACCAGGGTTGACGCACGAACATTTTCATCGTAAGTCCACTCGTCGAATTTCGTGCCACGGAAGAGGAACAGCTCAAGCAAGTGTTGGAGGCGTTACATCCGCGAGGGGTACGAGAGAGGGAGCTGCACGCAGCCTTCGTTCAGCACCTGCCCACCCTCAATAACAAGGTTGGTTATGTATTTATTTATAAAATCTCTTGTAATATCTTAATACATGTAACTGTTGGTGTTCCTTGTGAAATTAAACGCTGACATATACTACTACTACTACTTCCTAGCGTTATCCCGGTTAAGTACCAGGGTCCGCTTAGATTGCAGAGGATTTGGCTGAAGCATTTTGGAGCACTTCGACGATAATGTTAACATTTACATGCATACACACATATACATGCATTTCTGTGTTAATACAAGAAAAATAACCGCGACGCGGCCAGGAAGATCACTGCGCGATCACCCGTCCGTTTCTATCCTGTCCGCAAAAGAGTTATGCCTCGCGCAGAATGTCAGCCTCCCCTGACAAACAACAACTTTGAGAAAAAAAAAACAAGAATAAGCATTTGTGGGAAATATGCAAGCAAAAATGAGCCGTTGAACTAATTGAAATAAGAATTTTTCAAAGCGGACTAGCAGTACCTGGGATTAGCCCGTTCAGGCAAACAAACAAACAAACTCTTCCTCCTGGGCCTCATGGACGAGGATCTGAGCAGGGTCGGTATCAACCTGGACGATCCGTGCTGTGAACAGTTCTATAGGAACGTGTGGAAGGCCACGTCCAGAAGCAACACCGAGTTATATGAAGAGGTGTGTATTTTTATGTAATCTTTTCATTTTAATAAAGAATATTAGGAATACTTTTTACGCATGTCTAATATTTCCTTCCTGAAACACAGCTTACGCTAGTTCAGGAGTCAGGGCCTCATTACGTACTTGTTTAAAAAAAAAATTGTTATCTGAATAAAGCATCTTTATCTTTATCTTTATATTTAAGTATTTGACGTAAAATATCAAAACTCGTGTTGGGCTGCGTTCACACGACGACACCGTGTGAACGCAGCCTTAGATGACCAGATGTAGTTGAGTTCGGGTTGCCAGCGCGATCCTTGATACCTAAAGTTGGCATTTCCTGAAGGCCCAGCACGAACAATTCGAACCATGACCTTCCGACGAACAGATGTCGGCGAGGCGCGGCCGCGCCGGGCAACTCCAACCACCCCGGACACGAAGATTTTCCTTTGCGGTGGTTGAGCATACTGACCTTCGCTCCCACCTGTCATTCCTCGCCGAAAAACTTTCCACCTTGGTGTGCCTTTCCCACACAATGTTGTATTTGACTCGTTTATTATGCTGATTTCGCATAATTGGTGCTATGTTCTAGGAGACTGTCCCAGACGCTCTACCACTGAGTCAGTCAGTCGCTAGGCTTTATTTTTTTTTTATAACAAAGGGCAGGAAGGCTTGCGACAGCGAGCTTCTGGTACTCTATTCAGGGATTGATGAAAGCCCTGCTGGATTTAAGTGGGTATTCTGGCAGCCCTAGCGAATGTCACACTACCGTTCGAAAATCTTCCTATATTATAGGGCCATATGCGATTAGGGCAGTGTTTGAAACATTTCCTAGCGAAAAAACGGAGTTCAGTTGAGTGACTGTAAAGGACATGTGCCCTATAAAAACTATAGCCAGTTTGCTTTAGCTTGTGAATTTATTTACAGACCGGCAGCAGCGCGAAGCTGTAGAGCTGCGACGATGCCTAGACTACGTATCGCAACACGCCCACGTATTGGAGACGGTGCTCCGTAACGCTTCAGGTGATAGCGTGCCGTTATCGGCAGCTCTGGTGAGGCAGGCGGCCACGCTGCAGCGGTGCATGGCCCAATGCGTGGCCAACGCCTCGAGGATCCGTCACCTGCTGACTGCAGCACATCAGCCCCAGATGGACACAATGCTTGCCAAAATGGTATGTTCCCTTTTTATTTTAATGCATTGGGAAAAGAATAAAATGCTTTTAAATGAAATAAAACTACCTTCAAAAACACCAAGGAACTAAAAACCAATAAGTAATGAGTTCTTTGATACTTTTTAGTTAGACGCCTACAGATGTGGTGAAGTAGGTACCAAGCCAAATGGATTCCCCGATAAACAGATGGCATAAAAAAAATCAATGAATTGAGATCCTGCTTCTCTTTTGAAGTCGGTTGAACACTATTATCATTATTTTAGTTTTGTATTTAATAATTTTTGTTGAGGCTTTTATTTAAAAAAAATGAAAAAAAAAATTGAATGAAAATAATTACATACTAGCTGTTTCCCGCGACTTCGCCCGCGTACAATTAAATTTGCCAGACCCTATTCTCGCTATATTAAAAAAATAATTCTTGGTGGATGTCTACTACCTACCTCCTTGCCAAGTTTTTTCATGATAAGTCCCGCGGTTTTCAAAATTTTGTAATAGAGGACCTTTTGCTTTCATATTTATAGGTTTTAGGAATTGTGGTATTAAGAACAATCCTCCTTTAATATTTATTTATTAATAAATAAGTATAATGGAATGTAACATTATATATTTTTCTAAGACAAGAAATCTCCCAATTTTTTATTGCATAATTTGACTATGTCAATAAATCAAATCTTTTTCCGAACCACTAAGTAGGTTCCAGTTCGCCACAAGATGTATATTAAATCCGCTACAAACGTATCGATAAATTGTTGCGATTTAACTATGCATTTATTTCGAACACTATGGAAAGCTCCGTGAAGAACTCTCGAAATGAGCAATCGCCATTCAGCGATAAAACTGTGCAACATAACGATTTTACATACACACGTATCGATAAATCTTTAATCTAACTGCACAGTTAAATCGCAACGATTTAGCGATACGTGTGTAGCGAGCATTAATATTGAACAAATAGTAAAATAATGTTCTGAGCTATTGCATTGTGCTATTCAACTGTTAATAAATTATCAACGTTTACACAAGTGTGGAACGGAGTTACATAATTGTTATACAGTTAAACCTGACCTTAAAATAAAATAAATAATCCTTGATAATTTAATGTATTTTTTTTAACAAAATTAAATTTACGTGTAATTTTAATTTGTGAAAGTAACGCTTCTTGTTTTATCGAAACGTTTTTGTACAGTTTACGGAACGACTATTGCATGTTTAGAATACTAGTAAAAACGTATAACACAAAGCGCTATTATATTTCTCACAAAGAGAACTAACGAAGGTAAGAAGACGTAATCACTCAGCGTCGTCTGTGAGACTGATTTATTCATATCGAATGTAATCAATCAATTAAATCAGTGTGCTTGATATAAAGGCCTCTATAGTTTTTTAAAGAATTTTAGAAATACTTTTTAGGTATGACTAAAATTCCCTTTTCTTCTCCTACTAAGCTTAAATTGAAAGCTTGTATTAGGAGTGGGTGCGACAGTACCCCAACGGCAGTGGGGTTTGAACCGGGTACCTTACGGATTTCAGTACACACCTTATACCGTTGAGCTATTGAGGCTGTTGATTGATTGTTCTTGTCCTCCTTTACGTATTAGTTCTTATTAATTAACGTTACCATCGTATACCCCACTTATAGGCTAACTTAGTATGCAATAATTGGTTTAAGACGTCTGTTGCACCACAAAAACTAAAATTTGCTAATAAGAAGAAATATCAAAATATATTATACCATTAAAAAAATGTCCCTAGCATTATCTCTAAAACACAAAAAGCCTTGCAAAATGAGTAGAGTACTCTTTTTCAAGGGTTTTTGGAAATAGCGGAAATATACAACAAGATAATGCCTTTGTTGTATATTTTTGCGGTAGTAATTTTAATTTGCTTCTGCTATTATAAACTACCTACCGCGAAAACAACTGGCCTTTATAAAAAAAAAAAAACTAGTTGTTTCCCGCGAATTCGACCGCGCATAATTACCAGAGTCCTCCTTAACCCGGACCCTATCGAAAACTCCTTATTTAGCTGATATCTACTAACGATGTACTACATCCTTGCCAAACTTTACCACCAACGCAACGGCCAACGGTGACCTTTCGCTTTTGTGTATATAGATTAAGGAAGAGGAAAGGCTCACAGACAACTACGCCAATGGATCTGTCAATCCTTCTGAAACTAATCTCAATATTCTTATAAAAATGAGTGTGACTCATATGAGTGATCGGCAAGAGAAAGCTGCGCCCGTCACGCGACTCTAGTTTTTTCGGGTAACACGATATTTGCACGAGATGCGTGATTTAATAATAATAAATTCACTTTTATCAAACCGTTCCATAATATGCGCCACTTAAAACTACATTAGAAAATTTAGTGCCGGCATTGCCAATACATTACGCTTTAGGTTGGCGTGATAAATTCAGATACTCTCGCTTGACGAGCAAGGTACGATATACGTTTACGACCGCCGCGAATTTTATTATTAAGCATTGGCTTACAGTACACGGCTGAGTTTTAATTTACAATAAAAAATATATTATGCCTAAACTTATAAATAATTCCGTCTGCTATTTTCACTAAATCCTTAACATGTATCTTACTACAGAGAGAAGCCAAAAGAGATTTCTGGTTAGTGCATACTACCCAAGAGTGATTAGGTTCACTTTATAGGCAGTACTAATATAGGTTACACCCTAGACCGCATCAACAGTTAAGATCAGGTGTGATAGCAGTCAAGCGCATGCCTATTCGGTATAAAAAAAATGCTGTCAGGTTAAGTGACCTAAAATCTCCATTAAAGGACGGCAACGCATCTGCTATCCTGGTCGTGTAGATGTTCATAGGCGTCGGTAGACAAAACAGTGGGCACCGATTAATGTCACTGAGTGATATTAGTCCTGGTATTGTGGAGGTTCCGGAGATGACATCAGACGGCATTCGGACATCTTAACCCCACAGCCAGGACCTCTGCAATTTAAACGGACCCTGGGTTCTAGCGTTATCCCGGTCTAGTACCAGTACTATACCGGGATAACGTGCAGAAAAGATGTAGTTACGGTATTAGGTAGTATGTATTAACGAGGAGTTCGCAGCTTAATCAGTGGCCGGCACTTGAGTCGATCGCTAGGTTAAGTAGCTCATACTGCAACCGAGGTGGTAGATGGGGGATCTATTCTAACTGGTTTTTCAATATCCTCCGTGTTTCGAAATACAGGTGAAGCAATGGGTCCCGATTAATGTCACTAAATTATATTAGTCATGAGATGGTGGGGGTTCCGGGTATTCCGGGGATAATGCCAGACGGCAGCTGGATAGCGAGTACAAAGATGCACTAAACCCTACTAGATGGCGTACGGATAGGTCGACGGACGCGCACAAACGCAACTCACGATAGCGAAGTTTCAACGTACGATCACTATATATGGGTGTGCCTTTCTACAGTTTCTTAATATTGACAACGACTCGGACAGAGCAGGACATACACACTCACAAACACTACTCACACCCCGTCCCCGCCGGCGGCGACGGGACTCTTGGTTTACGAGGACCTCGCTTTACACTCACGCACTGCCGAGGACTCGAATCTTAAAAAATCAGCTCCACTTCACCTCTATGGAAGCTATCCGCAAAATGTAAAATTGTTATTATTTTAGGATGCCGAAAAAAAATCTACACGCAGTACATAAGTGCACCGACTCTCATGCGTTTATGTTCACAATTGTAGAAGTTTAGGCGGAGAGACGACGGACGAACTGAGCAAAACTATAAGGGTCCCTCGAAGGACTCCTGAACTCTATCTATTATGACTACGGAACTAAAATTGAGTTCCGTAGTCATAATATGTTGGGAATATTTATCATAGAATGGAGGTGTTGGTTAGTTGGTGTAGCATTCGAATGTACCAATCTCGCATTTTCGCGGATTTATGAATCTCATAATGTATAGACGAAAACTAACGTCAAAAAATTATAATAAAATAGGATAAATAAGTCGGCACCAAACCCAATAGGTTTCACCGCTAAGCCGGCCGATGGTATTGGCTTCAACAAATCGCTAAATCAGATAAAAGTACCAATTAATTATTGGAGGCGGGTTTTGTTTTAATTAAAAATAATTACAATACGGTTCATAAGAAGTTTTCCAATCTCAAGTTCGTGGAACTATTCCAGAAAATCGTATCACTCTGTATGCCCCTGGGTTCCAATGTGCGTCGTGAGCAGTGTTCAAAACATTTGATTTTGAATTAATTAAGTCATAATTTCATCAATGCCTCAAATCACTAAGCAATCGATACATCGTGCAAGTTTCTTTTAACATCTATATTTTTTTTTATGTTACATGGGGGCAGACGACCAGGCAGCAGGCACCGAAGTGCCTACCGACGCCCATGGACATCTGCACGACCACAGCTATACAAAGCCCCGGCCACACTACATGATCATTTAAATTTTTTCCGACAATACCCAACGGTGGTGGGGTTTGAACCGGGTATTGCGGATTTCAGTCCATACATTATACCGTTGAGCTATTGAGACTCTAAGTTAAATTTTCCACCACCACCTTTCAAAACATTTTGAAGGTTAATTACCCGAAAGTGGTAGCTATAATAAAAATCCTCGCCTTTATTTTAAAAGAGCTATATGATACCCCACACGATGGGGTTGAATGAACAAAAAAATCGTGAAGACAAAAACTGATCAGTTTTAAAATACATTAATATTAAATAAAATAAACCACACCATAAAATGCGAATTTAATTTTGTTTCACTTGGGTTATGTGCGCGAGTTATTGCTGCGATGGGTAGATATTGAATTTTATTGCCAACTAGCGGACCCGGCAGACGTTGTCCTGCCCGAACATGTGTAACTCTTACTATTGTATATCAAAACAGTGCCATCTATTGGTCGTTTAATTATTTTAAGAATTATACATTTTATAAGATTTCTTTTAATTACCCCAGACTATTCTAGCGGCTATTTTCTCTCCTGCATCGTCCGTGCCAGTAATATTCGCAGCCTTTCTCTCCTCTCCATCTACTTATATATGATTTTATTTCATTTCATTCCTTTACTCCTACCAGGCTTGCTTTTTTTAGCCTGCATCCGAATTGGGGCAGCGCGTCCGGGTACCTACTGGTACTAGTACCTCGTTCTCACTTAAGATTGGGGTGAAGTGGCGACAGTGCTGTCACGTCAAGTGATGGTATTGTTGTCGCGTTTTGTACGGTTAAATATATTGTGTGAATTGTCCAAAATATAACGATAAATGTCAAGTAAGTAGGAGACAATTCTGCCATCTGCGAGCTATTCTGGTGTGCGCTACAAAAACCGTTAGAGTTAAACGCATACAGTGTATGAAGGAAATGTGTATCTTAAATAGTTCTACAAAACAAAAATCGCCTGCGAAAGCATATATATATCTAGCTTTCATGTTTAAGCCATTGACGCCAAAATAGTGACTCATTATGGAACGGGCACGGGAACGGGAACTGGAAAGGGAAAGGAAACGGGAACGCGGACAATATTATAGGATAATAGAATGAAGTAAATAGTAAGTAACCCAACGTTCGGGCAGGACTGCGTCTGCCGGATTAGCTGAAAAGTACATGATTGCATTTAAAAGCTATAATATATCGGTTTACAAACAGGGACGATAAAGAAGGTACTATACTATTTTGTATATGTCTATTTATATAATAAATATATATAGAATTTCGCAGTGAACTTGAATATTAAATGCCAAAGTGGTAAACTCGAATTACGTCAAGGTTACACTTTATATACCCACCTCTACAAACGTGTTTTCGCCTTTAATATGCGTGCTAACAAGGCATTACGGACTCTACCTATGTCAACCGAGCATATATGTATGTGGAATAAACATGATATCACGTACTATTTATTTATATGAGACAAAACAGGTTCTCTGTGTAATTATCTTATATTGTGTACGCCACAGCACGCGGCTTCGAGTTTTACAATATATATGTACATTTAAATAAAATGATGTAGTTTATATTTTGGTCCTCTTGTGTATGGGTATTGCTGAATCATAAAATCCAGCTCAGTTTTTGGGTCAATCACAGATGTTAGAACTAAAAATATGCATTTAAAGACTTGTACATTTTGTATATCCCATCCTATATTTACATATATAGCGAAAAGTCACCTAACAGGAAATCTCGAAAACTGCGAGACATACAATGATGAAATCTGGCAAGGAGGTAGTTGGTAGTTACTAGACATGCGCTAGGAAAGGATTTTTCGATAGGACCAGATTAAGCAGGCCCAAAGGCTCTAGAAATTTTACACGAAGTCGCAGAAAACAGCTAGTATAACATAAACAAACGGGCAGGCATTAACCTGATTAACTATCGACACCCATGAACAATTTCTATATAATTAGGAACTTTAATTAAAAGATAATTTTTAAATGTTAAAAGTAGTTTCCATTTGTCTACGCTAATTTTGATGGGATATCTGCTAAAAGGTAAATGTCATAATAGCGCTATAAGGATAGAAACTTTGTACCGAAAATAGAGTGGAGATTTAGAGTATAAAATATAAGTCACATGTAATAAAAATATCTAATGTACAAGATTTTTATTAAGCGCGGAGCCAAATCTGAGATATCAAATTGACACAGTGTACAATAAAAAATAATCTACAGACGAATTGCTTAGCTTTTCATGAATTTACGGTACGCGCTATCACGATTCAACGAACCTCAATAGTTTAACGGCAGAAAGGCTAGGCTGAAATCCGTAAGGACACGATTCAATCTCCGACTGCATTGGGTTACAAACGCAGCACCCACACCTAACACAAGCCTCGCTCTTAGTTTGAGAGGAAATGGAAACAAAATATTGGTCTACAGTATCGCCTGAAACGTTCGACCCAGATGCAAGTTTAGGGCAACCCAAGTACGATTAAAAATCCAAACGTATTCGTTCACGTACAAAAATACAAATGATTCATACTCTACCACTCACCGGACTTCCTTTTCTCGTTCACGAGAACAAGTGACTTCGTTCTTTTCACCCTCAGAGACCTCCTCCTGATAGACCTCATAAGAGCCTCCGGCATGCGGGAGAACCTCGGAGAGTCGACCCTCTTTTCGGGCATAAAAAAGTTCTTCACAGCCAACATTGTTACAACACTCTTAGTTTCTTTAATAAAATACCATCACTACTCCTTAATACTTTTTTTTAAACACACACAACAATAGTAATCGATTAAATTTTCTGCACATAAACGAGCGAATTAACTCAACTCGCATTTCCCTATACGACCGGAATCGATTTCACAATTATTTTATCACTGTTAAATGGCTATATCCGCTGGTGTCTATTGTTTCTTTGAAGTTATCTATTGTTTGGAGCGCATCACGATTCGGAGCACGCGAATTCGCCTATCCTGCCACCATATTCGGAGAGCACGAACTTGTCCTGATTAAAGTTCGATGCTCATTTTGTGGAGCGCGGCACGTCTATTCATTGAGATGGTCGCGCGCGGACTGGCTGAGCAAACCTGATTACGTACGGCCGCGCAACACCGGCACAGCGTTCGCGAAAATTATCTCTTATCACTTAGTACAAGTTATTTTTCATCTAGCCGCTAGGAAGGTCGAATACGCATTCATAACACATTACGATTAATCGAAAATGAATGAATCTGTCTAGCGCTACTTTTGATAGATTACGACAAAACGTTTTTAGAGTTGTACAACGCTTGTATTAATTGACTTAACACAAGCGTTGTATTGTAACCCACACTATTAAGTACAGGTACAAAAATCATTTCATTATCTTAACACTGTGTGAAAATATGATAAAACTTATATAATAGGTTAAAAGTTCAGTCTCGAAGGATCAACACGTAATATTTCATCTCTAGTATTACGCAACTCTACATTAAGTAACCGGGTATGTGTACTGACTTGTGTGTTAACGACTTACAAATATTACATCTTAATACAATATATATAATTACCACGTACTTGTGTATATCATTAAACACTTCCTAAACGGCTAGAACTATGTTGATTTGTAACTTTTTTGTGTTTGAATGAGCTCCTAAAAGGTTTAATTTTTTTTTTCAACAATATATCAGTTCTAGTATGTATTTGTGCCAATATAATACTTGAATTATTATGTGTCGGATAGCGTTCTCTCTCGGGAGAGAAAGGGAGTTGCAACACTTTAGTACAAGTAGGTTATTTATTTAGCTTTCATAGTATGGTGTGAAGTGTGACGGATTTTGACTGTAAAACCCATAAATGGGACATTTATAGGGGCCGCTTGGAGCAGTTTTTTAAGGTAAACGAAATAGGGGAAGAAAATAAAAGTGCAATTCTTTTAACAAATTTTACAGAAGACTCGTATTGTTTGGTGCGAAAGTTAATATACCCAATGGAGTTAGAAAAAGCTACATATAATGAGTTGGTGAAGACACTGAATGATCATTTCTCACCTTAACCTGCTGTGATGGAACATGTCCAGCGTCAAAGACAGAAAAGTTGTTACTTCTGCGGGATCATCGTTTCCATTTGTTGTGTACTCCCTATGTTGTTTCCCAGTTTCTAAAATAAAAAAAATAAAAAAAATAAAAAAAAAAAAAAAATTGTCTGGCCCGTTGGCGTAGTGGGCAGTGACATCTGGTCCGGGGTTCGTGGGTTCGGTCGACGCCTCGTCGTCTCTGGGTGTATTATCTATATGTATATATCCCTAGTAGATACAGAAATATTTGTGTATAACAGGCGTCTGTTACCTATAACACAGGCATTAAATTAAATGATATACAATCAATACCTAGCCATTGCTTGGACTGAGTGCAATGCGAAGAAATTCGTCCCTAACTCTCTTAAGCGCTTCTAAATGCGCTTACATCTGCATTATATAAAAAGCTGTTTCCCGCGACTTAGTTTGGCTAAAATTGCGAGAGTCCTTAGACCTCCTTAATACAGCCCTTTTGAAAAACCCTTTCTTAGCGGATATCTGCTAACTATAAATTACCTCCTTGACAACGCTCATCACTGTACGTCCCGCGGTTTTTGAGGTTTCATAAAAAGCTGTACAGTTAAATCGTTGCGAAATAAAATAACATGTGCGGGAAATAAAGGCGAAGTCGTAAGGTGGATAAGTAAAACTACATTACATATTAAAAATTCAAGAAATTAAAGTAATTTAATTCTTCCTGCATGCTATGGATTTCTGCAAAATAGCCCCACATTTTATAAATTTTTGTGTTAAAGACCTTGATATAGTGCAAATTAACGGTTGTCAAAGAACTAGAGAAAATTACACAATCGTTTCTATGCGTATTTAACAAAGACGATACCCATTTGGGCCCAATCGAATAGATAGCCCATAAACCTGACTCCTAAATCGGTCCAAGTGCCGGATCGTATTTTGCGAGACCATTTGCCCCAGCAACGGGGCACTGAGTGGATTTTTCGGAAGAGATTTCAGGTGCTCACGTATCTGATGCGGTTTAAGGGGATACGCGTTTAATACTAGAGAGCGCCTGCTGGTTGAAACTCAGCCACCAATTTTTACATTTGCGTACTATATTCTTCTTCAAAGATACAAGTTTGCATATTTAAATCCTTAGGCTGTCACTTCAAGTGATGGTATTGTTGTCGCGTTTCGATCGGCTTGTGAGACTTCCCGATGGCCTAGTAGTCATGAAGTACGGCAACGCATCTGTCGCCTCCTTGTCGTGCAGATGTCCATGGGTGTCAGTAGGCACTTAGCTGCCTGCAGCCTGCGTTTCATTCGGTTTGTGAGAGTTCCCGGTCGCCTAAACTCGTCATTAAAGGGATAGGTTTAATAATGTACATATATGCTTATGCTGGAGCATAAGCATATATGTACATTATTAGACAAAACCACTGCTTGAATGGATCACCCATCTATCACCCGGTCGCAGCAACAGCAACTTAACCTAGCGATAGACTCAAATGCCGACCACAGATTAGGTCACGACCACCCCTAAAAAATTTCACTAATGATATGGTTTTATAATCCGGACCCAGACATAGCTCACAGAGTTTGTACATTTTTGTCCTTGAAGACTACAAAGTTGTACAAAACTTTACGCAGCGACACAAAGTCCCCGGCCACACTACATGATCATTGAAATGATCATTCAAATGAAGCTTTAAAATATAAAATAAGAAAGATATAATTCTAATTAAAAATGAGTATATAATATGGCAGGTTCTGTGCCCACTGCGCCAACGGGCCAGCCGAATATTAAATATTTTCACGAGATGTTGTGGTTATTCTTTTATTTCGGTTTGTTAGCGAGCAGTCTACAAAATATACATTATACAATACCTTAGAGTCTCAATAGCTCAACGGTATAAGGTATGGCCTGAAATCCGCAAGGTACCCGGTTCAAACCCCACCGCCGTAGAGGTATTGTCGCACCGGTTTTGGTTATAGAAGAATGCTAACTTACATATCTAACGAACTAAATTAAAAACCTAAGCCTGGCAACACATTGCCACATTTATGTTCCATGGATTTAACCGTGCGAGTGCTGGGTGCATTACGTAGCAGAGGAAGGAGCTATAGAAGTGCGGCTGCCCCATTTCAAAAATTGTAAGGGTCACTTTTTACAAAAATCACTTTATTGCCACTATATAATACTGATAACCTGGTAGATCCCTACTAAATACAAAAACAGCAGCGGTTTCAACTCGGTGGTCGGCATTTGAGTCGATCGTTCGGTTAAGTTGCTCGGTCGGTCGATCGGGTGATTGATGGGTGACCCATCCTAGCACTGGTCTATATTTAATATCCGACCTCCTCCGTGTTTCGGAAGGCACGTAAAGCAGTGGGACCCGATTAATGTCACTTTGTCATATTAGTCGTAAGGTTGTAGAAGTCGTGGGGGTTCCGAGGATGCCGTCAAAAACTATAAACAAAATCACCATCATCACCATCATCATCACCATTTCTGCAGTCATCATTATTGTCTTAGAATGGCTCACCCATCTAACACCCGGTCGCAGCAAGAGCAACTTAATCTATGCCGACCACTGATTAGGCCACGACCTATATATATAGAGGACTATATATATACACACTTAATTTTTACGTTAAATGTTAGCACAACAACAGGGATATTTGAAAAATGCGTCAATAAGCGCGCTCTTTCTCAGCTCATACTCGATTAGTTAGCAATTAGGCGCGTGTAGAACGGGTGAATCGCCCGTCTGACATTCACCGCCCTTGCGCCGCCCTCGTCGGGCTAAGGCCGCTTTCATACAGCGTAACGCGCGTAAATCTTTTACTAGGGCTGTAACTTTTTGCAGACGGCTGAATAAACACGTGACGCAGCTTTCTCAGATTTTCGTACGTCTAAACAATTTTGATACTAGTTTAAGAAACGAAGCGCGTATTAAAAATAATGCACAAGAAAATGTTTATTATATAAAAAAAACATGTTGTTATGCCGGAGCCAGACATAGCTTCATTTCAATAATAATGTAGTGTGGTCGGGGACTTCGTTTAACTGCACAAAGTTTTGTAAAACTTTGTGGGCTTCAAGGACAAACATGTACAAACACTTTGAGCTATGTCTGGCTCTGGCATTAATGCAATAATTATTGTTGGGACTTTTGAATATGCCAATACTCACACCAGAGGTTCCAAATTGTAAAATATAAATATTTTTTATTCTTAACATATTAACTTGTTAAATAAAGGTAGAACAACAATTTTTTTTTATTAAGCAAGACTTATAGAATCTTTTCTATGTGGGTGACTGAGATAATTTAAGCAATTAGTGATGTAGAGTTCATAAATCTCGAAAATTGCGAGACGTACAGTGATGAAGTTGTACCAGAAAGTACTTTAAAGTTAGTAGACATCCACGAAGACACGTTCTTTAGATAGGAGCTTTAACGGCTCTCGCAATTTTACGCGGATGTTGCGGGGAACAGGATGTTATTAATTTTCTTTCTTTTTTCTTTTTTTTTTAGATATTTAACACGAGGAATTTCGCTTTCGAAAGATCAAATGAGGATGTTATCAATATTATATTATTTCAGGATTAATATCAGGACCGTTACCTCACAATGGGACACCTGGTAACACTGTCACGTGTCCTCTGCTTTTTGCCTATCTTCCGCTGACATTGCACACAACCGCGTAAAGGCTTGTATGACTTTTTTGTTTGGCTTAAAGGCGAACTCGTAAAAACGGACCGACATTATTCTCAGATTGTGTATCTCTGACAGTGAGACTTTAATCGCGGTAATTTTATGATTGGCTGATTTTACGTGCGGGAAGATTTACAACTAACTCATTGTTAGTCAGACTTTTCCCCGCGGCTTCTCTTGATTCAGGCAGAATCGTTACGCCCTAGCATCATTTGTTACTTTTCTATTCCCTGGGATGAGTATTTTTTCTAAAACAATTGTTTTCAATGTCTTTTTCCATATCCACTACAGCTTTTAACATTGGTTTTGAAATGGTTAACGCGGGAAAATGTAAAAAAAAACTGCCTATCTATCTATCCATCTCTGTCTTGAAAATTGACGTAATAAATGTTTAAAAGAACACAAATGCAGGGAAAGAATAAAATTTATACTTTACTTCTATTATATTAATATAACTTTTATTCTTTCCTTGCATTTTAGTTTTTACAAAACCTTTTTTTACATTTTATAATTTTTAGACTATATCTATCTTTTGTCGCATGTCCAAAAATTATACAAACAAATAAATACGAATAAAACTATTGTATTTATGAGCGCTTTACTTGAACCGTAGAACAAAAACAATAAAATATTCCGACGAATTATTTACCTACTTCAGATGTTTTGAAGGCAAAAAAATATGCAGTTTGTAGTAAATGCTCATGTCTGCCTTAAGTTTGTGAATTTTATCGACTTAATAAAGATTTATTACAAAATTATAAGGTAGGTCATTCATAAATATTATCAGGTAAACGTATTTTATCTTTTGAACGAGTTCGTGTCTTAATATTGAATTGGGAATAAGAATGCGTTGTTCTTTGTCATTTTTATTTTCAAAACTAACTGATAATAAATTATTTATTAGTAATGTTTATGTTACTAAATTATTTACGGATTAATGCAAAATAATTATTTTTATTTATTACTTTTCCGTCAAACTGTATCGACAGTTTGTTGACGGGATATGTGTTCTTGTTATACTACATACTTAAAGTAAAGATGTTATTTTATATAGTAAATAATTATTGTTGTCATATATAATGTATTCTATATAAAGGACTACCAATGTACTATCATTAGCAAATAAGATGATATTCGTAACACACCAACCAATGCCAAAAAATCCATCAATAAAGAGAAGGACAGTTGTTATTCTGATTAAAGAATTGAATAAATTAATATAATGGCCTCAAATTTAACAAAATCACGCGCGCGAAGTCGCGAGTTAAAGCGAAAGATCCCCTAACACAAAATCTCGAAAACCGTGACACGTGCAATGATGAATTTTAACTATGAGGTAGTTTTTAGTTGTAGATATCCACTGAGAATATACTTTTCGGTAGAACGAGATCAAGGTTTTAATGGCTCTTGCCAGTTTATTAATTTTACGCAGTACAGCTATCGGAATACAGCTAGTATTGTTATGAAATAATAAGTAATATGTTAAGTCATCGTTATTGGTATCCGTAAAGAAATAAAACATCAGGTTTTCACATTTTAGGTCGTTGCTGTTTGAACATTAAAAAAATATAAACACCATCAATTTTTTTTACATTTATGAAATGGTCCTAACCTGCGGCAACATCAGACGCGGCCGTCGGTCAATACAGAATGTGACTGATTCATTAATTCATTAGCAAATCCGACCCACGAATTACCTCGTGTCATTGACCTGGTGCGTTCATTAGTGTACTAATTACTTCATACCAAAATTACCAGTTAAACCACATCTTGCAATGTGTCCAACATTATTTCTTGTATTATAAAACTTCAGGTCAAACGTGCGGGAGAGAGGGGGAGAGAGAGAGAGAGATGAACTTAAGGAATCCTGTGTTTTTTTATGTACAATAGGTTAGCGCTTGACTGTACTCAATCCTGGTGAGAAGGAGTAATGCAGTCTAGGATGTTAGCTTAGCAAGAATATGTTTATTCAGTCTTTCTTTGAAGGTAATGAGATTATATCAGGAAACACTGACCCAAGAAGAGCATTCCACACCTTAGCAGTTCGCATGAGAAAGGAAGAGTCAAAGCCCTTCGTGTGAGTTGGTGGAAATTCAACGACGAACCGACGGACAGAACGAATCTATAAGAGTTCTTTATAGGACTACAGAACCGTAAACATGAATTCCTATTTCTCTTGGTCACGCCGTAACTAGAGAATCGTTGGACCCATTATAATATTCCTTAAATCAGGGTTCTCCACAAAAAATATCTATCTCTATATCTACAATTATCTATCTTCAATCTCCTAATCTATATATATAAAAGCAAAAGTTCACCTAACACGAAAGCTCTAAAACTGCGGAACCAATAATAATCATATCTTTATTCGCCCAACGGGCCAGTCAAAGGCTATGTAGTTGATTTGCACGAATGACTTTGTAGTGGGCTCTTCTCAATGCAGGGCGCGATTTACCTTCGTAAACTTAGCCATTAAATTGTAAATATTATCACCAAAATATTAAGTAACGAAGAAAAAAAATATTCCTATTGCAAGTGCATGCAAGAGTCTATGTTAATAAAGAATTTTTGACCTGAACTTATACCGTATACTGTACTAAACCGTATATATACAGTATTAAATCGTATGTATACTAAACTACCACCGGTGTGCGTGGGGCTTTATTTTAATAATTGTATGAGCATTTTATATTTTACAAAAATCCCTCAACCCCAACACACCCTCCTCTATAGTTACTAAAATGCCAGAGCTATTTTGTCCTTGAAGTCTACAAAGTTCTACAAAACTTTGTGAAAATCCCCGGCCACACTACATGATCACTGAATTGATCATTCAAATGAAGCTACGTCTAGCTCCGGCATAAATGTGCCAAAATTCATACTCCTCCGTCTACGCAGTTTTCCTAAAATGCTACTAATCTCTTTAGCAAACTATTTTGAGTCCATTCCAGTATGCCTTAAACGAAAATTCCCCACTGTGCCAACAGACCAGCCAGGACGCTTCAAATAAAAAGTAAATAGCTGAAATCGGATAAAATTATGAATTCTTAGTTGTAGTTGACACCATATATATGATAGATGGAACAGTCGGATGCCAGCATCAGACTGGAGCACTGGATACGCCTGTTCGGAAATATGTTCGATGTTATTAAACTCAGCTATTCGAATTGTCGACATTGAATGTATTTGTTGGAGTCGGTAGTTGATCAGATGAACCGCTTAACCCTTTCACTTCAAGTGATGGTATTGTTATCGCGTTTCGTTCGGTTTGTGAGAGTTCCCGATGGCCTAAATCGTTCTTTAAAGGCCGGCAACATATCTGCGAGCCTTCAGGTGATGTAGATGTCCGTAAGCCTCGGTAGTCACTTAGGTGATGAACCACCTGCTCGTTTGCCCCTTGTTATAGATATATAATCTTAAACCCCCCATTAAACGAATATCTTGATTATCATTTATTAAATGAATAATTTGTGAAACGTGAGTGTTTTTTTTTTACTATTTAGATTTGGTAATACTTTACTAATTTAATTAACCTTTTTCTTGTGTTTATTACTGTATTAAAAGTTTCGTCTTCCTAGGGCTATCCCGGCTTAGTACCAGGATCCGCTTAAATTAGAAATGATATAGCTGTTGGGCAAGTTCAGATTACCGACTGCCGGCTGACGTCATCATCAGAATTCCCCCCCCCCCCCCAATTTCTATAATCTTACGACTAATATCACTCAGAGACATTAATCGGGACGCTGTTGGGGCTTCTGTGTTCAATTTCCTAAGCTTCAAGGGGGTCGCTATATAAAAAAGTTTAAGAAGCCCTGCTATAGGCTATATATCGTCACGCTAACTTTAAACGAAATCGCGGATAACAACTAGTACTATATAATACCTAATTTCATTAGAAATTCTGACTAATTAAAAGCATCAAAGGTACTGACCTACTTGTATAAATATTAGTAATCACTACGCATTACTATGACCCAGTCAGCTGTAAGATTTGTAATGATTTTATTATGACGTACTATCGGAATGGTCTGAATTTTTGTGCCCTATATTTTGGAAGTTTCAATAAATAAAATGGGGCGACGATTTCGACGCCTTTGCGGGAAATGAGTGAATTGGTTTAGCTCTGGATAGAGGAGAGTGGTCTGAGGGGAAACCTTTCCCCAGCGGTGAGACATTACATTCTAATTTAAAAAATCAATAATAAAATTTAGCATTTTGAATATCGCTTATAATGTCTACCTACACAATAATATAGAGTACATATAATAGAATAATATCTAGAAACCTATCCTGGGCCGTTGGCACAGTTAGCAGTGACCCTGCCTTCAACTCTAGGGTCGCGAGTTCGGTTCTCGCTCCGAGACAGAACTTATTATGTATCTATGTAAAATTGTATACACATGTATATAATGTGTAGCTGTATTAAAGAGGCAGCTGTGAGTGTAATTATCCGAGAAATAAAATCATATATAGATTGACTGGCCCGTTGGTGCAATGGACAGTGATCCTGTCTCCCACTCCGGGGGTCGTGGGTTCGATTCCCGCCTCGAGTCTGTGTGTATTAAAATAATAAATATATACAGGACTATATGACACATGGTCTGTTCCTAAGGTAGGCAACTTAATGCCTGTTTTATAGGGGGGCGGCGGGTGCATTGTACTGTTGAGGAGCACTGTATTGCTGGGTCTTATAATCCGGAGAGTTGTAACGAGGGTCGGGGGTGTATCCAGGAGTAGGCGCTGCAGCTTGAGGTGCAGTTGGAATGTGATCACCACTAGCTTGGAATCCATTTTTACCAGCGACATAATTCACAGTTTTTCTCTGTCCGCTGGGATCGATGTACGAATAGCTGCCTCTCCTGTTACCATCTGCGTCGGTCTCCTCCTTGAAATTGATTCCATCTTCTTGCTGGTACGCGGCTCCAAAAGCACCGTTGCCGCTGAGGTACCGAGCCTCCTGCACGATAGCGGCGGTTTTTGGATCACCCGCGTATTTTGGAACTCTTCTTCCACCTTCTTGTTGCTGACACGCGACTGCCGCGATCACAAAGACAAATACAATGAGCCTGTACATTTTGCTCAAAATGTGCACTGCTCGCGTGAAAGTAACAAAATGTGTATTCGCGGGCGGGTCAATTCGTTTTATAAGACCACTACAGGCCTTGAACGCTTATTGGAAGGGCTAGAGATTGCGACCGCGAATATATCGTGTGGCTAAGATACACTATCTTTTTGCGGCATAACGGATGCCCACTCGTACGTAGAGGAAGCGACATTACATTGACGATGACAGGTGCCGTCGTCCTTTGGAAGCATCTTTGGTCATGTTTTAAATGTCGACATACGGGTGGAACTCTAGGTATTCACCTTGGTAGCATAACTTCTGCGTTCATTGAAATGCTGTTTATCCCACACTCCTTATAGCAACATGGGAAATGATTACTCATCAAGATATTATCACTTTGTGTCATAATGACGTTAAATGTCAGTATGACTGCTTGATTTTCACATTGGATTACAAAATCTTTTTACGTAAGCTTAGACCGGTTCTACTTATTTTTTGTAATAGTTTTTTTTATCTATTTTACTGCCTCGTATATGATAAGTTGATCTCCTTTTCAAATAGGTGGCGCATAATTTATGTAAATATAAGAAGTCCGATATTTAAATGAACAGAGACAAATCATTTCAAAACAACTTTCTGCCAAAATTGCCTACTGATTAATTACTTTCTTTCTTTTGTTAAGTAGCTATTAGTGAGTTTTGTATTATCACTTCCTTTTTTATTAAATATTTTGCATACTCTTCTAACTTCCAAACAAACTGTCATTTACTTTATGATATACTAGCGGACCCGGCAGACGCTGTCCTGCTCGAACGTTATGTTACTTACTATTTACTACATTCTATTATCCTATAATATTGTCCCCCGTTCTTGTTTCCTTTCCTCTTTCCTGTTCCCGTTCCATAATTTCGAGGTTCACTATTTCGGCGTTAATGGCTTAAACATGAAAGATAGATATATACTGTCGCGGGCTTTTTTGTAGTACTATTTAAGATAAACATTTCCTTCTTACTCTATATATGTGTAACTCTAACGGTTTTTGTAGCGCACGCCAGAATAACTCGCAGATGGCAAAATTTTCCTCTACTTTCTTCTCATCTATCCGTTATCTTTTGGACGATTCGCACAACATCTTTAGAATTTATAGTTAATGTGTTATTCTGATGTATAAGCTATATAATTGTAAAGTTTTATTAAAATCAATTCAGTAGTTTTTCCGTGAGAGAGCGTCAAACATACATCCAGACTTCTGTACATCCATGTGTACAAACTTTCACATTTACAATATTACTAGCATTTTACATGAGTTCTAGTTGTCCTTTAAAAATTACGAAAGTAGTAAAAAAAAAACAAGTAACATTTAAAGATTTCGGAATAAGTGTGTTTTTGCAACAGCTCTAATTCACTGACTAATTAAGAAATGCTTAATGGGTGTAATCTAGACCATAGAATTATATAAAATATCAAGGTGACTACAGCTTCCGCTTTAATTGACCGTGTGAAGAAATTATTTTTTTTACGTAATAAGACTTCATTCTATTAACGCTAGTCTAATACCAGTGAAATTCTTTTTTTAAATTAATTTACCTCGCCTCTAAAACGTCTAGTTATATTTTTTAAATTTATTTTATTGCAAAAAAGAAATAAAATAATATAAATTAATCGTTGTTCGATGGTCTCGCTTAAACTCGAAAACGGCTTTACTGATTTTAAATCTGTTTTTTTACATTCACCTTATTTCAAGAAAGGCTTAAGAGCAAAGAAATGAATAAAAATTTAAAAGAATTATTAAAATATAAAAAAAACCGGATTAGGTCGTTACTTCAGATATTGTTCGTACTGAACTTATGGACTGATGGACTATGTAAAAATCATATTAAAAAAAAACTTTAGGTCTGTGTCATGATGTATTGAAAATACCTAAAGGTGATTGGTGATTGGTTAATTAGCTAATAGAGTCGACGGTCAAAATTAGGGCAAAACTACGTCTGACGAATCCGCTTGTTTAACAAAAATAATATGGATTTGAAGAGACGACAAGGATCAATTTGAGTATGATTTATGTAAATTCTCAACCAGCTTCCTAAATGTAAGGTCACAGGTTGCGTAGAAAGTAATATTTGCCACTTCAATGTGTAAGTCCGGTCAAGATATTTTTTCTCAGAATTCGCAATAAATTGTAATGATAATTGACAGTTTTAAGACAACTCATAGAATCTGAGTTTCCTGCTCAACTCGTTGAGGCTCAACAACTCGTTGGTGAATAGAGTTGACGGTAAACGGAAAGAGTCAGGTTGAATCTTAAACCCTCTTAGTGGATTGTAATAACCAGTATATAACGTTGAGGAGGTCGGAGCGATCAAAGTCGTTCGCTAGATTAAGCTGTTCTTACTGTGGCTGGTTGGTGGATGGGCGAACAATTCTAAAACTGGCTATCAAATATTAAGAAGGCACGTAAAACGGTGGGCCCCGTTTACTGTCACTGAGTGATATTAGTCATATAGTAGAGATTAAATAGTCCTGTACATATTTATTTATTTATAATAATTGTGGGGAAGGCACACCAAAGGTGAGAGGCTTTCCCCCCCTATAACACGGTAGGTTTATTCCCCATTGTAAGAAAACGCGTTGTAGGATTATTTCCGTACAACGCTCTTGTGCGCATAATATAAATTATATATACTTGCTTACGCCTCTGGCGCAACGACCATAAGTGAGTCTTGGCCTCCGAAACAAGAACTTCTTTCAAATTTGATTTTTATGCAAAAAATTAGCCTATGTCCATTTGTCTGTATGTGTTGCAACGATTCTACACAATTAAAGAACATTTAAGCTTAAATTATACTCATATATCTTGATATTTTTATTATGACATAAAAAAAATCACACGTCATTGTATAGTAATCCGTAGCCACTATCATAATTGTAAAATTATCTCTAATATATGATCTGTGAATAAATGGATTTGAATTACACATCCTTTAGCTCTTGGATTTTAGACTATAATACAATAATTTGAATAGTTTTTTACCGTTAAAACTCAAAATTTCATCCACATTTCCAAAGGAACTCCTCCTCATAGACATGACCATATGCCAACAGGTTCGTCGAAATAGAAAGAATTTAGCTACTACTTGGGTTGATTACAAGAAAGCCTATGATTCCGTGCCACATAGATGGTTGATGAGAGTATTGGAGTTGTATAAAATAAATACAACTAACTCTATGTTCTTTTCTTAATTCTTGGATGTGGAAATGGTTCACAGTTCTTAAGCACCCAAGGAGTCTAAATTCATCTGAATCGATTGAACCTATAAGGATTGAGCGAGGAATTTGCAACAACCTTACGATTTTTAAGGAATTCCTTGCTAATATATTGCCTGCCTTGTGGTATTCTAATTCCTGTACTATTAGTATCCGTCCCTCTGTTTTTTTATCCTTACGATTTATCAAGCAAGAGAGAGTCAAATTTCTTGGCATTCCATGAATTCACCGTGCGGGTTTCGGGGCCATCGCGTTGCAGAGGAAGGTACAATAGCAGCGCCCGAGACTTGTGACCCAGGTATAGGTTTACTAGCGCGCTCTTTATAGTCATCACTAACACTCACCATCAACCCTTAATAGCCCACCGGTGGGCATAATCAACCCTTCGTACCCGCTATACGCCCCCTTCTCTCTATTAAAACAATACAGTACATTGTTTATAGTCGCACGTTTCGCTCTGAAGGCTCAGCTCCATCAGACGGTCTAGCACGAACTTTTTCAACCGAAGTTAGTCGACGAGTTGATTTTACTTAGGATAACAATGTACGTGCTAGGCCCACAGGAGGTATGTCTTAATTATGTCACGCTATTAATCAATGCTAATGTCGTGTTGATGCTTCCGCAGCCCTCGCACACCGTGCAGTCCAGGCAGCGCCAGCCCAGGCTCACGATCACCTGCGACACCTGCCCCCCAAGACACAACCACACACATGAGACACGACACATATTCATATTAATATGATAAAGAACAGTAAATCTAAGTTTATACTAATACACAGGGAATTAACTACTCACAATTATAAAATAGAACAGATCTCATTTGGTAATTAACTTCCCTACGTTATTATATTTTGCGAGAGTAAGGAGCTAATTTACAGGTAATAAATGAAAATCATCTAACTAATGCGCGCTAAGCTCAAAAAAATGTAACTTTTCAATGGACTAATCAAGAATGATATCACCTTCAGCATTCGAATAGAAGAAATCGCATCTTGATCGGTCTATTCGTTTAAGAGCTACGACGCCATAAATAGACACATGGACACGTCAAACTTATATACCTTTTGTGTCGGGGATTAATGAGGTAATTCTTCGTTAGTTCATGTACACTAATCGTGGAACTATCTTCCCCCAGAGGCTTTTCCTCCTTCTCAGAATATCAACGCCGCAGTTTCAATATCGTGGACGACATCATCTCTTAATGTATGCATGCATGTATTTGTAATGTATATATACATGCATGCATACGTAAGGTGTTTGCACCTTGTAAAATATATATTACAAGGTGCAAACAAGCAGGCGGTTCATCACCTCAGTGACCTCCGACGGACGTCCATAGACGGCTGGGATCTGCACCGCCAGAAGGCTCCCAGATGCCGGCCTTTAAAAAGAGTTTAGGCAACGGGCACTCCCACAAACCGTACGAAACCCCTCAAAGGGCATCTGTCACCGTTACATTTAAAGATCCATTTAAAAACCCTGACCCATGAAGTAAAAGATCGGGCATATCAACAATATGACACCTTTTGATAGTTGACGTCCGCAACTTCTTACGTGTTATTTAACGAGCAAGACATTTTTGGAATATTGTGTATCACTTTTAATTGATGTTGGCAGAGACCTTTAGCTTATAATGTCCTATTGTTGGGCAAAGTGAGAGGTGGAGGCATATTCCTAATTTCTTTAAAAAAGCCATTGTTAGAATGGGTTACCCACGCGTCCACGCTAGCATGTCCATGCTTCGCGTATATAATTAGACAATATTCTTTTAATGTCACGTAATTTCTTTTTATGTAATGAAACAAAAGTCTTTTAATTTCAATTTTCTTTTAAAGTCAATTGATATTTATATTTAATGAATAGGATGCGGCTGAGAGGCAAGTTCAGATGTCGGATTGTCATCTGACGTCATCCTCGAAACCCCCACGATCTCTACAACCTTACGAATTATATCATAAAGTGACATTAATCGAGTCCCACTGTTTTGCCCCAATGACCACTGATTTTGTCAATTTTCCTTTCCGAGTAATACCTCAGTTAGCAAAAGGCAAGACAGTTGTCAAGTAAATTAATGAAATAAAATTATAGCATAGTACTCTTTTCAGTGGATGTCACATGACAACTGTACCTGTCAGTTTTCCTTTCCAAGAAATCCCCAGTTAGCAAAAGGTGGAACAGTTGTCAAGACAATTATTAAAATAAAATAAAAGTAAATAAAATTATAGCATAGTACTCTCTTCAGCGGATGTCACATGACAACTGACTGTCAGTTTTCCTTTCCAAGAAATCCTCAGTTAGCAAAAGGCGGGACAGTTGTCAAGTACCTTCCTATATGTAAGTCTTTTCCGTCTTACAAGCTTTATCCCGTTCTATTACCTAGGTTAGCTTAATTTGCAGAGGGTGCGGCTGTAGGGCGAGTTAAGATGACCAACTGTCTGACGTCATCCCCGAAACCCCACAACCCCACGACTAATTTCACTAAATGACATTAATCGGGACCTACTGTATTACGTGCTTCCCTTTATATATTTAAGTATTGCCAGCAAACGTAGGACACTTTCTGTACGTAAACATAATAACAACTTAACTTTCCGTAAATGGATAATATGAATAGTCGGAAAAAATGTCTACTTTTAAAATTGAACCGTTTACCGAAGTCACGATGCGTTGACAGCGGTATGATTAATGTTTTATATGTAGACATCAACAATGCAATACTTGATCGTAAAGTTGACGCGTTGCTACCTATGAGTGGCAAAAGATATATTTATTATAAAAAAATCCTACGACTTCATCTATTTTTTGATGTGAAATAGTAAATGACGTAGGTTTTACGTATGTCGACGTGGCGACCTCTGATCATGACATACGTTGTGTCGCCACGATTTCAGATAACAGTGTGTTGAAGCATTGCCACGCGCAAGTGACTCACTTCTCTCTCTCCGCTATCGACTCGGCAATACTGCATCTCTCTCATAGCACTGAGCTCGTATACCTATAGATGATAGTTTACATCATCGTGAAATTATGTATTGAACTTAGACTTTCATGATTAATCATATAATAAACAGGAAACTTGCATCTGGCCGACGAGTTTCGAAACAGTCCCGTTCTTACTCATGACCTCGCTACGAAGCAGGTTTGTTAGCCGTATTTACAATAAAATATATTTATTGTCAAACAAACAGTTTATCGTTAAGATATAATTACAATAAATAATTATACATTGAAAGTAACTTATTTATTGAAATAATCACCGCTTTTCATCTCTATGTCCCCATAAACCCATATAATTTATGTTTCGTATAAAGCCATAAATTGGTACATTCGACCGTCATAAAGCTGACGAATTGTTTATCGTCAAACGGTAGAGTTTATATTCGAACATAATTACAATATTGATATATTCGCCGTGTTTCTTCATTATATCACCATAATCCGCTATAATTCCTTTTCTGTAAAGCCATAAATAATATAATTCATCGCGGTATTGATGGATTGTCTAGTTTACGAATGCGTTGTCAAAGCGGAGCATTCATCATTAAAATATAAATACAATATTGAAAAGTCCACCATGTTTCTTGTATAATATATTTCCATTAACTATTACAGTTCATTATTTGTAGATATACGACGATATACACGGCGCAATTGATGGTCATATAGTTGATGAGTCGACAAACGGCAGCGTTTATTGTTCAAACAGTGTCGAGAGTTTCGGGACAATTGGCGATGAATAATAGCTGTAATCAATAATATAGCGCCGCCTTTGTGCGTCCAGTGTGTGGGAATTAGCTATTTGCTACACGACGAAGACAAATTATATCGTTCCTCGATTAATTAAACCACTCTTAACTGCCCAATCAATAAACGTTCCGGCATCGCTAATCTTGTCTATTATATTAAGGTAATTTGTTAAACATCAAAGAGTAGTCTGACAAAGTCAATTGGTCCTTCAAATTGTATAGTGTTTTAGAGAAATAATGAGACGTTCTTCTGAGTCGTAATCTCTAAACAAAATTTACTAGGCATAGCTACACATTGTACATAACTACGTAATTTTAAAAAACGTTGTCTTTTTGACCGACTTCAAAAAAAGGAGGAGGTTATCAATTCGACTTGGATGTTTTTTTTTATTATTTTTATGTTTGTCACCGCAGAACTTTCGACTGGGTGCACCGATCTTGATGATTCTTGTTTCATTTGAAAGCCGATGCTTCCAGAATGGTCCCATATTAATTTAGTCCAGGCCTGACAAAGGTTTCGATTAGAAAACAATTGAATTCTAAATTTTGATTAAGTATGTTCGTGACAAATTGTTGAATATCTCAATAATCGATAAACGATTTCGACGATTCTTTTTCTTCAACAAGAGACTTCAATACATAAGTAAGTGTCTACTAAATAGTATGAGAGTACTATTTATTTTCTGCTTTTCAGTTCGTCGCCTTTTTGTTTTTCAAGGCGGTTTTCTTTTGGCTGCACTACCTAAAAGTTAATAGAGATAGTTGAAAAAAAATCCTTTTTCTCTATTTATTTTAACATTTTAATTACTTGTACTAGATACGATGTAACCATAAGGGTTGCATTTATGCCTACGCGAACCCTAATACAGAACTAACTAGACGTTTTATGACAACAGAATGCCCGGAGTTTTCATTGCTTTTTACATAATTATGCTCATTGCATTGTTGCAATAAAAACTCAGGTTAACCAGGGTTTGTTTTATGTGCCTGTAGTTCAGACGAACTAACTTCGTATTTTTGCACCGAATTTTTTGAGCTCTTTTTATGACATGGGGGGCTATTGTATCGGCATTACTAGAAGACTCATAGATGCGTTACCCACCTTTGATTTTTTTTTTTGAGGCGGACCAAAAGGCCCTATCGTTACTGCCACCAGTACGATCTATTCTGCTGTCTGCTTACTGCCATGATTAAAAAAACATATATATATCATATACATATATATATATCTCGTCATATTTTTTAATAGATTCAGAATACCATGACAAATTGAACAAGCGATTTAGAATTTTGGACATATCCAAAAAAATGACATGTGGCGGTGGTGTGGTATTTGGGGTAGATATTCGAACTTGTTTAAATATTAGTTTCTTCTGGCTCAGTATAAGCTCAGGCATAGGAAAAATTTTCCATAGATGCATGAAAAAATTTAAATACAAAAGCGCCTAAAACAATTATATTACCTAATATATATCGGCTTGAATTTCATTTCAGATCTCTATTTGATTAAATATATCCAACTGCAACAATCATTTTCTATATCTTTATTTTTTAAATACATAAAGTCGAAGAGTTTATTTGTTTGTTTGCTTGAAAGCGCTTTTCTCAGGAACTACTGCTCCGATTTGAAAATTTCTTTCTGTGTTACATAGCCTATTTATGGAGGAAGGCTATTGAGCCATATATCATCACGCTAAAATGGAATCTATTTTTCACTAATTTTCGCGGACGAAGTCGCCTGTAACAGCTAGTTACTTAATATCTAGGAAGACCGTATTCGAGAGATTACTTTTTAATAATAAAAAATGCATCGCCAACCTATGTGATATCGGTGTTGAGATTCATCGCCACGTTTATTCACATTATAAAATAAATAGACAAATATATAGGACTAGCAACAAACGATCGCCTGGTCCTAAGTTACCTATAATTTAATACCTGTGTAATAGATAAATGTGAACTGATACACAATTTATAAATATCTATATATATATATATCCATGCACACAGACTCGAGGCGGGAATCAAACCCACAACTCTCTCAGCGGAAGGAAGGGTCAATGACAACTACGCCAAAGGTTAGAAGATATGACAGACTTAAAATACGGAGGATAGCGGCTGGACAGCAGGAGCTCGGTGGCGTAAGCGACCAATAGATGGGGCCTCCACTCAGTTCTAATCGTGGCCCTTAAACGTGACGTTACAAATAATTTTATATTATTTCCTCATTGGCCACCACCTGTTTATGACATTACGATAAATATCTCCATTTTGAAATCCAGCCATCTAAGTATGTATGTTATAAATTTATATATGCCCACCACTTCTCGTCGATCTTATGTAAGAAAGAGGTCATAATATCAGTACAGTGGTTTAAATTGGAAGAAAATCGTTATTTTCTGTTGTTTTCCGTGTATTTTTTGTCAGTTTCCTGCCGTTATCTGTAAGTTTTTTGACGATTTTCTGTTTTTTTTTTTTGTGAAACTCACTAACAGAGCTTAGCGAGGCTCCTGTATTAATCTTCTTGGTTATTTTTTTAATCCAAAGAAGCTGACTGGTTATGGCATACCAGTAATTATATATATCATTCTTCTGTTGGATTGGTGTCAACGTGTATCATGGCGATTGGTCATTATAGGGAAATAGTAAAGAGATAGTTTTTTCACTGTCGGCCTATATCTCAATCCGTTTGTTCCGGGTAATCTCCGGAAGCCGAACTCAACGGGGTTTTCAGTGGCATATACCTGTTACAAGGAATAATGTAGGCTATTCCTTGTAACATCTGGTGTATGATGAAAAATAATGAGGGTTCACAACAAAAAAATAAGAACTCTCAAAAAAAAAAAACTCATAGTCATGGGATACAGCTAGTACGATATAAGATTTTTTTTAATAAGAAAAGCTATATTCTTATTTTAGCGTGGATGGGTAACGTAAATTTTGACTTCCTTTTAATAACGAAGATTCTGTTCTGATCTACAAATATTATTAAGAGTTTAATGATGTTATGACTGTTTTATAAGCTATGCAATGTGGCAACGCAAATAATCCATGATAAGAGTAATATATTTAATTATTAGTAAGAAATAGCATACCAGTGGTTACATATTGGGCATAGAAGTGGCTGCATAATGTGGGCAAAATATAAAATTTTCTGGCTGTTAATTGATAGAAGTATATACAGGACTATATGACACACGGACGTCTGTTCCTAAGGTAGGCAACTTAATGCATGGCGATTACTATGTATAGACCTTATGACCAACGACTGTCGTAAGGTAAAGTCGCCCCGGGCAACTTCAACTAGCCCGGATACGAAGATCTTCCTTTGCGGCGGTTGAGCATATCGACCTTCGCTACCACCTTTCATTCCTCGCCGAAACTTTCCACCTTGGTGTGCCTTTCCACATGCGGTCAATGTTGCCGAGAGTTTACTAATGGAAAACTTACCGCTCGGACTTGATAATTACTTGCGGTACAGTTGCAGAGCACTGTAATACATACAAACACACATTCTAGTACAGTACATACTTTTGTAAATTTACAAGATGTAGAGAGTGGAGTATTGCTATATGGAGCTTTTTCCTTTGACTACGTCCGCGTAAAACTACGAGAGCAAGGGCTCTCGTCTCTCAAGGGCTGGAGGTTTAAGGAAACCCCCATAATATGACTTTATCGAGGCTTTATGATGACTTTATCGGGCCGTATAATTACGGCCTGTGACATCCATTTCTAACAAGCTTTAAGCTCTTAAGTAATGTAACAAACTTAGTAAACTTAACTGACTTTAGTAAAATTACCAATAATATTTCTATTAGAGAAAAAAAAACAGATTAAATGAAAAAAATTATTTTATAAGTTATATCTAATATATTCGTATTTTCCATTCAAATATGCCTAAAGCTTGTGCTAAGAGTTGGTGAGACACAGATAGCCTGCACACAATCGGAATTTGAACTGTGACCTTAACGTGTTTCTACCCTTACTACCTGAGCAAACTCCAAAACTTAATTTCAATGTTCTAATATAATAAGCGATAAAGCTAATAACTTTTAATTGTCATTTTTCATAAAACTACTCTATAAACGTATTTGTTAAATAAATTCAAAAGTTGTTGTCCGATTTTGTCCAAAATAATTTTCCTAATGAGTTTTTAGCCCGTTCTATCAAAATGGAAAATTTTAAGTCTCTACGTCTAATAGCTTGGAAATGCTAGGGGGTGGGCATCTTACGGGCAGACACGAAAGTACGGACGGAAAGAGCGAAATTATAGGGATTTCTTGTAGTGTACGGAACCGTAAAAACAACTATTTTATAAATGTTTAGTGATTTAGAAAAGCAGAGACGTTAAAGACATTTGACAGTTCCTATTACTTACGATTTCTCTTTCATTTTTGCTAACTAATGCGACTAGTTGTGTGTGTTTCGAAACGGGTACTGTGAATACAATTTTGGACTCTGTTCTATTTTTTATTGTGACATCTGGTGGATTTTCAGAAAAGTAGTTGTGGCCTGAAATACAAAGAGTTTTAAAAACATAAATACATTCTTTCGAAGACTAAAGATCATTATGCATAAGTACTATGTAGTTATCGTGCATAGTGTTACAACCTAATTTTATTTAGTCTAAGTATAAATATCAAGACAGAAACGTATCTCAATGTCTAATTTCTAAAATAACTTCATCAAAAAATATTAGAGCATTAACAAAAAGTTTCACAAAGTACTTACTAAAAAAGTTTTGCTTACACTTGGCCCCTTCTTTTTGAAAGTCAGTGTTAAAACTCTGAAAGAAAACATTTGTAACGTGTTATTTATATGTACATAACACGCATACAACAATATATTTCAAAGATGTAAATATTTTATGCAAGAATTTGCAAGAATTATTTTATAAGATTAATAATGCATGGGTAATATAGACAAATTCAAGATCTAATTTCAATTTTTTGTTGAGAATTAATATCATTATTCATTATATATACATGAAATGCGACGTAGTACTTTAAGTCGGATTGACTCATTCCGATGGTTTATACCAAACCTGTTTACAAAATATCCCGTTGTTGCTAAACTTTGAAATTCCCGCTTTGAACTTCCTCTTTCCCGTGAAAAATAAATGAAGTAGGTAGGAATGAACTTTATAGCATGGACCAAGTATTGCATTTTTAATTAATGTACAATAGGATTACAATTTTCCATATAGTTGTATATATTGGGTGAAATCTTGTTTACGAACAGATTGTGCTAAGGCTTTTTAGGTTATAAAAAAAATAGTGTTGTAATTGCGAGCACTTTTATTATTCTTCTTCTGTTAATTAACCACTCCAAAATATAATTCATACAAAATAATACGCTTTTTATATAATACAATACTGTATACTACTTTATATACAGTATTGTATTATATAAAAAGCGTTTGTATTAAATAAAAAATATTATTATTCAGAAATCTTCAAAGTGAAAGTGCCTCATCAGCTCAATGAGATAGCATTTTGAATTATTTTTAACCCCGACGCAAAAAAAAGATGTTATAAGTTTGATGTCGATGTCTGTGTGTGGTATCGTAGCTCTGAAACGGATGTACCGATTTCGACACGGTTATATTCATTCGAAAGCCAGTTTCCTAGCGATGGTACTTAGCTATATTTAATGAAAATTGGTCCAAGAGTTTGAAGAGTATCAGTTAATTTCAGTTTATTACAGGGTAGAGGATAAATTTACTGAATTCAACGAACATACACGAGTGGCGTATCGGGATTTTTTAAATTTCGAATTTAATATTAAGCAAATTATAAATATAATTTGGTTATCTAGTTGTAATTCTATCAATAAATTTTGTAAGTATTTTATATTATTATTAGTTTAATGACTTTAGTCATCAGCGACCTTTTGCCGACTGCTAATTGGATGACTGGGATGGCGGTAAAAATCACATTTTATCTTTCTTCAAAAGAAATTTACTTATTTGATGCAAGGAAAATAGGTACCAATCTGATTTCTATTTGAACCAACAGCGAATGTGTTTAATTTTAACAGTATAATAGCGACATTTACAGAAGCTATTATTTTTTTATGTTCTCGTTTTGTTAGTGAACGGTCTTGAAAATGGCAACAAAAACTGAAAGCATGTCTCGTCGATATTATATGTTTACATTCCCGTAACTGTAATTTGAATAAAAGATACAAAAAACCAGCAATTTTTCATAGAGGTGCAGAAGTAGTCTTAATAGATTGGAACCAGAAAGTCCATTCAAAATAATGGTACCGACTGAGTTTTCTGTTAACTATTAGAATAACCAATCTAGCGCTAAGTATTCTAGTTCCTAGTAAGAGATTGCCTTACGTATCTAAAACATATTATAAACCCAATTTTTGGAATATATCTTCATAGTTTTAATTTTAACAAAACTTACTCTACTATTGATAAAGCCGTAGGAATGGACAGGTACTTTTGGTATATTCAAATGAAATTTTATTCAGGCAGACTTTTACAAGCTCTTTTGAATCAACAAATATTTTGAAAGCAACCACTGATTTGGAAAAGTCGAGCCACGAGAAGAATCAGCAAGAACACTCCACGCCATTCTTTTCAAAAAAATCTTACAAACTGAGTTTAAATTACATTTTTGCATGTGAATTATAAAATAAAAAGATGGAGCGCCTCAATTCCAAGCAATCTTCGACTGAAGACTATATTAAATATAATACGCCTTACGAATAAGCGTGGTTATAACATGCTGTTTAAATTTAACTATAGACAGATTTAATATGGCATCTGGAAATTTGTTAAAGAAGCGTATACTCGCGCCCACAATTGATTTCTGTACCCTACCCAGGCGCAGGAACGGAGTCAAAAGTTTATTCCTGCTTCTAGTTTGGCTATGATGCATATCACAATTTTTTTTTATAAAGATAAATATTTTTTTCTAATATAGTATTATAAGCAGACAGACAGAAGTGATAAATTTTGTCCTTAGTATAGTTCCCGTTTATACGGTTATAAATAGAGTGCTGGAATGCGTCACCCGTCTATAACCCGGGCGCGGCATAACCTAGCGATTAAGCCACGACCTCCTCAGAAAAATAGGTAACTAATATAACTTAAATAGACATTGCAGTGTCAAAGTTGGTGACAAAAAAGAAAAAAATTACAAACTACTCGACAACTTGACCTGCAATTGATTACTTGACCTACAATTTTTTGTACAAATCAGGCATTTAAAAACATAAATGTCTTATTTGTACAAAGAAAATGTGTAATTTCAGTATGTCTTGAACGAACCTGCGAGCGTGCCGGGCTGCAGGAAACGGGACATAATGCTTTCAGCGGCGAATGCTCCGTTCGGCAGAAGTGGGATGCTATTAGGTCGAACAATTCCTCGGAACACTCCCCATGCTTTTGATTTTCACTAGCAGACAGCTTACGTTAAATATCACAGGCTAGTTTAATCAAGCATTAACATCATCTGCATGTATTATACAAACAAACCTTGCTCTTGAATCACTGTTTATCCATGAAAATCGGATTAAAATCCGTTGCGTAACTTTAAAGATCTCCTGTTCCCCGTCGCAAGTTACATGCAAGACGCCGGCCACTACCCCAGTCATATCGATGATAGGCAAGGGCTCTGGAGTCGTCTCCAGCATCTCAAAAACGAGACCCTGGATGTCCGGCACCATCCCCTGGACTACCCCGACTTTTGGAAATCCATCAGCGATGATGGCTATCTTCAAGATGTGAAGATGGCCATCATCGGCGGTAAGAGACCTGAGTCTTTACCCGCTTCACGTCTCCGGCAGCGTCGTTGACCTTATCGGTGACTTCTCCCCAGGAATGATTTTTTCAAAGATATTATGATATGTTAGTCCACAAACATGGTACCAATTTATGACGATGACAAATCTAATACGAAACTTAACAGGAAGGCCTCAAAAAATGTTCTTGTCGTAGCAAAAGCAAGGATGTTTTATGAAATTATGTTTTGCGCTGTTGAGTGGATGACGTTGACAAATGACAGAGCTGTTATTCACTCTCAGATCGATCTACGGGAGGTGACACACTTGCGAAAAATAGAGGTCTAGGGTCCACTGATTGTGATAGAGGGGCGGTGTTGTTAACCTGGCCCTATTGAGAAATTATATCTTAACGGACGTCTGCTAACTATAAATTATCTCCTTGTCAAAGGTCATCTGTGTACGTCCCACGGTTTTAGAGATTCCGTGTTAGGTGGTCACCTTTCGATTTTATATAATAATAATAAATAACGTCTATTCCAACAAAGTACACGTTATATTATATCAAAGCAGGAAACGCGATCATATTACGAGTACATTCGTGCGAATGAATTGGTGTAATCAGTCGTAGGCCTGCTCGCGGCGAAGAAGATGCCCATCCACGGCAGCGTTTCGCATGCGGTAGTCGCTATCTGATGAAGGAGTGCGTCTACCACACCGTTGATGCGGACGACGCAGTTGGTCGCTTCGTGAAGAAAGCGATTGAGCCAACAAACACGCTGTAGTGGAATACAACCATAGAGCGGTCATCTACCACCGTCACGCCCAACTAATCGCGGAAATGACTGCCCCGAAGAAGCCCGAAAAATAAACTAGGCCTATAGAAAAATCATGCAATCGAAAATGGTAATAAAATAATCGCGGTTCGCGAGCCAAATCCGAACCGGCTAGTATGTTAATTTGTTTTTAATTAGTGAATAATCCCAGATACAATTAACAAATTGCTTTTATAGGCACCCACAACTTTCATTTCTTTGCCGTCTTAACAATCAACCGCTTTCGTTAACACAATTCTGTATTATGGTAGCACTGCTCTTAAGATATTTCATTGGCGCTGCCATCACAACTGACCAATAGCATTCATATTACGTCATGTTTATCATGGTGGCAATAGACTTTTAATACAGATTACGGAAATCGTAAGTGGTTATTATTCTATTAACGTATCCAAGAAAATGTAGTGAGACATATGTAATCGTCTATGCTATATATTAATTCTGGTAGTAAGTTACAGGAGCAATTGCTCACCAAAGTTGTTTTCCAATAATAAGTATATAAAAAACGTTTAAACTTAATTTAATGACATTCTGGAAATAAACCATCTCTATTCGCTGATAATGGAGAAGGTGTATCTTCATCAAATGACCTGGTAATGATGTCTAAAAATCCTCTCTCTTTCCAGGCCTCCACCGCAATAACACAAGAGGCTAGCGGCACACCTGGCTCTGGCCCGATTATACCAAGTTCCGAGCCCTTCCTAGCAAGCTCTGCTGAGCATAGACCTGTCTTCTTTTATGCCGCTCTCCCCTGTCTCTAGCCATCCTCTCCTTTACTCCTATCTAATTAGAGGTAGCGCCACGCTTGCAGTTATTTGGGCCTACAGCCGAATTGGGCTGACGCGGTATTGTCTTATGTTGAAATTCTCTAAACCGTCTAAGTTTGAAAACTCCGAAGCTCTGTAAGCGTACAGTTGCCATACTGTATGTTTTTTTTTCTCTGGTAAATGCCTTTTCGTACGACTCCATCCGCAGATGAACCGGTATTCCGGAGGCATCTGCGGACAGAAGTGTGGGACTCGCTGGCTATGCCATAATACCCAAAACCCAGCGGCACCCTTTTCATCCTTGGTAGGACTCCGAGGGTTGCTTACACACTCCGAACCGGTGTCCTGGATGATTCTACCTTAGAATCTTAAGGCGGGGGGAAGAGAAGCGTCTTCTGGCGCTGGGATGAGATTATCCATATGTATGTAATTATATATTTCTAAAAAAAAATATTTGTGTATAACAGGCGGCTGTTCCCTATAACACAAGCATTAAGTTGCCTACCTTAGGAACAGACGTCCGTGTGTCATATAGTCCTGTATATATTTATATTTATATATTTAATACACGGACCACAGTTCTTCAGGCACACAACTTACGACAGTGTTATAGGTAACAGACACCTGTCATACATTAATATTTTTTCTTCCAACTACGCAGTAATGTTATCATTACTCACTATAGAACCGATCACAAAGGACGCCTTTTCTGCTTAGAACCGAAGCAGTGCGGTAATTTTGTGTGAAATTTCATTACTGGACTGTTTTTTATTAATGCGCTGTTTTTCTTTTTCATATAAATTTACCACAGACATTTATACCATTGTACAATTTTGATACTTTATACTTAGCAAGAAAAGTGTAAAATAATGGAAGCAACATAACACTTGTGCATTAATAACTAACTTTGCGCTCAGTGCGATTATCTACTATAAAGTGTAAATCTTTTTGGAATAAAGAATTAAGATTAGCAGCACGAGCAATATTTGAAGTCTTTTTTTACTTAATGTAAGTAAAGTGATTATTAAGTAATTAATTTCAAAAAAAATTATCAATTACATATATATCCTCTCTATTCACGTTGAAGCTCTAATAAATAATTACTATATTATAGAAGGAACACCAACAGTTAGTCAAATAATATTTAAACAATGTTTTCTCAATAAAAAAAAAAACAAATTACGTCTTTAAACACGCAATGGAATCGCAAAAAGAAACTCATCAATTTGTGACAAAACGTTTCAATTCAAAATTCCAATATCCAATAGCAGAACTTGACGAAAAACCGACGAACAGCGTTTTACATCACAAAGAGGTGTTTGCTAAAAAGATAGGGCATACAGTATCCCGTCATGATATACGCAATTATAAACTTTATTTGTATACCTATAAAGTTCATGTTAAAAGAAAATTTGGCGCACTTTAATCGGAAATCAGTGCAGGGCAAAATAATCATCATGACTGCGTACATAAGGCTTGTATTTCTATTGACATATTATTAACTTTGATTTAGACTATAGTACTGGCTCACCAGACCGGCTAATGCCGATTAAGCCCGATTCTCGTTTTTTAATCGAATTATTCGTTTGAGCTCTGGCTCTTAGTATTTGTTACTACGTTTACCTTTAACCGCACCATTTTGAGTTTGTATTAACTTTCGTATATTTAACTAGCTTTGCCCGTGAGTTCTTCCCGAGTTCGAGTGTAAAATTATAGCGTGATGATATATAGCTTACAGCCTTCCTCGATAAATGGGCTATATAACACTGAAAGAATTTTTCAAAACGGACCAGTAGTTCCTGAGATTCAGAGGAGTATTTTTTCAATTAAATGTCAAAATGTAACCTATATATATAAAAGGGAAAGGTCACCAATAACAAATCTCGAAAACCGCGAGTCGAACAAAAATAAAATTTGGCAGGAAGATACTTTATGTTTAGTAGAATTCCGCTAAAAAGGGATATTTATATATAAAAATCTATGTATGTAAAAATTAGATAAAAAATAGATTCAATTTTAGCGTGATGATATATAGGCTTCCTCGATCAATGGACTATCTAACACTTAGAGAATTTTTCAAATCTGACCGCTATTTCCCGAGATAAGCGCGGTCAATCAAACAAACATACTTAGCTTTATATAGTAATATAGATGAGTGTGCCAAATTTAATTAAAAAACTAAAAAGATGCACCAACCTAATTACCACAAATGGAAACCCAGCTAAAGTTCAGACTTGATCTATATTCCTTATAAATGAAATAAAATAAAGACAATTAAAAGTATCTCTCCGCTGCACATTTCGAAACGGCGAAGAATTTTAAAGCACTCAAATAAAACACTAATAACATTCTTACGTCCATCCAGTTTACCATTACTGCCGCCATTATTACGCTTTATAAAACGACACCCAAAGTCCGGACCCAAACATGTCTCTAACGAGGGTAAATTAAAATTCCATGCCCGCTTTATAGTGGTGTCACCCTAACCTCATACTATTAAAATATACACCACGACGTTATCAATAACGCCACGTACATTGACGTTTTTGTTTGCATCAAAATGAAGTGGTCTTTAATAATGAGCATTGTACATCAAACAATGTTATTTTCGGCTTGGTGTATCAAGTGAAATTGTAAACAGATGTGGTGTCTGTAATTTATGGGTAACCTCGGACAAGGTAACAAGATTTCATTACACACTTGTTTAATTTTCAACATCTAAAGTTTATCGTGTGCGGAATTTGAGCAAAACATATCCGAGTCAAGAGAACCCTTATATTGATAGTGTGTATCGACCTTAATTTCGGTTATTTAACACAATGATTTTAATATAAATATAATAGGCACAATTGTAGGTTATGTAGATGAGAGCGTACGAATGCTAATATATATATAATGATTTTTTATTTATTTATTTACTTAATATTTTTATAAAGTACTAGCTGTGCCCACGTTTTCATCCGCGTAAAATTTGTTTTAAAAAGAAAGGTTCAATTTTAGCTTTATGATATATAGCCTATAGCCTTCCTCGATGAATAGGCTATTTAAAACGTAAAGAACTTTTGAAATCGGACCAGTAGTTCCTAAGATTAGCGCATTCAAGCAAACAAACGCTTCAGCTTTGTACATTAGTATAGATTTAATTATAGTATAAATACATTACAGAAAGTTGGGAGACCGTTGCTGCGCTACAAGGATTGTACCAAGCGCGACATGATTGCTTTCGACATCTACTTTAAAGGCTGGGAAGACCTTGCTGAAAACAGAAGCGAATGGCGTAAATGTGTCCTGGAGGGGTGTGCTACTTATGACCAATCTTGGTTTAGACGTTTACAGAAGAAAAGACTTGAATTCGGAGTAATATATTCAAAACTTTCATGATTTTAGATTCAAAAACTACAAATAAGACTTATGTGTGCATTAAATTTCTCGGGGTCTAAACCGTTCTTTAAAGGACGACTACGCGTCTGCGAGCCTTCTGTTTGTGCGGATGACCATGTAATGTTACTTCTTAGATGAACAGCCTATTCGTTTACCCTTGTAATAAAAAAATGAAAGTGGGTGCATATTCAAATAAAATATTGCAGAGATGCACACAAATATATACACACACAAACACAGTCTTTTTCTGCCTAGCGGTATCCTTGTCTATAGTACCAGGGTCCGTTGAAATCGCAGAAGATGTGGCTGTGTGGATAAGGTGGCAGAGATAAGGTGTGCGAGGCAGGAAATTCCTGTGAATTCATTACAAAGTCGCTCTATGTGTAACACGACCAAATGGAAGGTGTTGGATTATACATAATACATACATATATGATGTATGTCTGTAGAAACAGAACATATAAATAAAATAATATAACTTGTATCTAGGCACGTAGTGAAAATTGTTGCCTAACTACTGGTAGCCGAATATTGTTTATTAAGCCGTGAAAGTAAATAAGCTAAACAAATTATCATTAGTATATTACCTACATGTCTGGGGGTGATCGTTTTTGACGCGGCTGTCGGGGCACTGGTGATGGTTGACGTGCCTCGCCCAGAGTTTGGGACTCCAGTGTTCTCTCGTCTTGTGGGGTTTCCGGATGGCCTGAACTTCCGTTTATCGAAGAGCTGCTGTGCACGCCCTGCAAGAGGTCTATGATCGCATCTACTCATCCAGCAAAATAGTGCGTTCTCTGTGACTCGAGAGCTACACTGGAGTTGCGGTACCCCCTTTCCCTGCCCCGGACACTGTACCCAACGTTCACCATTCTCGCACTGGTTTATATTTGATATCCGACCTCCTCCGTATTTCGGAAGGCACGTAAAACTGTGGGACCCAATTAAAGTGACTTTATGATGTTAGTCGTTAGGTTGTAGAGATCGTGGGGGTTCCGAGGATGACGTCAGATGGCAATCGGTCATCTTAACTCGTCCCACAGCCTCTACAATCTAAGCGGACCCTGGTATTTAACCGGGATAACGCTAGGATGAAGAAGAGACATAAATGTATATGGTTTTAACTAATTTTTTTGTATTAAAGACCTTGTGGCAAACCACTTTCTTGGTCAACTATACATTAGTACAGGCTTCATCCTCATTAACCGGCGAGAAAAATCCGTTCTTTGCGGATGTTACTAGCTCTAAACTCTTTATGCTAGATTTTATCTTTATATATACTAGCTTTTCGCTTTTATATATATACTAGCGGTCCCGGTAGAGGTTATCCTGTCCGACATTGGGCTACCTACTATTTACTATAATAAATTAGCGGTATCGCCTTAATACGGCTTGCACTGAGACATGCATGGCTTAACTTGCAGATGCGTTCGCGGCCTTTTAATAGGGATTTAGGCCACCGGGAACTCGCAGATACCGAACGAAACGCGACAACAATACCATCATTTGACCTGACAGCATTGCCGCCACTTCACGCCGATCTTAAGTGAGAAACACGTGCTGGTACCCGGACGCGCCGCCCCATTTCGACTGCAGACTAAAAGGACTGCAAACGTGGCGCTACTTACTTCTAATTCCTTTCGTCTCATTTTCGTAACGCTCTCAACACGCATTCACCTACTTCCTTCCCCCCCCGATTTCTACGACCTTACGACTAATATCACAAAGTGGTATTAATCAAGTCCCCCTGTTTTACGTGCCTTCCGAAACTCGGAAGAGTTCCGATATCAAATATAAACCAGTGCTAGAATGGGTCACCCACCTATCACCCGTTCGCAAGAGCAACTTAACCTAGCGAACGACTCATATGCCGACCACTGATTAGGCCACGACATCCCTAACTAACTGTTAATAACATATTTAGGTTAGATAGTTTAAAACCAAAGCTAGGTTACTTTACTAACAGAGGTCGGAGCTCAATCAGTGGCCGGCATTTGAGTCTATTGCTAGATTAAACAGTTCTTGCCGTGGCCAGGTGCTAGATGTGTACCTAATTCTAAGACTGATTTTTAAATATCCGACCTCCACCGTGTTTAAGAAGGCACCTAACAGTTGATCCCGATTAATGTCACTGAGTAAGATTGTAAAAATTGTTGGGGTTCAGGGGATGATGTGAGACAGCAGACGATCAACTTAACTCGCCCCATAACTCGCCACATCTTCTGCAATATAAGCGGATGAAGTGACGAACAATAATTTTGAAGATCAGTGATGTACATGTGTGACTATTTTGGTTGGGTGTGTGTGAGATTTTTGAAATTTTTAAAGTAATCATATTTGAAGATTTGTCTGCATAATTATTGATAAAGGATATGCGGCTATACACACCCAAACTAATTTTCCATATCCGTAGAAAAAGGTTTTTCAAAAACAATTTATTTGTAACCAGCGGACCTGACAGACGTTGTCCTGCCAGAATGTTGGCTTACTCTTATCATTGAATATCAAAACGCTCGCTTCGCGGTCATTTATTTTGGTTTTAACACAGAAATGCACGTATAATATGTGTGTATGCATAAATGTTAACATTTACGTCGAAATACTCCAAAATGCACTATCATATACAGCATACAATAGCATTCATAACTCGAAAAAATTAAAAAGTTAGCCTCCCCGAGGGAATTTCACTCATTAGAGTGCAAACAACAACTTCCAGAAGAAAAAAAACAAAAATATGCAGTTTTAGGAAAAGTCCTCAAACTGTATAACTACCGATGAATCGCATAGGGGCAAAGGCCTCCCCACTCTTAGACCACTCTCCTCTATCTAGAGCTAAACCAATCCACTCCTTTCCCGCAAAGGTGCCCAAGTCGTCGCGCCACCTCTTCCTCGGCCTACCTGGTCTACGGTGGCCATTGATGGGAGTCCATATAGTCGCAACAAAAAAAACCCTTAATAAAATATAATATTTGACATTAGACATTCAAAAGATATAACGTGCAATCAAATATAGTACACGGTATTACATATTCGGATTAAGTGGAGGGTCATAAAGCTATCTGCGGCCTCCGGGGGTCAAGGTTGACTCCAGTATCGTTAATCACTGCAAATGACTTTATGAGCACATTGAGAGGGATCTCTTATTGCCATAGATTTCTCTATTTCACCGCCAAGAGGTAGTGTAAAAATCTCTCCTATATTGAATGCATACACTATTCTGGCGTGGCTAATAAACGCTGCTAAGTTCGATCAAAGAGTAAAAAAACTGAAACCAAATGACAACACCTCTTGTTATGTATACATCTTTTTAAGCCTGTCAGATCCAAATTAATTTACACCATCTAGAATTCTAGAGACCTTGTCAAACACACTAAAACTTTTATCAAAATATAATTTTTCACGAGGAATTTAGTTGTATATAAACATGTATAAAAGACTTGCATATATTAATAAAGATAGCAAAACCATACATGTATGATTATTTGATAAAATATGTTTATCATTAGCGAAAAAATCACGTCGTAAAAAATTGAAGAAAAATATATAAAACTGAATTTTTTTTTTTTGAAAAGTGGAGTTTATAATTTAAGTATAGATGATGATGAGATAAGTATAGAGATGATGTAAGATATATGATCTATAATATAATATTTGTATAATTGTATATTCTTTCTCAAATGTAGGCGAACTAACTTTTGCATATTGGACAAACCTCTGTGGTTTATAATGTGCAATTTAACGATGTTTTACAATTGTATTTTGTTACAAAATTAAATAAAATAAAAAAATGTATCAGTATTTAATAATTCATATATTATTCATTTTATTTACGTTAGTTGATTATTGGTATTGTTTTTATAAATTTAATTTTATGATTATTCATCTCGCTGCCGTCTCTTCGACTATAAGTCATTTTCAAAGTGAATAGGGCTTTAAAATAATAGTTGGTTTTGTATTAAATAGGTTAATAGCTTTTGCTCTCTTTGAATAATGTAGTTTTGCCAAATATTACTTCATTGGGTATATTATAACCTAGGATTAAGATATTTACAACCGACTTTTAAAATAAGAAGTTTTACACAAAACGACTGTATAGTATTATAGATAAACAATATAATATAATTTATCATTACACTTAAAGTCACAAAACCACTTACCATTGCATGAGGCAGTGGTCATGGGCGTATAATATATACAGGACTGTACGACACACGGACGTCTGTTCCTAAGGTAGACAGCTTGATGCCTGTGTTATTGGTAACAGACGCCAGTTATATACAAATATATTTTTTGTTAAAATATCTAGATAATACACCCAGACTCGAGGCGGGGATCGAACCCACACACCCGGAGCTTACTGTCCACTGCCACAACGGGCCAGTCTATATATATTTACACAATTAATGCTTTTGCTTTATTTAAATAAAAATAAAACACAATTTTCATTTTAATTGTCTAAGAAATATAATATTCTTTACGCCATCAGTCATTTAGCGATTTCTTAATAAGCAATAAATCGATGGAAGGAAACACTTAATTGGTGTTATCTTTCATTCATTATCGTTGAAATTCGTTTTAAAACAGCGTCATAAAAATAAGATTAATTAAGAGAAAATTTGAAAATTCTTCTGTAATTAAGTTTGTCAACTTTTAGTCCGAACAGTTGTTGCGATCAATATTTAAAATAGATTTTATATACTTTATTGTATTTAATTCTCTTCTAAATAAATAAAAAAATAATAATAATAATAAAAAAATAAGCAAAGGGCATAACTAATTTTTCCTCAAAGGTCGGCAATGCATCTGCGAGCTTTCTGGTATTGCAGTTGTCCATGGGCGTCAGTAGTCGTTCAGGAGAACCGTCCGCCCGCTTCACCCTTTTTTTATATACAAAAAACACTTTAAATACTATCGCACTTGTTAACACTTTTAGTAGTGTTCGTGGGATGCTACACAGCAACTGGCTCTGTCTTCCATTCTTGTTCTCAAACCAATGTGGGAACCAATCAGCACTCAGTTGTGAACTACTTCAGATTACGTTTTGCCAAAACATCTGTCAAATTCGCAAATACTGTACAGTCCTTGTCTCTACTGCAATGAATAGAAGTTCTTGCAGCGTCATGTTTCAGAGCCATTTATTTGAAAAGCGATATATAGGTTATGGAGTACGAATGGGTTTCCCGTCGTAAATCTGGAGTGCTTTTCATAGAGTATAAATCAAGTAACCAACGCTAGTATTAATAACTGCGAACCGCGCTTTTGGCGTGTTGACTTGTAGCAACAACAAACTGGGATATTGACATAGGAATTTAAACCTTATTCGGCTAAAGAGGTAAGGTCCATTTTTATGATACAGAATTGTTTATGGTAAATCTTTCAAGTTCTATATCATCTCCTTTACGAGAATAATAAGTAAGTAGTACGAGAGTAATATCATATCTGCTTTAAAGAGGGTATAGTGATATCATGCTTTTATGCAAATTTAAACTTTATGGCTTTAAAATTGAGGTTAATTATTGATCTTATTGAAGTGGTTATTGTCATGTATACGTCAGATAAGATTGTTTCGTCTATACAAAACCTCTTATTAGTTACGTCAATGATATGGATAAAAAAGGAAAAATTTCTTTTAAGTTCTTGTATACTAAAAAACATCCTGCAATATTGTTAGGAGTAGTAAAGTTTAACGTTAGTTTTTACCTTGCGTTTACTTTGTTGACCAAACAAATAAAATCTTTAAGAGGAAATCGTAAAGCGCTTTCTGTGATTCAAACACGTGTATCGATTCTGTGACATTTTATCCTCGCCGGGTTGGGCGATCCATTCTAATACTGGTTTTTCAAAAATCGTACCTTCTCCGTGCCTCGGAAGGCACGTAAAACAGTGGGGTCGATTAATGTCACTGAGTTATATTAGTCCTGAGACCGTAGGGGTTCCGAGGATGACTTCTTAACTCGCCCCAGGGCCATATCCTCTGGAATTTAAGCAGATCCTGGCACTATACCGAGATAACGTTAGATAGAAGAATGTGAATTTACGCTAATATTACTTTGCAAAATATGTTTTCAAATAGAAGTTCGCGTCAGTCTCGTGCACTAAGAGATCCGTACCATCACGTAATACTTTACCAGGTTGTTTTAAGATGCCGGGAAGACCCACAAACCGAACGAAACGCGACAGCAATACCATCACATGACGTGACAGCATTGCCGCCACTTCATCATCATCATCATCAGCAGCCTGCGGCAGTCCACTGCTGGACATAGGCCTCTCCCATGGCGCGCCACTTAGACCGATCTTCGGCTACACGCAACCAGTTTTTGCCAGCCACCTTGCGCAGATCGTCGCTGATCATAACCCAGTTGTGGCAGTTGTTACTGTTAAAATGAAGAGATTATCTGCGCCCACAAGGGAAAAGAACATAAATATCACAAAACTAAGAGACAATGATACAGAAATAGCAAGGCTGCGAGCGGAGAAATCGACGAGAAACGGCAAATTGAACAAGCTGGCGGTAGAGATGACCGACGGCCTACTCCGCGCAGATGGAAGAGTCAACGCAGCACCCGAAGTCTCCAGAGAATACAAGCGACCGATAGTGCTTCACGCCAAAGAAAGAATAACGGCCCTTAATGACGAGTTTAGGCCACCGGGAAGTCTCACAAACCGAACGAAACGCGAGTTTTTTTCAAGTACATTTAATAGTTTAGAAATACTAGGGGGCACCACTTCACGGGCAAATAGACGGGTGGATGGAGACAGCAAAACTTTAGGGTTTCCTTGTGCGTGCGTTCTGTAGCGGAGCTATAAGGACTACGGAACGTTATAAAGGATTCCCTTTAAAATTCAGTTTATTTCACTATCTTTTTTTATGTTACAAGGGGGCAGACGAGCAGGTGTTATTCCGTTCTGGTACCAGGGTCTGCTTAAATTGCAGAGGATGTGGCTGTGGAGCAAGTTGAGATGACCGATTGCCTTCTGACGTCATCCCCGGAACCCTCACAGTCTAACGCCTAATATCACTCAGTGAGATTAAACGTGGTTTACTGTTTTACATGCCGATATACGGAGGAGGTCGGATATTTCAAAACCAGTGTTAAAATAGGCCACCCATCTATCACCCGGCCGCTGTAAGAACTGCTTCACATAGCGATTGACTCTAAATGCCGACGAAGAGGATTCTTGTTTTTCTTGTTTATATATTAAGTACCTAATGTGACTTGTAATAAAACAGTGGCACTCTAGGAGTACCAAAAGAAGTAAAAGGAATGGTCAGAGGTCAACAGTATCGCTGGTGCAATTGCTTTTTCCCATCTCAAAAAATTCCCAACGCGTCTTAATAAGTTTTCACTTCAAAAAGTCTGGTGCATTTTTTGCTGAATAAATATCTAGTGTACACCTCGCTTCCAACAAAGATAACCCGTTTTGTGGCTTGTGGCGAATTGAAAAGCGTCGTACATACATGCATATGTACAAAATTTCGCATTTATAATATTAGTAAGATGATATACTGGCAAGAACTTTAGAGTCTTCTGGTTGGATACTGGTTCAAGGGTAGTTGAGTCGGTAGTTACATCTAATCGGATGAACCATCTGAATACGCACTGTTATACTCATATAATTATGTATATATTGATATAAGTATGTATCCGTATGTATAAAACAACAGTATGCATGAAATACTAAACTCTTTCCTCCTTTACTGTTTGTCCCATATGGAAAATTAAAATAAGACTACCTATTTTATACTGTTTTCATTCCTCGTGAACTTTATGAAGAAGTATCACGATATAACTGTAGATGGCGCTGTACAACTATGTTGTTTAAACGCCAACTCGGTTCAAATTATTTGACATAGATGGCGTTAGGTTATACTACTTATAATGTAAGATCACAAATCCAATAAAACACAACAAGTATTTTTCTCTTATTTATTTCAATATTTATGTACACGATTATAATAATAGATATAATTGAATTAATCTTGTCATTTACGAGTATGTATCTAAGCAATTCATATTAAAATTTAGGATAGGTAAGTCACTTGGCAACGGTTTGGCAACGTCGCCAAATTTGAAAGCCTAACCACTACTACTGGGTACTCCATTAGCAACCACATGTATTCATGGCTACGTAGCTGGCGACGTCGCCATGGCGTCTCGGTGAGGTAGGGCTCCTAAGGGTAGGCAGCTAACGTGCCATGTCATAAACTTTTTGTTTATAACAAATAATATAATATGCAAACTTGACGTTCCTCATATGGCTAACTGCGGCCGGCCGTGGCACGTTATGTAAAGCGCTGAGACGGTGCATGCAGCGGCGAGCGTTGCGCTCGACCGCGTGCGCGTCCCTCGCCCCTCCCCCCGCCCCGCACGCTCCCTCGCGATTTCGTCCGGCGCGGCGGACGGAGGGGCGGGGGCGGGGGGAGAGGCTCAGAGGTCGCGCTCCTCCCGCGCCTTTCCTGCGATACGCGTTGCGCTCCGGCATCAGCGCTCGGGCCTCGCTAGACTGACACTCGCGCGGCTGCTCGCTCCTACACCTGAGTGTTTGATACAAGGCGTGGATTTGAATTTTCATTACACCACACCAGTATGTTCAAATACGAATTCGGAATTTTTCACCCGTGCCGTGCGTAAAATTATTTGAAAAAAAATGTGTTACATTTTAAAGTGATGATATATAGGCTTCCTCGATGAATGGGCTATCTAGCAATGAAACAATTTTTTAAATCGCACCAGTAGTTCCTGAGATTAGCGCGTTCATGTAAACAAAGAAACATATGTATTCAAAACAAAAACACAAAATTAGTAATAAATGGCTGTTTCTATTCTGTTGACGAATAATTTAAAAATTAAAATTGTTATCTACATTTCATTGACAATCAATTTAAAAAATAGATAAAATTTTTGCGTGATGATATATACCCTATAGCCTTCCTCGACAAATTGGCTTTCTAATGCCGGGGCCAGACATAGCTTCCTTTGAATGATCATTTCAGTGATCATGTAGTGTGGCCGGGGACTTTGCGTAACTTCGCAAAGTTTTGTACAAATTTATAGACTTCAAGGTCAAAAATGAAAAAGCAATTTGAGCTTTGTCTGGCTCCGGTATAACACTGTAACAATTTTTCAAATCGAACCAGTAGTTCCTCAGATTAACGCGTTCAAGCAAACAAATAAGCAAATAAACTCATCAGCTTTATATATTAGTATAGATTATAGAAAAAGAAGAATTAATGAAATTTACAACTAAGACGCTTAGTTGGGGCGTCTGTTGTCTTATTTCTCTGATCTAACTATATATAGGTATTGGGAGAACAGTAACTCAATGGCAAGATTACAGGGCCAAGTTCTCTACAATGCGCGTCCTGTGCTCAGATGCATTATCCCAGAGATGGAAGATTACAGATCACGTCGCTATTACAATCCCATCTAAGGATAATTTACTGACTTCCTTTATGTTGAGTTTTGTTCATTCTTCACAGCTGCGCCCGCATCGAATTTAATTTCCTAAGAAAGTTATTATTGTAAAGTACTATTTTTATATAAGTTATTGAGAATTGAATTAAAACTCTTAATTTAAAATTAAGCCCTCAGTCGCACGAGAGTTTCAAAAACGTTGCGTCAAATCTCGACGTTGGCGCTTTTTCAGCGTCTTCGATACAAATTCAAATTTACAAATTCAGTTTAGAAATAAATATGAATTTCAAACAATTATGGGAAACACCTTGAATATATGTATCCCTGGATATCTCACTAGGATAATCTGTGCTGAGATGTCCAGTGGGACCCGCAACTTTGTACAATTCGTTTAATTTATATTTCGTATTAAATTTTGAAAAAAAAAATTTGTATTATTATTTTTTTAATATATATTAGATACGAAAATATACCGTATACGTATATATTTAAAGTTGAAAATAGAATATTTAACGTGCGTTAAGAAAGCGTTCAAATAGAACATATGGATTCTCAAGTTTATGTTCACATGACAGCACCTTTATAACGCGACGCTTTCTTTCTATTTTCAACGCTATGTATACATATCTATACTAATATATAAAGCTGAAGAGTTTGTTTGTTTTTTTGAACGCGCTGATCTCCGGCACTACTGGTCCGATTTGAAAAATTCTTACAGTTTTAGATAGCCCATTTATTGAGGAAGACTATATGCTATATACCATCACGCTAAAACTAATAGGAGCGGAGCCCTAATGAAGAATGTTTCAAAATCGGCGGTTTTTTCCCTCTTTTGAAAGCATCCGCTGCATGCGCTGCGTAAACGGTTAAAGTTTCGCAAAAATCATGTATGACGGAATTGCTCCCCTTTAAAAGTTCTATATAAACGTCCGCGACAGCATATGTCTACCTTTTAAGGTTAGCTCCCTATAGCTTTTTTATGCTATATATTTGTTCTAAAATAATGTATTATTTGCAAAGGTGTTTTTACAAACATGATATTGATCCTTATCCAACACCAATTTTTAAACCCCTAAGTGATAAAAGGCGGGCAAAGTCGCGGGGTACATCTAGTACGGTATATTTTCATATCGACGACGCTGGAAAAGCACCTACGCCGATATTTAACGCAACGCTTTTTAAACTCTCGCACGAAAGAGAGAAGAGTCTGAAAGTACATTGTAAGCAAAATGTCTGTTAAATTCAAAGAAATTGAACTCTTTTAGAGTAAATTTCATGAAAAGCTTCGAAAGCTTTCACCGTCCAGCTGTAAGTACCGTCCATTCATTCTTGTTCCTCTTTTTCAAGCTTTTAAACCCTAACTTTCGAAGGCAAAAGTTGCACGTAACTTTGAAGAAAATAATGCATTATTTACAGTTCACGAAAGTTTAGATTACCTTGTCTTTATGGGAATTAAAATTGTTGAAATAAAAATAAACAATTTCTTCTCATACTTACCTTTAAAGTAATAAACTAAAAGGAAAATATTTTACGATAAGCAAAATACTAAAAACGCAAGTTAAAACATTTTTTTTGTATGTCCGTCCGTCTGTGTGTATGTCTGTTTATTACGGGTAATCTCCGAAATGGCTGGACCGATTTCGACAGTACTTTATTTTTTAGATAGTTGATGTTGTAAATTGCTACATAACTGCATATTATTTGCTGATGACACGACAATCACAATCAAAAGTAATGACGATGTAGACTATGAAACTGACATAAATAATACAATTAATAATATAATTAAATGGCTGAAAAATAATAATCTAGAAATTAATATTGACAAAACTAAATTAATTCATTTTGAGACAACTAATTCCAATCATCCTGACTTAAATATAATTTATAATAATACAGCAATTGAAAAAGTTGACAATGTAAAATTTTTAGGAATAGTTGTAGATAAAAAATTAAATTGGAAAGCGCATGTTGACTCAGTTTGTAACAAATTGAATAGATTTGTATATGCATTGCGACGAATTAGTCAAATTTCCTCTATTGAAGCATCCTTGAGTGCTTATCATGGCTATGTGTCATCTGTGCTAAGCTATGGAATAATTTTATGGGGTAACTCTACAAACTTTGAGAAGGCTTATCTCTCTTAGATCCACCGTTATTATGTGGTTTGGGTTATGGGGGTTATGGGAATTTGATGGATTGTATCGTGTTGATTGATGATTTGATGTTGATAAGATTTGATGTAGTTGTACCGTGTTGTGACCACGGTTGAACCACTAAATTACCTTTGTGTAACCACGATCTCGAATCACGAATCAGTGTGGACCCACGGTGGTTAAATTGCCGAAAATCCATAGTGGATCTACGAAGGTTCTTTTGTGGATCATCCATAATTCCATCGTGGATCCACTGTGGCCTATAAACTGCGAGGGTGTTGAAAGTATTTCTAACCTTCTAAGATAGTGCTTTTGTACGCAATGCGGTTTACTCATATAACTAGAACTTTAGACGTAGAGAGCGAAGTTACGATGACGTCTTATGTTAAATTGACGCTCTGGTCATAGTTGTAGAAAGCCACTTTACGTTAACGACAATTGATAGAGTGCGATATTTTATTTGTAAATCGAGATTACTTCTATCGATCGATCTTTTGAGAGGAAACTTTGACTGAAAGGCAAATAACAACATGAGACGGTTGGCTTAGACTAGTGATTTCTGACTTCATGTTTTACTCCAAATTTTATATTGATACCCTAATTCTAATAGAAAATACATGTTCAGCATTAGAATATTAGTGAGGGTTAAGCTCAACCTTGACGGCTGTACAAGGTCAAAAGCGGTTAATGCGGTCGTTACAGCACGTTGGTATTGATTTTCAACGCTTGGCCCATAGCACGAATGTGTATGGCATCACATGAAACAGACTGTTAAATTATGTAGAACATTAATCTTTTCATTTCTATTAATATTGGAAGTCGCATATCGTATTACACAAAGAGGTTCAAATTTTACAATTGTATTAAGTTTATATTTTGGCCTATCTTCTTATTACTATATGTACATAAGTACATTAACTAAAAAACTTCTGACTGCTTTAATGTCAATACCTACATCAATATTATCTAACGGAGTCCTTATTTTATATGACCAGAATTAGATGTGGACGCGGTTCAATTGTCGACACCTGTATCCAAGAGAATGAATAAAACGAACAAATAGTTTTTAAGGGTCTTGAATCTTACTGGTTCGCAAATACCATTAACAAATCAAGTTCTTAAAACTATTTAACTCTTACGAATAAAACAAAATTATTTCCACGACTACAATTATTATAAGCGATAGCACTATTTGTTACCGCTAATGAAGTCGTAGCAAAAAATAATTATGCTAATTTAATTAGAGTGCTATGGCACTTGTCATTACAAACATGATTTTTTAGATAAATTATATTTTTAATTAAACGCTTAATATCCTCATATACTATCTTTGTGTATTCACTAATATCCTTCTTCAACAAGTTAAAATTGTGTTCATTTTTAACTAGATAAACTGGCTTTTTATCCAGTTTGGACGCCTATGGTCTATTGTCCACACCAGGCTTAAGCTTTAAAAAAGGATAAAACCTTAAGAAATGACAGTATATATTAGTCATAACTAAGAACATTAAAAAAATATAAAATTTTTGCTTAAATTTAAGAAATTACATTGAAAAGTCATTCGATTCAAGGTGACACCTAATCCAAAGTGTGTAAAGGACGTGACGCATATAACGTGTTCATAAATTTGAAGTGAATTTTATGTCCTCTTTACACGAAGGGCTATCATAGTGGGTCATCGTGTGGAGAGGTATGTTTTGCTTACCTAGTATGTATATCGCACGGGACGCACTTGTGTACTCAGTGCCGGCTTTTCGTATGCATATCAAACCATTACATTACACATACGGAAATGGCCTTATTTCCTCACTCTGCCAGTTCTTTTACAAAAACGAGGATAATGTTAAATTAACATTATCCTGGTTTTTTCATTTTGGGAATTATTAATACCTAATCATAAAATTATATTATTATCCTAGATGATTAGTTGTAAACCTCTTATCATCTAGGACATTGCAAGGCCATAGTACCATATTATACGTGTGAATTCCATAACTTTCGCTAATTATGAGTCTAGCTTTAATTTTATTGTTTTTACCTTATCTTAGGGTGAGAAACTTTCCTAAATACAGAGGGCAAATAATATCTTGTTTTGTATATAAACATTTTTTTTGTGTCTTATTCCAATAAACTGCGATAATTTTTTGTACTGACAAATAGACAAAAGGCTTCCAGTACATGACGTCAACACACATAATCAAAAAACATTTCTATATCAGGCGTTATATACATTTTTCTTTGTACATATTACGAATAATGTTACATACGAAAAAAGTAAATGGACAGGTATAAACACCTGATAAAACTAAATATAATTGAAGATTTATAGGAAGGAATACCTTGAATAATAATTACAGCACTTTGGTGTTATTTAAGCTAAGCGTTTTTCATCAATTTCAAATAAAATGCATATTCGATGTGGGTTCTTTTTGCAGATATGCCACATCATTTACTGATAAGCTAAATAAATTACGACGTAATAAAATAAAACAATACTTACCACGAAAATCGCTGTTACACACAGCAACATGTATTTTATGCACCGCATACCAACTTCTAGATTGTTCTGCGCCATTTTACACCACCAGTAATAAAAGTTTTTTTTTAATTAAAAATGAGGTAACAAATAACACCCTTTCACGACGACAGGCAATATTAGACTGAGCCGAGGCTTTTCAGGTTTGTTATCAATGATAAGGTATCGCGCGCGCGGCGTGATGAGTATTGCATGAAAACAAGTCGGTTTTTCTTAGCCAATTAGTGAGTTTATTTATGTAAGTGTGATGTTAAATACACTGTCACGTTGTGCGAGTAGCTGTTTGGCGTTTTTATAGTCCTTGATTTATCGGATGAAACGACTACCCGCATAGTCAGTGACAGAGCGAGACGTAAATATGATGTGGGCAAGAAATATTTCCCAAGATTTGTAATTTGGTAAAGCGCAATCTATTAGCAATCTTAAAAACGTTCGAAGAAAAATAATTAGTCACCATCATCATGATGAACACTAATAGAAGGATATCATTATAGGATGAGATCAGATCGGAACTGGTTGGACGGGGAAGGTAACACGGGCACTGGAGGTGGGTGTTCGTGTACACGATAAAGGGATCCTTCAAACTTACACTTGGGTCATAAGTCCCAGGCACTGCCCTCGTTTCTTCTTCTGCAATACATTGGACTCGATACCCGCACGGTCAATCCATGGAGCATTGCTAAGAAATCCGTCTCTTTTAGATTTCAACTTCAAATGCTGTGTGAATTAACCAACTTATGGAAGATAACAAACGAACTAAACAACTATTATTGAAGTACGCCCACTGATGAGCCTCCACTCATCCTGATGTGCCTTTAAATATTTGAACAATTTTAATATTCAACTGTTGATACAAACTATTTATATTTTCTAACCAGGATGGTAAAATATCCATGAGATATCTAAAGACAACAAATTTTGGTCGTAATATCGTAGCTCATCATAGACACGAACATTAGCAATGACGTATTAATTGAATTACAACACTTTTAGTAGGTACTAGCTTACAAAAGCCCGTGACTTTGTTCAAATTCTGGCTGATTTTTTAGAGTATTTCATCTGTCGTAAAAAAATTCTGAAATAAAAAGTATCTGTAGCAAGGATCACATCAAAATTTAACAAGCTGTTTTGAAGTTCATTTTGGGCTAAAAGAAAGATAGACAAGTATTCATAAAATTTTATTAAATTGTTGATTAGATGGATACCAATAGTGTATTTAAGCCTCGATTCCTAAAAGGTATAAGGACGAAATGTTATTCGTATAGTGCTTGGTTCAAACCTAAGGGTAGTTCTATTTGCCGATGACACTTTACTTTTGATCAAAATTAATAGAAAGCAATAAGATTTTCATGCAAATGGTAAACAGCTCTCTGAATAAAGGGATTACAGTAGTTTGGAGTTACTAATTTATTACTGAATGGAAAGAAATGTTAAACCGGGAAAGACCATTGTAAAACTTAATAATGAGGAACAGGAGATGGTGGACACGACGGTCTTTTTAGGAATAACGTTATATGCATACATAGTAAAAAAAATTCGCCAACTGACTGACGTTGAAACTGCTAGATTGGTGTATTTTAGTTAGTTTCATAGCATTATGGCATATATTTTACTTTGGGGTGATGCTGCTGATATTGATACCATATTTGTTCTCCAGAAAAGAGCTGTTCTTGTATAACATAAGCCCAAGAGAGTCACTAAAAAATAAATTTAAGGACTTTAAATTATGACCGTATACTGTCAATAACTATATATAAAAATCTTGTTTATGTACATAAAAACATATATAAATTTAAGAAAATGTGTAATTAAACTAGCAGAAATCTTAGAAATAAGACTCAACTAGTGCCTAATTAATGCACTCTACTGGGTTCCGTAAAATTAACTCCACATTCAGCACGCGTTTTTATTACATACTCCCCTATGGTATTCGGGAGACGTCTTAAGATAAATTTAAATCGTTTATAAAAATTAAACTCATTCAAAAATCCTATTATAATGTAAAGGATTATTTGAATGGTGATAATGCTTGGGAATAAATTGCTGTAATCAAAACTGAATTACTGTTAAAATGGTATATAACAAAAAAGTTACCCGCCTGGGTTGTTGCGGGCTCTTCTCAAAGCAGGGCGCGCACAAGCTTCTAAAAAAGCTTAATAAAATATTAAGTTTACCTAAAGTAATCTTTATCAAAAAGTATGTTTAAAGTTAAGAAATCACAGACAGACAGCTTAATTTTATCTTCATGTATAGACTAGCTCTGCCGATGACTTCGTTCACGTGTTAGTAGAAGGTCACTAAATTCGTTAACCAATGCTAATTATTATTGCTTATCATAATGTGCCGACCGATTAAATTGTAATTCAAAAGTTTAACCTATCAAGCTGCTGATTGGCCGCACTGACTAAATCCTTTACCTCATTTTCGATTAATACCAACTATGTCAGTTTATTCTACGATAAGTCTTCAGAATCAGGGACATATTTTAGTAAGAAAATACAAGATATAAATCATTTTATAAACATAATATTTTAAACGTTAACGTATCTGATTACATTAAAATGATGTGCGTAGTTAAAGAACATTATTTTGAGGTAATCAGATAGACACTCGTATGCCTGCCTGTTACACTTCCTTTTAGATACGTATGACTAAGTTGTCTCGTCCAGGGGGTACGATCTTCTATTTTATCTGTCCGATAACTTGTGAGATCTACTACGGGCACGCACCCTCGAACAAACCTAGCTACTGCTATTGTCACTACCCCTACACCTTCCGTTACAGTAGTATCCGCATCCTTTTTCTCTTTTCCATCAACCCTTATATCCTCTTACTCCATCCCTTACTCATATCTATTTATCTAATAAGCTACCTCTAGGTAGCTTGCAGTTCTTTCAGCTTGCAGTCGACTTGGGCCGGCGTGTCCGCCTACCAGTACCTCTTTCTCGCATAAGATCGTCGTGAAGTGGCGTTAATGCTGTCACGTCAAGTGATGCGGTAATATTGTTGCGTTTTGTTGCGTTACTTTTCTAAGCATCGGACACTTTTCAGGGGGGAAAGTCCTCACAACTTTATCTATACATCTGACCAAGTCTATACTAAATTACATCATTAACGGTTTTGTTTTTTAAAAAGATATTAATTATATAATTACATTAATAATAAATATACATTAATTCCATTTATAAAGCTACCTATAAAATGGATAAGGTACTAATAACTAAATAATGTCTATTTTGCTTTTAACGACCCTTAAGGAAGAGATTAAGCATATATAAAATATAATATTTGGAACATATTATATTTAACGTCTTTCCAGTTTTCATACAAGTCGTTTTAAATTAATTACTTAATTTCATTTTAGAAAAAGGCTTTTTCTTTATTTTTTATATTGTAATAAAGAATTATTAAACTTTTAACACATACATAGTATAATTAATATTAATTAAATAATAGCTCTATATATCTATTAACACAAACATATTTAAGGTTCTATATATTATTTGACTATTATGGTAACTCCCTCTCTTGCCTTGTAATATTCGCTAGCCAGACTGCGCCGGCTACTGCCAGAGCCTGAAAACAAAAAAGGTTTCTTGCAAAGAATTATTAATATTTTTTTGAGTTGTCAATAATTTTTCTTAAGTGAAAACTTCTTTAGGCGCGTTAGACATTTTTGAAATCAGAAATGAAAATACTGGCGCAGTTTTTACCGTACTGACGCTTCTGGCTACACAGCCTCTGTATGTTCAAGTTTTCATTTCTTTAGGTACAGGTGTCACTGTATTTTTGGCTACTTATAAGTACATCTAAGATATTAATAGATAAACTTCAACAAATAATTCAATAATAGTAATAAATTCGCATAGATGTGGGCTTCAACCACAAAGACAGTAACATTCGGATGAACGTTGTCTGAATGTTTGCGTTTGTTGATGGATGATTGTCAGTTGTTAGAATTTCAGAATAATAAAGAAAACCCGTTTCCTTCAATTCAAAACTTCTTGCCAAATAATTTGGATTCATTTGAATTTATTCCAGTAAACTAGTAATTGTCTCGATATATAAAGGAAGTAAAGTAATTAGTAAAGAGTCCAAGTAACTTATTCGGAAACTTGGCAAGCTCAAATCATGCAGTGCCGAAATATTCTCACATTATTTTTTATCGCATCTCATTATTTTAAATTATATGGGAATCACGCAAGAGAGATGATTTACAATGTTAATGAAAATAAATATAAATTACCTGCATTATTACTAGAAAGATTCCAGAAACACCAATCGCTCCCACATGTGATTGGACCCAATTTCCAAAAGCATCCGAACATCCCGTGTCGTACGCGACGGTGGTATTACATACAAACGTTGTTATGGTTCCATAGAAATGGCGACAGCAGCTCATTGGTACTCCACGTGATTCGTTGGTGTTGAGAGGAGTGAGCCAATCACTGGAGTTGATTACTCCGCAACAAGTGAACTGAAATATAAAAAAAACTTTTTGTAAGTTTTGGAATGGTCTATAATATCTGATTAAAGGATTGTTTTTATTACCAAAAGTACAATACAATATATATGTAGGTATATCGGAATCAGCTGGAAAATATCAACAACAACGCAAGTACCATGGGATGACACTTGACAAAGTCGGCGCTTGATGAAGTCTTTGGGGAGAATTTTTCTACAATTCAGGCGTGGAGATACATGTAAGGAAACTATCAGCATTCTGTGCTGTGTTCTATTCAAGTAATGAAATTGCTTAAAAAGAACTATCCCGTCACGTATATTTTAAACTTACATATTTCCTATTAATTGTTTTAAAAGCTTGTTGTAATAGTTGTTTTGGAAAATGTTTATTTTGGATCGTGTTAGGGAACGATATCTACATCCAAGTATAGATGATTTATACTAAGGTTTTTTTTAATGTTACTAGGGGTAATCGAGCAAGCAACATGCATCTAAGTGCTTACTGAGTCCATGGATATATATCTGCAAAACCACGAGACAGGCAGATGCGTTGCCAGCCTTAATGACGAGTTCAGGCCACTGGGATGTCTCACAAACCGAACGAAACGCGACAACAGTACCATCACTTAAAGTGACGACATTGCCGCCACTTTATCTGGACTTGGATAGGATACGCTGAACATATTTATTCTTATTCTGGCCAGCCCCTCGCCTTCGCCCAATGGGTGCATTATCGTCTCCGCTTCTTCACAGCAGGCCCTGCAAGTTGCAATGCTTTGGGCTACTTACTATTTACTACATTCCCTTTGCTACATACTACATTCCCATTGTCCCCGTTCCCGTTTCCTGTCGTTTTCCCGTTCCCTTTCCGTAATGGTTCACTATTTTGGTGTTAATGGCTTAAGCATGAATACTTAATAATGATCTGTACTCCTGGCCGGCAAGATGACGTCCGTTGGAAGCGTAGTTAAAAGTCTGTATTGTACCTATAGAAGGAGAAAGAAGATAGGTAAACTTTGGGAAGAAGAAGATAGAATTATATTTCACATTCTTAGTTAAACCAACTGTCTCTTTGACCTTTCTTATACTGGAGTCAGACAGCTTCATTTGCATGACCATTTCAATGACCATGTAGTGTGGTCGGGTCTTTGTGTATCAGCGCAAAGTTTTGTAAAACTTTGTAGTCTTCAAGGACAAAAGCATCAGCCGGGGAAGATATCTGCGTCTCGGTCAAAAAGACCAAGGCTGGCTTCGTCGTCTCCAGGTAGTAGTGGATGGCGTCAAGGTTGGAATGAAGACCTCTAATGTTGCAAAAATCCACGGCAAGTGTTACAGGAGAAGCCTGGAATCGTTTGCTCCGTTTGCCCCGTATTATTTTAACAGTATCGAGCACAGAGATGCCCCCCCCCCCCCACAGAGTACGCCTAGGCACTAGCTCAGGTGAAAAGCCTGAGGGGGGGCGCCCAGGGAGGGTGACAGGCCACGCAAAGAACTGATTGGGGTCACGCTTTTCTAGATTACGCAGAAGCTGTTCCAGTAGACGTGAGAGTGGACGTCTTTTCTGACTGGCCTAGAAAAAGAAAATTTTCTTTGGAATAGTATAGATACAATTTTTTTTTAATGTTACAAAGGGCAAACGTTGCAGGTGCTTCGTCACATAAAAGACTACCGAGCCCATGGACTTCTGCACTGCTAGAAGGCTTGCAGATATGTTGCTGACCTTCAATGACAAGTATATGCTACGGGATATTTGACTGTGGATTTACAGGTGCAAATAGAAATAGAAGTTAAGTTTACTATCTAAAAAATAATTACTGGTTCAAGTAATAATTATGGAATGATTCTCGTAAGTAACATGGATATATTGCCGGTTTTTTTTTTGTGATTTAGAAAATGTCGAAAAATTGGCATAAAAACTGAAAAAAAGTGGTAAATTTAAACAAAGTGGCAAGGATATGGAGAGGGTACAAAAAATTAACAATTCGAGAATTAGAGTGCAGCCTTTTGTGTCTCAACTGCATGGTCATCCTCACCGAACGCTTTTATTGAGCTATGTATGTATAATGTGTATATAAGTGAACTTTTTGGGTGATCAAAAAGACTGAATCTATTTTTCTTGTACATAAGTTCTGTCTCTTGTACGAATTTTAAATACACGGCATTAATTAAATTTCATACAAATTTGCAGGCGCGTTTTTTCTTCTTAAATTTGAGTACCCGTAAATGGCAAAATTCGCTAATTGTTTTTTTGAATGTAATGTAACTATTGTAAATGCATTTTTGGGTAAAAACTTTGTATCATTCACCGCCTGCATCATCATCATCTGTGACGGATGGTGAGAACAATGTGAATTTCGAGAGCACTTGTGGTCGTGGTTAAGCAAACCCACACGGGATCGTTGCTTGCAGAAATAGGTCACGACAAGCACCCTGTAGGTCGGCCGATATTAAGATTGAAGGTGTGAAGCGCGACATGGTGTCATTTGATATTGATTTTTCTAGCTGGGAGAAAACAGAGATTATTAATAGAGGTAGCGCCATGCTTGTAGCCGAATTGGGCCGGCGCATCAGTGCGTTGTAGCGCTTGAGGAATAGAGTACATGTTCCTACAGATTACCATTTTTTTCGAAATTTGGCTTCTAGCAAGGGAAAAAATTCAACTCCGAGGGGGCTATCCGAAACGCCTTCGAAATTTTATTGATTCCCGTCCGAATACTTTTTTTTAATAAAGGGATCAATGCGCTGCCTATGAGATGGTATTTTAATTAAATAAATACATTACACTTAAAGTAATTCATTATAAGTTTGTACTGATGTGGGTTAGTTATTTCCTTTATTATCTATGTGATATTGTAGTAATCGTGGGGGTTCCGAGGAGGAGGACGTGGCAATCTGTTATCTTAACTTGCCCCACAGCCACATCCTCTATAATCTAACCGGTATTTAACCGGGATAACGCTAGGAAGAAGAAGAACATGTAGTTGTATCGGGCTTAGATATATAGCTTTATATGTGAACAAGATATACACCATTTTGCGGGCGTGTAAACATATCTGTGTCATGCAAAACATTTTGTATAGTAACTGAAAAGAGTAATTACCCATACTATTTGGAAGTTATTTTCGTAGCTGTTTCTTAAACAAAATTCGTAGCTGTTAGCATGTATGTTGTTACTCTATAACCTCCTCCTTTTTTTGAAGTCGGTTAAAAATACTGTGACTTTCTTTTAAGACTATTTTATTTTTTTAATTAAATTTATCCTCCACGGGCATGAGACCGTTGCCAATTGTAATGTAATTATCTTTTATAGTTCCAAAGTTGAAAATGGAACTAGAAACTTTGCTGGGAATATAGATTATATTGGGACTCCTTGTGTTCGGGATCAGACTTCGGTGAAAACTGTCAACTATGACAATGACATGCACTCGTGGCCAATCTTCACTCATCTATGTATAAAATGATTAACCTTACAGATAGAACATAATACGAACTCCCAAGTTCGTGTTCAGGCGACAGCGTTTTTATAACGCGACGTTTTTTCGTCGAGCAATGTTCTATTTTCAACGGTATATAGGTGTATACATTTTTTTTTTAATTTTATTTATAGCCTGCGATCAGTCCCATGGCTATAATCAGGGGAGTTTGTATGGGTATGGGGGTTAGGCGAATCAGAGCCATTGCTACATCTCTCCGTAATTCGAGAGAACGTCAGCCCTCTTCATTCTTTCAATCGAGTTCGGTTGCAAAAGGATGCTGGATAGTGGGTTAGAGTGAATTGCTTGGCGGCCTTTGTAGTTGGCTACGGTATCGCTAAATTTCCTCTGGGATAGTTGGTATTTCGAGGTAGTCACGAATTTCTGAGTTGCTAGCAAACCAGAGCGCTGATGAAAGGACCCTTAGAATGTTGTTTTGGGCTCTCTGAAGGCACATGATGTATACATGTGATATACACATATACGTTAAATTTTTGTACGGACGACGGTAAAACAGCGCCAACGCCGAAATTTAACGCAACGTTTTTTTAACTCTCGTGCGAAGGGGGGCTTATAGAGGTCAAGTTTTCAGTTATTAATTTTATATTGGCAAAATCCAGGTCAACAGCTCGCCGCTCGCCTGTCTTGAGAAATAGAAAAAAATACAATTTAAAACGTTTGCTTTAACTGAGAAATGTACAATATTAATAAATTAGTTAAGTTGTAATAATAATAATGGACGTCTTAACCTCCCCTGCTAACCCCTATATAGTCGGTCCGACGTTGGGCACCACTGCGTCGCCGAACGTCTATTATGACCTTAACAAATACTGAAAGACACAAAATAACTTTTAAAATCGAAAGTTTTCTTTGATCAACATAATACACAAGTATATAATTTAAATAAAAACGTGACATAAACAAGCTAATGTAATATATATGGATCGTAATGAGTTTATAAGAATCCTATCCTATAACGTCTATTATGACCTTAACAAATGCAGAAAGATACAAAATAATTTCTTATATCTGCTGGTTTCATTGAGCAACATGATAAACAATTATGTTTCTTAAAAAGAAACGTGACACAAACAAGCTAATGTATTTTATATGGATCGTAGTAAGTTTTTAACACACCCCTGCCGACCCCCATGGCGTCGGTACCACGTCGGGCGCCACAGAGTCGCCAAACGTCTATTCTGACCTTAACAAATACAGAAAGGCACAAAATAACTTCTTAAATATATATGTTTAATTGTGTAACACAAAACACAAATATGTTATCTAAATCAGAACATGAAATAAATAAACTAATGGATTTTATATGGACGGTAATAAGGGCGTAAGGCACCCTTACCAACTCCCATAGAGGCGGTCCCACGTCGGGCGCCACAAAGTCGCCGAATGTCGGATCGATATCCGAATCACGCCACAAGCATTCCAACGTACGCTGACGACATTCTATGGCTGAGGGGTCGCCCAGTTACTACGTGATGTTTTTCAGCAACTTATAGAATCCCTCACCCCCAAAACCGGTGACACGTAATACTATTTCTGATTAGACTTGTAGCTGCCGCTACATAAAGAAGATGGCAATGATGCCGAGTGGAAAAGGTCACACCGAAGCAAACTAGATGGCGCTGAACGGATAACGAGGACCGCAGTACAAACACTGAAAATCTCCATACAAACCAAGTCACGCTAGCGAAGTTTCTACTTACGGTTACTATATATAGACATTCCGACGGACGACTGTGAGCTAGGCGCGGCCGCCCCGGGCAACTCCAACAAGCCCGGACACGAAGATCTTCCTTTACGGTGGTTGAACATATCGACCTACGCTCCCACCTTTCATTCCTCGCCGAAACTTTCCACCATGGTGTGCCCTTCCACACACTTTTTGACGTCTTTCTAAACGAACTGCATTAATTTCAAAGTAAAATAAAATAAAAGATCATTCATTGTTACCATAATTGTTACAATATAAGAATTAAAATAAACAAAGCAAATACAGAAAAAATATCATCACAGTCAAAGTACCACCTAAGCAAAAGGACGGAAGCTCAGCTTAGTGCCGCTTCGAGGTATGAACGCAGCCCTGATATTCAGCGTGCTCCTCCATTCGTCGCCGGGGGCAAAGAAACACACAAGTTACAATTATTCAAGGTAACAAAGGTCTATCAAAATTTGTATGAAGGCTTTTTTCATTGGTGGAAAAGAAAGGCTTTCTGTATCACTTAACGTATGTAAATTCTGCTGCCTCGATTTGTCTAAACAAGATATGTTTAATAAATAAATTATTTTTAAATGGAAAGAAAACCGCCTTCAAAAACAAAAAGGCGACGAACTAAAAAGCAAAAAATAAATAATAATTTCATACGATTTGGTAGACACTTACTCATGTCCTGAAGTCGGTACCAAGCCAAATAGGTTCTCCGCTTGATTCAGACGGCGCCTTTTTTCGGTCGGTTAATTAAAATACTTCACTCTGACACTTCAGAAAACGTAAAAAAGTGTAAATAGCCAAATGTGGCTTAGGATATAATTATTTAAGACTCTGGTCATATCCCTATCGTACCTTGTTTGTTAAGCGGACTGGCAAGTTGGCGCACTGGACAGTGACACTATCATCCGCTCCGGGGGTAGTCGGTTCGATTCCCGCCTCAAGTCTGGGCGTATTATCCATCTATATGCACGTATATATTTCCGGAAAAAAAATGTGTACAACAGACAGCTGTTACTTATAACACAGGCATTAAGTTGTCTACCTTAGGAACAGATGTCCGTGTGTCATATAGTTCTATATATATATTTGTATTTATTTAATTAAGCAAGGGTCGATCGTGATATTTAGAGGTATATAATTAGAGGTAGCGCCATGCTTGTAGCCGAATTGGGCCGGCGCGTCCGGGTACCAGTACCTCTTTCTCACACATGACTGAGGATTGCCAAAAACATCTGCGTGGTTTAAATTTGTGTCTAATGGTAGAATGCTTTTTAATTTTCGAGTTATGAATGCAACTATAGAGCATTTTGGAGCATTTTGACGTTAATGTTAACATTATACACTCATATATTTAGAGCCTCAATAGCTCAACGGTATAAGGTATGGATTGAAATCCGCAAGTTACCCGGTTCAAACCCCGCCGCTGTTGGGGTATTGTCGCATCCACTCCTAATACAAGCTTTTAATTTAAGCTTAGTAGGACAATCAAACCTTTTTCTAAAACAGTTTAATTACACTGCTTTACCTAAATGCAGGATATGGCGGCGGCGGCACCTCCGCGCTGCTCAGGGAGCGCTCTGTATCAGGAGGTATTAAAACCACTGTTAAGTTCTAAGTATATATTTATCAGTGCACTAACATCAATCTATAATATGTGGTTGTTGAATGAATGAAACACTTTTTTTTTAATTTTGACGTGAAAGCTTTTTTTAATTTCCCCCACACGGAAGTCACGTCGAGTTAGCGATGAAACGCATAATTACAAATAAGGGTGCACTGCTACATCTGTTGAGTTGAACGAACTGTGGGGGTAGTATCGATCGTGCGCACACGCCGTTTGATATGGTGGCCGAGGGTGTTAGGAAATTATTATAGAATACAATTATAGTATAGCTGTTGCCCGCGGCTTCGTCTCGAATTCGAAATTAACGTCTACTAACTAAAGACTACATCCCTGTCGAATTTCATCTTTGTACGTCCCGCGGTTGTCGAGATTTCGCGTTAGGTGACCATTTGCTTTTATACATATGTTGTAGATGTTGAGTTGGGGGGAGGGGGGAGTGTAAAGGAAGACAATCTCAACGAATTTTTACATTTATGTATTTCTTTCAGAGCAGCATCTAATTTTCGCCGGTAGTTCGTAACAAAATTATTATAATATTTACACGAATAATCGAAGTTTATTAATCCTGCAACTGTGAGTGATTGGAAACACGCGAAGAGATCATAATTTTTAGAAAACCCGGAGATAATATTGTTCTCGGGAATTCGGGAGATTAACCATTAAAACCGGGGTCTCCCGGAGATTCAAGACAACTTAATGCCTGTGTTATAGGTAACAAACACTGCTATACACAAATATATTTTTTGTAGAAATATATATATATATACACCCAGACTCGAGGTGGAAATCAAACCCACCGCCTCAAGAGAAAAAGACAAAGTTACTGCCACTGCGCCAAGGGGCCAATCATAGAGATCATAGTATAGATATGAGACAGTATGTTAGATATGGTATCATGAGTATAAGGTATAGATGAGTATATAAGTATAAGGTTGTTATAATATTTTAGACAGGAGTGGGTGCGTCAATACCCCAACGGCGATGGGGTTTTAACCCGGGTACCTTGCGGATTTCAGTCCTTACCTTATACCGTTCAGCTATTGAGGCTCTAACTCCTATTAAAAGGTCTAATGACTATTGAAAGATTCATCTATCTAGCGTTATCTCTAGTACCAGGTTCTACTTAAATTGCAGAGCCATCTGACATCATCCCCGAAATCCCCACAATATCTAGACCCTTTTTAATGATCAAGAGCAAGCAATATATAAACGAAAGATTTTCAACCAAGTGCCTACCGACGTCCATGGACGTCTGCACGACCAGAAGGCTAGCAGATGCGTTGCCAGCTTTTAATTACGAGTTTAGGTCACCGGGAAGTTTCACAAACCGAACGAAACGCGACTACAGTACTATCACTTGGCGTGCCAGCATTGCCGTGACTTAACGCCGATCTCATGTGAGAAAGAGGTAGTGGTACCCGGAAGCGCCGGCCCAATTCGGCTACAAGCGTGGCGCTATCTCTATTTGATTTGGATTGACACATTAGGACCTAGCACGAACCTTTTTTTCGCTGGGAAATGCTTTTACGCACTGCCCCGCTCGCAAATGATCCCATAGTCTAGCAACATTTGCGAACGGGAGTGTTAGACCCTTTAGCTCTGCTAGAATATCCACTAAACCACAGCGGGGCCGTCGTCATCTACTAAATAGGGCATTAGAGGCGCGCTCGCACAAACTTCTCTGATGCCCTGGATGAAATACATACGCCTAAGGGTTCAAGGCTGCAGGGTGATGTATGGCTTCTAAGTGTAATGGTTTATTGAGTTGAAGATTTAATGATTTTAATGTAAGGAACGTGAGTATATATTGTACACAATAAGAACATGGCAGTAAATAATTAATTTCAAGAGATAGCCGGCTAGCTGTTACCTGAGATTACCGGCTAGTTGCGACTTGATATAACTAGCTAACTGAGGCTAGTTAGCTAGGCTAGTTAAGATGGAATAATCATACTATGGGTACGGTATGAATATCAACAGACTAGCGACTTCAAAAAAGGAGGAATTTTTCAATCCGGCTGTATTTTTTTTTCAAATTTGTTACCTCAGCGTTAATGTTAACATTATACACACATATATTTAGAGCCTCAATAGCTCAACGGTATAAGGTATGGACTGAAATCCGCAAGGTACTCAGTTCAAATCCCGCCGCCATTGGGGTATTGTCGCAGCCACTCCTAATACAAGCTTTTAATTTAATCTTAGTAGGAGGGGAAAAGGGAATATTAGACATATCTAAAAAGTATACCTAATATTCTTTAAAAAAAAGACAATAGGAGTTGTATTGAGCGTCTTGTAACAGATGGCGTTAATCGCCAAAATACAAACAAAACACACGATGACTCCAGTAATGTTCGACGGCATACTAACGCGAAGACGTACTCGTATGTTACACCTAACCGGTCTGGGCATTGCACGAAAGCGAAACTAGCTAGGAAATTTTAATCTTGGGGAAGTCCAAAGGCATTAAGGCAGCGTTCAAACCAAACTTTAAATACTCTAACAATACGCTACAAACCACTAATATGATTGTGTATACGTATTATGTATATTTTTTTCTCATTATTAAAACTTTGCGTTAACCTCAAGGGACACGACTTTCCATTCCCATAATTTTGTACAATGTCACAGAAGTTAAATTGGAAAAAGCGGATGTTGTAGCGTATTCATTTACTTCGCACAACGTTGGGACGATTATAGTAAAATTGTAAATTATAAAACTTGCAAAACTGACTAATTCTTTAATAGACGGACTTACCCAAAGCTCAGTACCCCAGTTCATTTTCACGACAGTTTATCACTCACTTATCACAAAAAACATTGAAAATTCACTAGCACTGATTGTAACAATGAAAGAACGGAAATATTTCCCGGATACGACTTAGGGACCTTCAAGAAAAGAGCATACTCATTTCTCAAAGGCTGGCAACGGGTCTGCGAGCCCTCTGGTGTTTCAGGTGTCCGTGAGCGTCGTTAGCCAATTATGTGAATGCAGTCTGCTCGTTTTCCCCTTATTATATAAAAAAAAGAATATAAATAGTCACTTCTGATCAAATATTTTTGGTAATGGACAGAAATATCACAATTAAACTATATTGAGGCGAAACTAATTTCTTAGTATATATTCCCTAAATTTAATCGTGATAATATATAATAATAAGAAATTTTGTGTTCTTAAATATCGTCGGCGACAATACAATAATGTAGTGTATGTAGATCTGATGATGAATCTGAATGGTGGCTATAGGAACTTCTACAAAATACAAGATAAACTAAAAATGTAGAGTTTGCGCTCATACATATGAAATATTATATAAAGTTTATTTTATTTATAGTGCAGTATATCTGCTGAAAGATTAAATTTTTTGACGATAGTAGTTACTAAGGAACATTACAAATGTATTTTTCAAAATTTGTCACCACCGCATATAAAACACTGTTTAATGGAGGGCAATATTTTTCTTATATTACAAGGGGTAAACGTGCAGGCGGTCACATCTAAGTGTCTAACAGCACCCCGCTATCAGAACGCTTGCAGATGCGTTGCCGGCCTTTAAAGAGGGGTTAAGGCCACCGGAAACTATCACAAACCGTTCCAATCTTCTTCTTCTTAGCGTTATCCAGGTTAAATACCAGGGTCCGCTTAAATTGTAGAGGATGTGGCTGTGGGGCGAGTGTTAAGTAGGGTCGTGGGTCAATGGGCGTCGGTAGCCACTTAGATGATGCGCCACCTGCTCGTATACCCCTTGTTACATTAAAAAAAAACTTCAAAAGTTGTCCGTTTTCGCTCAAGGTCATTTTTCTAGTGAGCTTTTAGCATGTTCTATCAACAGAAAAAAATTCAAGTCTCTACATCTCATTGTTTGGCAATCCTACGGAAACAGACCAACTTGCGGGCGGACAGACGGACGGACAGAGGTAGCTAATTGATTAATCTTGATTATTTTTTTAAAGCAACTTAATGTCACAGCAGGCACTTAAGTGCCTACCGACGCCCATGGACATCTGCACCGAGGAAAAATTTTGAAAAAAATCAAGTGCATCTCGTTTGCAAATTAAAGTATTCCGTTCAAAAAACTCACCGGGTGCACTATACTATACGTCATATTTCAGAAATTCCTCCTCACATGATTCATGGACCTATGACAACGTGTGAAATGTAAAGACTAGTATTACGTAAAATGAAAAATGTACAGTACTTTCTCAGTGTTTACATTGTAGTAGATTTCAGCACTCCCACCATTTATTTCCTTTCATATATACATCTTTCAAATATTAGATTACGTGACTGTAATTCTAATACCGTGATCCAACGTTTAGAAACGTTGCTCTACGCTCGTCTTCTTAAAACCTTAAATAATAATCGAAGACATAACGTTAATGATACCACACCACCATCACCATGATGAAAGCTAAAAATATGATACATCTTTACAGGATAAGATAGGAACTGGTTGGGCAGGGAAGTTAACACGAATAGTGAAGTTGAGCGTTAGTGGCCACTTTAAAGGGACCCTGAATTCCAGCACAGGACATATGGACAAAATTTGAAATTCCACCCTGTTCACCCCGATGTCCTAAAGTCCATAACAGCGTGCTTTTCTAGAAACTTCTTGTCTCACATAATTTATCTGTGGAATCAGTTGAGGACCTTCAAGAAAAGAGCATACTCATTTCTCAAAGGCCAGCAACGCATCTGCGAGCCCTCTGTTGTTGCAGTTGTCTATGGGCACTTGTAGTCACTAAGGTGAATCGCCTACCCATTCACCCCTTGTTTTATAAAATAAAACTTCTTTACTAGGGGTACGCTGATTCCCGTAAGTTTTTACTCTATATTTTTTCTATTGTAATAATTTTGTAAATAAATGTAACTTCAACCGAGTGAACAGGGCAAAACGCGAAAATTTAATTTTAAAATTCTTTAATTTTTTTTCAGATTCTATAGCAATTTTCTATATATTCTAAATTCCTGGGGGGCGCTGAATGCCCCCGCGTGCCCCCACAACAAAAAATATTTCTAATAAATAGGATTTTCTTACCACTAGCACTTAGAAATCTTTTTAATGACCGATTGCCATCTGACGTCATCTTCGGAACCCCCACAATCACTGCAAACCATGGAGCCAGACATACATTGGTCTAAGTGTTTGTACTTTTTCTGTCCTTGAAGACTATAAAGTACTACAAAACTTTGGGTAGCTACACAAAGTCCCCGGCCACATTACATGATCATTCAAATGAAGCTATATTTGGCTCTCGCATAAGGTCACTTTAAGACACAGCGTGCGATTTGTTGGGTTTCAAATTTATAATTTTATTATCTGTCTTGAACGCACTTGTCATATACAATTCTTAGCCCGCTTTTCTTCTTTCTACACATGCAGCCTTAGGATAGCTGACTGTTGACAATGTCAAGTGTCGTCGTCCACGCCGACGGGCATTTTGTTTTCCTATTTCGACCACGGCTTCTCAAGAGCCAACATCTCTTCGCTCCAGACACCACCGCAGCCAGCCCGCATGAGATTCCACGTTTCTTTTACCTTTGCAGTTGCCTTCTTATTCCTTAGTCATCCTGGTACCTGTATTTCCCGTCACGTCTACCAGCAAGTACTTTTAGGGAAGATTTAGGGCCCAGTAGTGTCAATTTTACAAACAATCAGTCCACTTACTTTAATCCGCTATGTATATTGGTTGAGAACCCCCTATAAAAAAACATTTAGTTTAAAAGGATTACATTTAGTTTTCATAAACAATCCCCAAATACGATCATTTTGATAATTGATAGAATCAGGCGTTACTTTGCGGAAATCCATGACATGCATGAGAAGTAGTTTAGCTTCTCATGCACGATCATTTTGGTTGTGTCATGGCCATGAAACGCTGTATCTGTAAAGTAATACTATATGAACGGTTTCTTTTTTTATTACAAGGAGCAAACGAGCAAGCGGTAAGTGACTACCGATTTCCATGGACATCTATACTACCATAAGGCTCTCAGAAGCATTGCTGGCCTTTTAAAGAGGAGTTTGTGCCACCGGGAAATCTCACAAATCAAACGAAACTCGATAATAGTAGTATCACATGACAGCATTGCTGCCACTTCACGCCAATCATATGTGAGAAGGAGGTACTGGTACCCGAACATTAGTGCTACGTCTTATTACATAAATAGGTTAGGACTAGAGGAAAAAGGGAAGGAGTACAAGAATATAAAGATAGATGGAAAGGAAAAAAGGATGCAGATACTACTATCACGTTTGGTATAGGAGAGTGACAACATCAACTAAGGTAGTCCGGGTTTGGTATCCGTAGTGGATCTGACCTGTTATCGAATAGTTAAAGAGGAAGATCCACCTCTTAGGCATATATATAGTATATTCCCAGCTACGACGATCAGTCTACAACTGTATATGTAGCTGAAAGTTTACATACTATTTGCAAGTTTACATACGTTTGATGCAAACCTTGCATTAAGTTTATCCGCATTAACTCCATCCTAGTACAAACTTATTTACACAGTAAATATTCTAAGTATGAATATCTATGATAAACGCGATATAATGTTAACATATTTGTTTGATAAATAAGAAATAAACGTTAGACATTGAGTTCCTGAAGGTGATAAATTATTTGCTTCGATTTTACGAATAACTTTTATAGAGCTCGTGAAGATGCTTCGGTTCTGAAGTGAAGCATGCGTCGAGACCCGACAAAAAAATCAGCCCAGTGATGACCTATGGTAGCGGTATTGCAGGTGTAATTTTTGGGTCATAACATTCCACAGATTCCCCTTGTATTATTGTTTTATGTCAAGTTTTTTATACTACTTTTTTTGCATTTCTAGGGTCAAACGAGCAGGTAGTTCACCTAAGCGACTACCCACGCTTATAGACATCTGAACCTCCAGAAGGCTTACAAATGCGTTGCCGGCTTTTAAAGATAGACTGAGGTTTCCGACAACTCTCACAAACCAAACGAAACGCGGCAAGAATACCAACATTTGATTTGACTGCATTGCCGCCACTTAACGCCAATCCTATGCGAGAAAGAGGTACTGGTACCGGGACGCGCCTTCCCAATTCGACTGCAGACCTCTAATTAGTTAAAGAAGAGATGGATTAAAAAGGTATAAAGATAGATCGAAAGGAGATAAAGGATGAGGACTCTACTGTTACGGATGATATAGGGATGGTGACGATAGAAGGTAGGGTAGTGCGGGATCACGTAATCGTATTGGATCTTACCTACCAGTTATTGGACAGATAACAAGGAAGATCCACCCTCTGAACGAAATAAAATACTAAAATCTTATGGTGTATTAATAGAAGAGAGTACATAATATGTTTCTGATACTGGTAACATAGCACAGGAAAGTATATATTTCCTTATTACTTAAGCAACTTTTAGGTTCTCTATTCACGTTATGTTTATATAGACCCGTTTTCTAATGGAATCGTGTACAGAAGCTGCAGAGAAACTAATCTAGGAAGCTGCAAACTGAGGCGCAAACTTGTGAATGATTCATTTAATAATGCACTGTGACATCATAGCCGAAGCGGGCCAATTCCAGATCCTAGTCTGCAACAAGTCTTTAAAGACACAAGTCAGGCAATAAGAGTTATTTCTACCGGCGCTTACGTAATACTTTTCTCAAACAATGCAAGGAAATAAAACAAAATTGTATTGAAAACTTATTTATAATTTAATAAATATTAAAAGACAATTATTAAAATATATTTATATACATACCAAAAGGTAAAATAAAAAATAATAGTAAAACGAACGTGCTCATTTGTACTAAGTTAGACATGTTCATTTTAGTATTATTTTTCATTTTACCTCTAGCCTTTTGATATAATAAATTAGGATCCACCTTTTGTTATACTATAATTATTATAAATCCACAGAAATCAACATTATCAGAAACACACTGGCAGTAGAAACAGTCAGGGCAGCATTATTTACTTACTGGAGTGGCTCAGAAACCCAAAGTGAGTTTTGGCCTCCGCTTGCGCCACTTGTTTCGGTCCTGCGCTGTCTCTTGCCAGTCGCCCGCCCGGAGATCGCGCAGATCCGACAACGCAAATTAATACTTTTTGGCTGTTGTTCCTGGTAATCTCCGAAACGCCTGGACAGACTTAGAACTAACTTTCACTGGTAGATGATCACTGATTTTATTAAGCATAGTAAAGGCTACTTTATTAGGATTCCGCAAAAAAACCTCTAAAAAATAAACAAAATCATTCGGAGTAAGTCAAGGGATGCAGCTATTATAAATAAATCTCCTCACTTACTGACTTTCGTCATATAAATTAAGATTACATCTAAAGTATTTCTATAAAAAAATGAAGCCTGTAAGTCCCTCCCCTCCCCCCAGGAAAACGCTATTAAGCACGCCACCCACCACTATACTCGAAAACGAGTCTTGGCTGGGAGTGTGGGACTCGCCGATCAATGCCGGGATATCTTTAAAAACCAGGTCAAGGTCCACCCGTCCAGCACTTATCACACCCAACTATGACGCCACTAGGATAGGCTCATCTTAGCCCACTGCCTCTGACATCGTACCGGATACGCCTCCCATGGGTACAGTACATGATTCTGGTCTCCCCAGTGGTGAAATTTTTTTCATTGTTACCGCCGTGACTCACCGCTTCCAAGAACGCCACCGAATGAAATACTAGTGAATGGGAACTATCGGCCGACGAATTGGCAAAGGAACGGATGCGGCACAATTTATTAGCGGACTCTACTTTGTACACGACATGAAAAATCTGTATATTATACTTTTAATTAGAGGTAGCGGCGTGCTTGTAGCCGAATTGGGCCGGGTACCAGTACCTCTTTCTGACATGAGATCGGCGTAAAGTGGCGGCAATGCTGTCACGTCTAGTGATGGTGGAGTAAAAGGATATAAAGGTAGATGGGGAGGAGGTAAAGGATACGAATACTTCTGTCACGGACGGTATATGCAGAGTGACAATCGTAGCTAGGGTGCTCCGGGGTCATGTACCCGTAGTGGATCTGACCAGTTATCGGACAGATAAAAGAAGATCCAACCCCTGGGAGAGTGATGTTAGCAACACACAATATGCTCCAATACACACCAGTAGATTCCATCCGTGAAGCAGTATTGACCGTGTCGCCAAATAGACAGTAGCGTGGCATGGTCAGCCTCTAATTAAAGTGACTATAAATATTCGTATCATTAGTGAATATGATTGATTCTAATTGATAGAATCAGGCGTTACTTTGCGGAAATCCATGACATGCATGCATCATGCATGATTAATTCTAACAATTATGCCGGAGCCAGACATAGCTTCATTTGAATGATCATTTCAATGATCATGTAGTGCGCCCGGGGGCTTTGTGTAGCTGCGCAAAGTTCTGTAGTACTTTGTAGACTTCAAGGACAAAAATGTACAAACACTTTGACCTATGCCATATTACTTGACGTGACAGCATTGCCACCACTTAACGCCGATCTTATTTGAGAAAGAGGTACTGGTACCAAATCGGTTGCAGACCAAATGGACTGGAAGCGCGGCGCTACCTCTAATTACTGCAACGTGGTACTATCTCTAATTGTGTATGTTACCGGTGCCCCTCCTACTAGGCTTAAATGAAAAGGTTATGTTAGGAAAGGGTGCCACAATAGCTCAACGGTGTCGGGGTTTAGACCGGGTACCTTGAAAATTTCAGTCCACCCCTTCTACCTTTTCATTATGTTCTTTCTATGGGAGGGAACGGGAACGGGAACGGGAACTGGAACGGGAACGGGAACGGCGATGATATAGGATAATAGAAGTAAATAACCCAGAGAAGCCCAACAATCGGGCAGAACATAGTTTGCCGGGTCCGCTAGTTGTGTATAAAAATTGTGAATATTATTGAAACATACGCAGCCAAAGCCAGGCTCAAATTAGGTTATATCACACACTTGAATTTTATCACAAATTTAAAAATACAGGACTGAATAACCTCGTAAGTTAAAAATGTTTAGCTCCCCTGGCTCCGAAAAGTGAGTATTAGTGGCCGGTTCACACGTCGTATATTGCAATATTGTTGGCCGGTCGCAGACAGAGCAACTAAACTTAGCGATCGCCTCAAATGCCGACCACTGATTAGGCCACGACCTCCTCGTATATGTCTAAATGTCTCTTTAAGTTATTATACAATTTATTTGTATCAAATGTTTAGCTCCCCTGGCTCCGAAAAGTGAGTATTAGTGGCCGGTTCACACGTCGTATATTGCAATATTGTTGGCTCTCCAGACTCCGCTACCAGTACCTCTCCCAGTCTCTCTCTCCCAGTCTCTACCAGTCTCTTCAGACTCCGCTACCAGTACCTCTTTCTTACATAAGATTTTAGAGGTGTAAAGTGGCGGCAATGCTGTCATGTCAAGTGATGGTATTGTTGTCGCGTTTCGTTCAGTTTGTGAGACTTCCCGGTGGCCTAAACTAGTCATTGAGGCCGGCAACGTAACTGGTTGCCTCCTGGTCGTGCAGATGTCCATGGTTGTCAGTAGGCACTTAGCTGCCGCTAAAATTGAATCTATTTTTTTAACTAATTTTACGAGGACGAAATGCGGGCACGGCTAGTTGAATAATAAAACTGTGCCATATTTGCAATTTCTGTTTTCTATTTACTTTTTTCCATCTATCAAGGTAGTAATAGTACTAAACACTTCAACTTATTAAGAGTAAATAAAAGTCTTTCAAATAGCGACGAAGACTTACGTGGGCACTGCAATTACGAATTAGTCCTTCGGCCTCGAAGTTCAAAAGAAATCTAGGACGAAAGATTTCATGGAAGAAAAGATATATAATTAATTTAAAAAGTAACGAAAACGTTTGGCTAACAGAGGAGAGACTGAAAAGGCAACGGTTTTGTCCTTGCCTATTTGATATGGATGTATAAATCGACGATAAGCATAGCATAGAGTCGCATACTTGCATTAAATAAGTATCTCCAATAACTGTTCAAGCTCGTAGCTTCAAACTTGGCAGAACTGTCTATTAATTTTACCGTGACGTTATCATGCCGTGAATTGGCCGTGGTTATTCTCAAACTAAAAGAATAGCACGCTGTGTTGACATGTACTTATTGCATTAAAAGTGCACATCCGGTTATTATCCCTGTAGCAGGTGCCAGTATCTATGCTCATATTATGCATAAATTGTGAAAGTGTATCTGATTCAACCTGTTCTTTGCCAACTTGCATAGCGAACTTACATCGAAGATTATATAGTCATATGCTCTGTCGCCAAGAATTTCAGAATGAAAAGTCGTTAAAATTTTTAACCGTAATTAACCTTGAAATAAAACAATGGAAGTCATCGCAAACCGGAACATTTAAATGAGTGCGATTTTATTGTTTATACGATGAATCCGGTTTATCTGGCTTGTCTATATAGATTTCTTGACGAAGGATTCATATATTACCGCTACAACTTACAACCCTTGCTAAATATATGCAATAGACAGCGTCTCAAGCTTTAGAACAAATTAGCAGATGATTATTGGCACTGCAAACTCTTAAGTGTTTTTGACTTGAGGTAGAGTTTCTGCGATGGATTTTGTCACGTATTCAGTTATATCGACATCATATCTCGTACGCACTACGACCAATCCATTGGTGGTGAGGAATTCGGGATTCTTGGGGGCAATCGCGAAAATGTACATAAGCACTCAGAAATGGTGCGACTTGTAAATTCAAACCAAGAAGTGTTGTACCTTCGAACTCGATCCTTAAAAAACTACGCAAAGTAGAATACACTATAAAGTTTTCTAATGTGGAATTTTATACTAAGAATTCAACAATAGGCATAGTCCAAAACGATCATACAGACATTTCAATTAAACTCAATAAAGATTCTGATTAGCGGAAAGTTACCATTGACTATAGTCACGTAGCTCTTACTGCATCACAATAAAGATTAAAGTCGAACGGCATATGATGAACATTAATTGTCAAAGCTAATATAAACGCTAGTATATTTTCAAAAAATCTAATAAAGTTTTTTGGCTTCTGAAGAATAGTACATCTATGTAAATCAACTGTTTTGGTCTTAATCTTAGATATAACTTTCACTGACCAAAAAATAATTGCAAATAATACATATAATAAGGAACACTATGGCGGCATACAATGTATACAAACACATATTTTTAAATCAATTTCGAATCCGAGAACTGATATAATAAAGTAATTGTATTCATATTTTTAAGAATCGT
>JANCMC010033613.1:49198799-49311979 GCA_024363005.1 Charaxes varanes | reverse complement strand
AACACATATTTTTAAATCAATTTCGAATCCGAGAACTGATATAATAAAGTAATTGTATTCATATTTTTAAGAATCGTGTAATTTTTTATGAAGAGCACTTTTTTATACTTTTTATCAAAAGCATATTATGTCTTTGATACCAAGTAATCTTCGGAGGGATAGTAAAAATAAATTACCGCAACCGAAGCAAAGTGGACTGCTTCGCTTCGGTAGCAATAGCAGCAACTTTTCAATTGTGTTCATTTATCAAATCATTAACATTTAAACGTCTAATACTTTGTTTAATTTCTAAATCAAAGATGGAACACGATATCCATTCTCTTAACATGGACTTGTAAATTCCAATAAATCAGGTTACCGCTAAATATGCACCCCATGTTTGGTAAACACACTACGAGCATTACAAAAACAAAATAAGTCATCGTTCTGTTCATAAATTATCGTATTTAATAGTCAACGTGTCTATAGTGTTATGGTGCTGAAAAAACGGTTGTCTGTACGTCGTATATTTTACAAAATTATCAAACGTCTATTTAATACATATATTTTTACCAAGAACCTCTTGTAAAATAATATTTTTAGTTTACCATTGAAGTGCAGATGTAATATTGCCTAATGAAGGGTTAGAGGAGACGAAATCGCAAGAATCTTAGAACCTGTGATATAGTAGAATGCCTCCAAGCGCTTTAACCACGAGGTATCAAGGTTTAGGCAAAAACCAGTTAGTTATATGTAACAGGTAATAGTTGGGAGGTCAAGCGACAGACCTAGACACTGATACTTGTTTTTGGTCAAAGGTCAAATTGAATTTTGAAGAAATGCTCCTTGTAATTGAATTTTATCTGTATTCAAATGTTAAAATAATAAAAAGATTAATTGATGGCAAATGTATGTCAAAAGATCAACCTTATCAGTCACAGATGCCCAATATGCGCTTTGTGCGATATACTTTCAATACGATTGCACAGCTAAAATATAATTTTCAAGCAACTTTGAAACAGAATTTAAGTACAACATACGTTATTTCTAGTGATAAAAAAACTATTTAGGGGCGAAAAGCACAATAATTTTTTTATTACGTCATTTTCAAATTTTATTTATAAATGGTGTATACTGAGTATATACGTACTATGTAACTAGGCGCTTTTGCATTTAAATTCATTTTATATAATAAAGGTATACGCGGACAAACAATACCTACCATGATTGTTTGGGTATGGTCGTTACTCGCTAGTAAGTTTAGTAATAGTGTAGTTCTCTGCAAGAGCGTCGCCGCAATTATTCAGAGGGACTTTTTTGATTTGAGGTCCTACCACGGTAGCGAGAGGCGCACAGTTCTATCACTGGGTTCCAGGCACTTGCTAGTAGGAAACCATCTTCCCGATTGAAGGTTTTATGTTTGCGAATTTCAATCGCTTCACGAACTAGCCAAGGTATGTAGTGCCGGTCAGTGGATAGAACCTGTGGCCTGTGAAGTTCTAACCAGTGTTTTAGCAATCAAGTAGGACGCCACCTCAATTCGAGATCAAAGCCATCCCCTGGGAAATGACAGCCAATGTCAGCTCCAAATACACGAAATATTAACACCCACTCGTCCGTCCCTGTAATCGAAAAAGTACAAAAGGCCACCACAACTGAAATAAGATATTTTTAGAATTCTGAAGGAAATCTTTATAACTTTATTATTATTAGTCGCATGACCGATTACGTTTTAGGTCTAAAGTGAGTTAATGATACAGGCAGCATCGTTTCAACGTCCTCTATCAGACCAGTTCATGGAGGATGGTTCAACTAATGAAGCAGAAACAGAAGATCCACCCAGCGAAACAGTTTTCTTTACCACCTCCAGGGGGAATTGATGCCTTTTGTACTTCAAGGTTCACAGTCTCAACCACAATTTTCCGAAATTAAAAAACTTGCCTAACTGCTACCTTTTAAACTAGATAATAAAAAAAAAAACAAAGACATAGTATGTCAGGTATACACCAATAACCACACCCACTCCAACCTTGCTCTACATCCGCTTCGCTAATACATGAATTATCTGTGCTAATAAAAAGCTGAAGAGTTTGTTTGTCTGATTGAACGCGCTAATCTCAGGAACTAGTGGTCCGATTTGAAATTCTTTCAGTTCATTTGTCAAAGAAGGTTTTATATCGTCACGCTAAAAATAAATCTCTTTTTTCCACCTAATTTTATGCGCGTGAAGGTGCAGATAACAGCTAGTCTTTTATATACCCTCTTTGACCTGGAAACAACTTCCAGGAGTAACTTTCGCACCATTACGTCAATAACTTTACGGATATTTATATATTGTAGAGCAGTGGGAGATGAGAAGAGGCCGTTAGATATCAATAGAGATAATGATTATATCGTCAGCTTCTTCTTAGCGTTTCGTTGGCAAGCACTAAATTGTATCGGCCGAGAAATTACCCACGTTAATTGCCTTATCAGTGGCATTAAGTCCTCTTGCGCGCAGGTGTTAGGGCACGCAGGGCATGATAAAAGTTGGTATATTGTTTGAGTTGCACCGCACAAACAGCTTACGTTAATGCCATTTGTGAATCTCCACCTGGACATAAAGTCAGCAGAAAAGAGCATTCTCGTTCCTCAAAGGCCGGCAACGCTGGCCGCTTCCACCCTGTTTCATATTAAAATATATATTGGTAGATAGTAAGTAACAAAAGAATCGGATTCTGGTAGCGGGTAACGGATATTTATTAATGCCGGAGCCAAACATAGCTCAAAGTGTTTGTACACTTTTGTCCTTGTAGACTACAAAGTACTACAAAACTTTTTGCAGCTACACAAAGTCCCCGGCCACGCTAAATGATCATTCAAATTCTGCACATATATTTTATGGTACTTTTGGAACTCATCCAAATTTAGAAAAACATCAGCAAGACACAGGGGAAATGTTATACTATTTTATAAAGACTTAAGTTTCTTTTTTTATATAGGATAACGTTTAATATTTTATAATGTATAAAACTTTGAAAAGCAACTTTTGTCTCTAAATTATTTTACATTATAACGAGTAATCAACGTTTTATTACAATAGTAATTATGTAAATGATATAAGAATAATCCTTACGCGTTCTTCAAATTATTATTGCGAATATCTTTTATATTAGAAATTATCTTTTTAGTATATGAAACAAGCGGAAACGGGCAGGCAGTTCCCCTGACTAACTACCACGCACATGGACTCCTGCAACACCAGAGATTTCGCAGATGCGTCGTGGTCTTTGAGGAAAAAGTATGTTTTTTTTTCCTTGTCCTATCGATACGGACAAGACCGAAGCTGGTAGCTCATTAAATAAATGTATATAGGACTATATGAGACACGGGCGTCTGTTCCTAAGGGAGACAACTTAATGCCTGTGTTATAGGTAACAGCCACCTGTTATAGAAATTCTAAACTAAAGACATCCCATCTGATACGTACGACACTATTGCCTGACACGATTATGATTAAAATTCTAAAAGGCAATACTGATTACGGGTTCTGATTGACCATCGCAATATTATGTAATCTGTCATATATAATTATTAATTTGTAAATTATACGTGAGTGAATAGAGGGTTATTTAATACCGAACATTTTCAAGTTGATTTTCAGTCAAATGAAATAGGTCACATTCGGAGATCAGTCTAGGATTTAGTAATTTAGTATATTAGAGAAGCGAGCAAACTGGAGACTTGTGTCTGCGTTAATGTTACTGATTTGTTTTGACCTTTTCTGAAACAGGCGTATTTCCCCTTTTTTTTTTATAATTATTACAAAAAATTATAAACTGTTTACGAAAAAAATACCGTAATAATTCTTATCCAATTAAGTAAGTGAGATAAGTTGGACATTTTATGGAGATCAAAATAGCCGTTTACATCATATCATTAAAATGAATATCTTAGAAGATATTGAGTGGTAAGGGGGGCATTTTATAGTAGACTAGCGGTTATTATTGCAATGTCGCATTTGGTACCAGACCAAGGCAAGGCGAAAGAATGGTAGAATTTGAAATAAATCTTGGTAAATTTTCAATTGCATGGTAATTTAGGGTCGGGCATATCCTCTAAAAAATATACAAATAATATATGTTTAAAAAACTTTTAAAGGGTCGCCATGGATTACGACATCACAAATGTTATGATTTTTTTACTCCTCTCCCCATCTTTGTCACAGGTTGTCACATTTTCGCAACCCCCTGGTGTGACATCATAGTATGTTAAAAATAAATATTAGGGAATAAAATGTGAAAGTGGTCACTTGAGTGTTACTTAACTTTATTTGCAGAAAAATATTACGGAAAGTGATGGTATTATGTCGCGTTTCGTACGGCTTGTGAGAATTCCCGGTGGCCTAATCGCGGCATGAAAGTTCGGCAATGCATCTGCTAGCCTTGTGGAGGTACCTATGTCCGAATGCGTCGAGACGCACTTATATGAATTTTCTGCTCGTTTGCCTCCTTGTAATATGAAATATATATATTAAACTCAAACCACGTCGTGTACCAAGGTTAGTTTTTTCTTCGAAAATTACAAGAGCAGACCGTATCATGGGTCACGAAATCAATGTGTAATACAATTTATTACTGATACGCACAACCTCCGTCGACACACGAATCGGATTTGTGAGGAGCACTCCGATGACACACCCTGATATATTAAATGAAAGATTTAGAGCAAGAGATTTTAAGGTTAATATTTCTTATTTTTATGTTACAGGAGGCAACATGCCTAGGAACATCTCTATCACTAGAAGGCTCGCAGATGCTTTTAATTAAGGGTTAAGGTCATCGGGGACTCTCACAAACCAAATGAAATGCCACAACAATACCATCACATGACGTGACAGCATTGTCGCCTCTTCACGCCGATCTTATGTGAGAAAGAGATACTGATACCCGCCGGACGCGCAGACCGAAAGAAGTGCAAGCGTGATGCTTGCTGTCTCTAATTAAAATTTTATTCTTTTATTATTTATTTTTAACTGAAATCCATGTTTTAAAATATGATACTAAAATATTAACATTTTAAAACATTCTTCACCACTCCTTTCGGTTTTATTTAAAAGAGAGTGTTTACACCTGGACGCGCCGGCCCAATACAGCTGCAGACCAAATGACCTGTAAGCGTGACGCTGCCTAACATTTTTACACCGTATATTTATTTACAGTAACTTAAAAATGAGGACTCCTTTTAAAAATACTAGTTCTTTTTCAATGCAAAGGGAAACAACATGCAAAATAGAAATGAATAATGGATGCGTACAGAGTCTGATTAAGAATGGTTTCAAGGAATTGCCAGCAATTAATATTATAAATAACTTTATTTATTCACAAAATATCGGCAGCAACTGAATTTCGTTTGCTATTTAAACCGTAAAATAAATTCATTATACAATCTTTACTACAGTGACAATTTAATTTACAAACTGTCTGTCATTATTGACTGTTATATATTTAAACTATGTATTTATGTAATTAAGCGTATCCTTCCAAATATTGCTTAAATGGCGCAATGAAACTTCTAAGCATCCTTTAAGAGTATTTAGGTAGGAGCGGTTTGCTTATATCTGGGTCCATATTTACTTAGGATGAAGTTAGATAGGGGTTACTTAGCTATCGAGTTTTGTAAATTGTTTTAACTAATTAATTATAGTTCCAAAGCTTCTAATCGCAGAATGACTTCCTTAAAACATTAGTACCGTAGGTCGAAGTATTACATACAAACTGTGGGAATTTTATCAATATAAGTAGAGGGAAAACTATGGTAACTTCTTTCAGACTAATGGCTGACATCCACGTTACAGTCGACCGGACGGATTTTTTTGCAGGTTTCCCTTCGTAGTCCGACGGCGCGCCGCAGTGTGTGGAGACGTTCCGCTATACAGTAGGAAATATATTGAAAATTGATATTCGATTATGCGCCGATCGCCTACCCAAGCTAATATATAGTCCTGCACATGCTCCGGTCTTCCTGCACAGGTATGTCGGTACAGGTTGGCTTCTCCGATAGAGAGAACGTTCTGGCTGGCATAAAATTGAAATCGTTCAAGTAGTAAATTTTTATACGTCTTCTATCTCGCGTTACCCCGGTCTATTACCAGGATCCGCTTAAATTGCAGAGGATGTGTCTGTGGTTCGAGTTAGGATAAATGACTGCCTTCTGATGTCATCCCCGGAGTCCTCACAATAGCACTCAGTGACGATAATCAGGAGCTACTGTTTTTCGTGCTTTCTTAAACACGGTTATATTAAAACATTACTAATTGACATTTAAATTGTTATTTGTCTGAATATCGTCGTCGGTCCGCTTATTTATTTTATTGTAATAAGATTTTTTTTATCCTATATTGAAAATTTTATCGGAGATAGTCGTGGCCCAATCAGTGGCCCTCCCGGTGACGCTGTCGAGGCCAATAGGGTCAACAGCAAGAACCACACAAAAAAAAAAGTTTCTTGCTATACCTCAAAAACGGCTAGATCTATTTGATTCCTGTCTGTTTTGATTCATTTCAGAGAAGGCTTAAGAACAAATAGAAAGGAATACTGAAAAGAATATTTAAAACATACTAAAAAAATGCTTAGTTGGTTGCAACTTCTGCCGGGTCCGCTAGTATAGTAAATTTATCTATTAATATAAAGCTGAAGAGTTTGCTTGTTTGTTTGTTTGAACGCGCTAATCTCCGGAAGTACTGGACCGATTTGAAAAATTCTTTCAGCGTTAGATAGCCCATTTATCGAGGAAGGCTATATACCATCACGCTAAGACTAATAGGAGCGGAGCATCAATGAAGAATGTTTCAAAATCTTTGACCTTGTAAAATGCATACATGTTGTGTCAATTTTTTGGTATTGGTGTGCGTGTGGTTTTATTTTAATATTTTAATAATGTAATATATTTCTATACCCAATTTGATAACAATATTAGCATTCGCACACCTTCCTCTATTTTTTTTAATTAGCCTATAATGTCGCACTGCTGGGCAAAGGCCTCCCCACTCTTAGACCACTCTACTCTATCCAGAGCTAGCCCAATCCACTCCTTTCCCGCAAAGGCGTCCAAGTCGTAGCGCCACCTCTTCCTCGGCCTACCTGGTCTACGGTTGCCATTGGTGGGAGTCCATATAGACGCAAAATTGGCCCACCTTTGCGGGCCCATTCGGGAGATATCATATTGATAGCTATCCTTCATTACTAAGAAGCACTTTAGGAATAAGAATTGCTAATCTTCATGAATATGCAATTATTCAATCATATGTAATTACTATTCTTAGAACATTATATTCTAATGAAGTCAATTAATGGCCGTTTGCGGTTGTATGGCCATGTGATGAGACAAGGTGAGAATCAAGCTGTAAGGAAGGCCCTAGATATACCAGGAAGAAAGAAGGGTAGAGGACGACCACCGGCTGCGTCGTGGACAACCGTAGCCAATGGTTTTGCCACGGGTGCAGTTAGACGAGAGGACAAACCAAGACCGTGTGTCATGGTGCCGTGTTACGATAAGAGTGGAAATTTCCTAGTAATATTTTTACAAATGTGGCCCGTCTATATCTAATTTCTTAACAATGTGGCCCGCCGGCATCTTTGCTCTGAGGGACAAAGTCCGTAACGCAGTCATTCGTCAAATTCTACATTCTTACTTTTAAAATGAATGCGTACGTGTGTAAAGTCAAATTATTATTAACTTATGTCGATGAAATCATCTATAGCGGCTCCACATTAATGCCGTGAAGCTCCGTTAATAGCTGTGAAAGATATGTTTAATTAGAGGTAGCGCCACGCTTGAACTGCGCGCCCCTCCAAAGTATTCACCTCTACATGCAAAATAGCTCGTAGACGCAAACACGCAAGCTCGTCAATATCCATTAGCTTATAGTTCGTGGTTGAGAATGAGTTTTTAATAGAAACGCTGCACACACACAATCAAGCGTTGCAATTAATTAGCGGAGGGTCGTACATTTTAAGAGTCATATATCTATATCTTTCTATTGAATCACTATTAATAAATATTTTTGTTACAGAAATGGGCAACAAGTCAGCGCTGCATATTTCACAGTGCACACAAATATATATATTTTTTGAAATATATAAATACATACATATGTATAATACACCCAGACTCGAGGTGGGAATCGAACCTATGACCTGCGCAGCAGAGGGCAGGGTCACTGCCCATTGCGCCCATGAGCTAGTCAAACATATTTATGTGGTCGAAATTGGCCCACAAACCTTTTTGATGGAATGGATCACAGTGATAGAATGGATCACCCATCCATGACCGTGTGATGGTTGGGTGATCCATTCCAACACTGATTTATATTTGATATCCGACCGCCGCGATGAGCTGAACGCTGGCGAACCCAAACCCTCGCGCAACAACCACTGACAGACAAGTCGCCATGCCTCTGTAGAGGTATTAAAAGTTATAAAAAGAAATAGGCTTGTATAGTTAAAATGTTGTTACAAGGTTCATTACGAATTTAAACGCACATCAGGATAGGTAAAGGCTCATCAGTAGGCGTACTTCAATAATAGTGTTTTGGTTTGTTTGTCATCTTCTGGGTATAACATATAATACATAACTGGGTTAACTCAAACAGCACTTGTGTGGTGACCTAGAGTGGGTTGGAGAAAGCATGGTCTTCCCGCGGCTCAATGCCGTTCATTGATTACCGATTAATTTGAAGGTTAAATATGAGTTAGAAAATAATTTTATTAATAAGTGAGGGTAAAACGTGGCGATGGCAGGTGGTCTACAAATCCGAGTGATGGCCTAGATTGGAGAAACCCAGGTCGTCCCATGGCTCAATGAGGGGATGATATAAAAAGAGAAGCGGGAAGTGGCTGGCTGAGATTGGCAAGGGATAGGGGAGATTAGCAGGATATTAGTCGTAACGTTGTAGAGATCGTGGGGTTCCGAGCGGGTATTTTTGTGGGCTTAGGATCATCATACTGAACAAATGCTCTAGCATAATCACCTCTTAAAGTCCACAACCGTGCGATTCTCTAGGAACTTCTTACATCGCACAATCCCTTTGTGGAATCAATTGCCAGCTTCGGTATTTCCGAGCGGATACGACTTAGGGGCCTTTAAGAAAAGAGCATACTCATTTCTCACAGGCCGGCAACGCATCTGTGGTCCCTCTAGTAGTAGGTTTTAAACACTCCACGACGCTTATCTTTCACGCATCAGTAATATTATCCGCACTTTCACTATTGTACGCGTAATTATAAGCAGAAAAGGTTTCGGTGGGCCGTGGCAAGGTGTTTAAAACTCACATTTTTTTTGTTTATTTATCAGAGCGTATGTATCTATTGGTAGGGGAGCAAGATTAGGGTTTTGCGCAATACTTGAGAGCGTCAGGAAATCGTATGGGGAAAATTCTTGCATCGTGTAATGTACCACTGGCCCGTTGGCGCAGTGGGTAGCAGTGCCCGGGACTTGTGACCCAGGTTTAGGTTTAAGAGTGATCTTTATAGGCCACTAATATTCACCGCCACTGCCGTTATGGTCATTATAGACAATAAGTAAATAGTCAATACATTTACTTGAAAAAATTAAATACACTAGAGATATAAAAGTGGTTGCAATTCGCCCCAAACCTCTTTGTATGTCATATGGTTATAACGACATATTCCGCTACAAATTGTATATGGACGTTACAAATTTTATGCGGACGTCACAAAGGAATACTATTATTGTCGTCTGCTGTGTGTATGTGCGTGCGTGCGTATGGATGTGTGGGAGTGTATATGTGTATGCGCGTGAGTGTGTATATGTGTGTGCGTGTGTGTGGAATCATAGCTTCTGACGGAAGGAAGCGATTTCAATAAAGTTTTTTTCGTATTAAAGGCGACTTATCTGCGAGTGTTCTTAGACATGTTTGATGAAAATCGGTTGAGCCGTTTAAGAGTTGTTAGGGGTGAAACTGGGGAAGTCAAATAAACGATAGGTAGCGAATATATACGAGTGGGGTTGTTGATTGAAGTGGCACTATTTCGTTGAGATAAATTTATTTTACTCGTTTTTGTTTTCTTATATCATTTGTTGTATCTAAAGCCATCTAACTAAGCCCATGTTCCTAGAATTGTGATATGGATAAAAGCAAATAGACAAGGATCGTTGGTGTAGTGGTTGTTTACAAGCAACCTGTGACGTCATTGTATTTTTTAAATCCTATAATATACTAGTTGTTACCCGCGTCTTCGTCCGCGTAAAAGTAGGTGAGAAGTATTAACGTGATGATATAACCTATAGCCTTCCTCGATAAATGGGCTCTCTAACACTGAAGGAATTTTTCAAATAGGACCAGTAATTCTTGAGCTTAGCGCGTTCAAGCAAACAAACAAAGAAACAAACTCTTCAGCTTTATATATTTGCACAGGCTAGCTGTTTTTTGCCTGCGACCTCACGTCCTTTACAATTGTAAAAGAAAAAAATTAATATTCGAAATTTATTATTAAATTCGAAATTCGGTCTCGGAAAATCTTTAGGTTTGCGTACTGTATACTTATTGGAGTATACAAAATTTGTACAACCACATTATGATATTTGTCACTGAATATTTTTACCGTCGTCATGACTACGCTTTCACGCAATCTTATCGTAAAATGTATACATGTGTGTGTAAATGGTTTAACATTGGTGTGCGTGAGGTTTTATTTTAATAATTTAATGTGCTTATAATGCATATTTTATAAAATCCTGTATGTAAACTATAATTGTGCCAAATTTCTTATTCCTCTGTCTGCCCATGGACATCTGCACGACCAGAATGCCAGCAGATGCGCTGCCGGCCCTTAATGACGAGTTTAGGCCAGGATGTCTCACAAACCGAACGAAACGCGACAACAACACCATCACTAGACGTGACAGCATTGCCGCAACTTCACACCGATCTCATGTGAGAAAGAGGTACTGGTGCCGACCCAATTCGGCTACAAGCACGGCGCTAACTCTAATGTCTTGCACAAAATTTGGCTCATCTGCTGTTAGCCAATTAACCAATCTTCATTAAAGCGTAACACTGCTTTTTATACTTTTATATACACGGTATATAGTTATATGAACAGAACCTACAGTTTTATTTATATAAATATAAATCATTTATCTATATAAATATAAATGATTTTTTTTAAAGAGTGGCTAAGTTTCTTGACGGTTCTTCTCGTGGTTCGACGTTTCAGAATTACTGATAGCTTTTAAAATATTTGACTATTCAAAAGAGCTTGTAAAAGTCTATTTATGGATATTTTCAAGTACCTATTTGTCGAATTATATAAATAATAAAACTTATTTTAACTTGAAATTATCGATGTCCACACTACGCCGGATACAACAAAAACGTCTTTATTAAAAGGTGGTAAAATTCAAGGTTCACCACATGCTGATATCGTTAAATTCAGGTTATAACCTCTAACTGCACCATTGTCATTGAGACTGTTCTTTCAACTTTTTTGTGAGCACTTTTTTGCTTGAAAGTACACGTGAGATTATTCATTTTGCCTTTACACTTGAATCCAAGTAATCTTATATTGTCTTTAATAAAATTATTTACTTTATATTACTCAACTAGCGGACCGGACCGGACGTTATCTTGCCCGGATTTTGGCCTCTACCACTATTAGTCTACTAGTAGGCGAGAACTTTTTATGAAAGAATACTTTTTTTTTGTGGTACGTCAAATTAAGGGTCTATAACACTAATGTCATATATTCCAAAGTAATTCTACAATACTGTATTTTTTTTAGTAATTTTTTAAAAATCTTTTCACATTTTTTCCAAAATTTTTCCTTTATTTTAAACCTTCGCGGAAATAAGGGGCGTAAAACAAATCAAACAGAATTGAAAATGGTTTAACCGTTTCCGAGTTTTTGCGAAACTAACAATAATCTAAGCCGAGAATCGCAATTGGACAAAGTCATAGTTGGACTAAGGTTTCAGATAGTATAATTGACTATTGGGTTATTGAAACTCATTAAATAGTTAGAGAGTAGACTTTACACGGATCATAATACCTCGCTCTTATTAAACTTGCACGACCTTGTAATCTTCGAACTTGCAGCGACCACGGTCGTCGCTAGCAAAGGGTCCACGCCCTTACTAGGGTCGTATAACGTCCCGTGGCCCCGTGGAGCAACGCACTCATTTCGAGCCAGACGTGAACGATTCACTCGAGTTTTTGCGACTGTCAAACTCGCTCACACAGTTTTTAGTCTAGAAAAGATGTGATATTCGGCCAAAATTAAAGATTAGAATTAACAACCCTCGAAGACGAATTTCTCTTTGCAAAATTAATGCCACGTGCATGCGTAACTGTCTTTTCTTTTCCCCATTCGGAATGTGTTGATTAATATAATAAATTTACAAATTCGTGTAAAATTTAAATTATATCCTATATCTAATGACATGGATTGTTCAAATCATAAAAAAGTAAATAACACACAATATTTTCGGAATAAAACATATGTAAAGACGTTTCTTTACATATTATAGCCGTTGCTATAATACTATTAAAATCAGAGATGACGTTCAGTCATTTATCTATCTTGGTAGGGTATAAAAATTGTACGGACTTAAAATATTTCAATTTTATTTCTATTTTGTTTAGATTTAAGATATAGTCGTTAATTTGCCGGGAAGTCGTGATAATAATTAGGGAAAATTAATTTTGTAATTACATGTTTATATAGATGTTTTATGTATAAAAATGCACGCCCCTCCACTAATTAATTGCGATGCTCGCTTGTGTGTGAGTGCAGCGTTGTTATTGTGAACTCAAACTCAACTACATAGGCCTTTTCAGATACGAGTATTATGTAGACGGTGGAGAAAGCTCACGTCTCGCGGTGCACTGACAGTAAGTTAGTTCGTTCAATAAACATGATTTTGTATTATTTTCAGGTGGTTTTAGAAGTGGCACATCGCGTGGACCAAGAGGGGGTGGTAGCAGTAGACTCAGTGGTGGAGAGGTTGATCTTCAAACCGCAGGAAATTATATTGCTTCGAGAAAAAACCTCATTTTCGGTATACATTAACATTTACATTACAATCAGATGCAATCATAATACGTGAATCTAATTCGTCATACATATCTTCATACGTGAAGCGAAAACTTTAGGTACCATTTTGCAAAAATTGTGCGGACGGAGCAGCATAAAATTTGGTACAATTATAGTTTATACAGAGTAGTGTGTGAAAATCTAAATTTTTTTTCAAATATGCATTATACATATATTAGGTATATTTAATAAATTAAAAAATAGGCCTCGTATCTTTTTCTTGGTGCTGATGGATAACACTGTCCTTACGGAGTAGCCTTCGTCTCTCCTTATTATGTGCCCGTACCATTGAAATGTCGAAATTACTTCATTTTACTAATTGCATACGCCACTTATAGCAAAAAGTTAAAGTTATTTTTTCTGTCTGTTTGTTTATTCCGGGCAATTTCCCAAACAGTTGGACCGATTTGGGAAATTGACTTCACTGGAGGAATCCTGGTGTTACAATGAGTAACAACGGGTTTCGCACAACAAAATAGGACATTTGCACAACTAGGAGCCTTGCAGACGCGTTGCCGGCCTTTAAAGAAGGGTTAAGGCCACCGGGAACGCTCATAAACCGAACGAAACGCGACAACAATACGAGACATCACTTGACTGCAGATCAAAAAGACTGCAAGCGGACTGTATTATATAATAATAGATTGGCCATAAAGATTTAAACGATACGTTTAACCCATTTGTTTCATCTTTGCCTCACTTTCAGGTGTATTTTTTTTAAATAAAAAGCAATAAACATGTCAAGGTTTATTCTGGATACTGTCTCAATACAAAGTACTCGTCAAGACGAATCAAACGAGCCCAAACTCGATACGGTTATGTCGTTTTATAACGAAGTTCATATGGCCAGCTTTCGGCTCCATCATCACATCCTGGATACCATCTACAGGCAAAGTACTTGTCAAGAAGAATCATACGAGCCCAAAGTCGATGTGGGTACGTCGTTTTTTAACGAAGTTACTATAAAGATCTTCCAGCTTTATCATCAGACCCTGGATATTATCTAAAGGCAAAGTACTCATCAAGGCAACAATGCTGTCACGTGAAGTGATTGTTTTGTTGTCGCGTTTCGTTCGGCTTGCGAGACTCCTTGGTGGTAAACTCGTCATTAAAAGCCGGCAACGCATCTGCTCAACTTTTGGTCGCGCAGATGTCCATAGACGTTGGCAAGCACTTAGGTGCCTGCTGCCTACTCGTTTGCTCTTGTAACATAAAAAAAAATAAGAACCATTGCAAGCGGACATTGGTTGTGGGTGGACACAAGAAAGCAGAATGGTTTAGCTTAGAAAGGCCTATAACCGAATAATTATATGGAAACAGGTGTCTAGTTATCCATTTTTTTTATGTTACAAGGGGCAAACGAGCAAGCAGCAGGCACCTAAGTGCCTATCGACTCCCATGAACATCTGCACGACCAGAAGGCTAGCAGATGCGTTGCCGGCGTTTAATGACGAGCTTAGGCCACCGGGAAGTCTGACAAACCGAAGGAAACGCGACAACAATACCATCTCTTGACGTGACAGCATTGCTACCACTTTACGCCGATCTCATGAGAGAAAGAGGTACTGGTACCCTCAACAAAAGATATTATTTAAACATGTTAAATGTTTAAATTGTAATTTGTAAAAAAATTCCTACATTACGGTTTATGCTACCGTTGCATACATTTTTTAACCAATCTTTACTTTAGTAAGTATTGTAATAGTAAATGTTTTTTTTTTAATGAATATTAGGAATACTTTTTAGGTCTAATATTCCCTTTCCCCCCTCCTACTAAGCTTAAAAAAGCTTGTATTAGGAGTGGGTGCGACAATACCCCAACGGCGGTGGGGTTTGAACCGGGTATCTAAATGTCGCACAAAAGGTAAGCTTAATGCTAAAAGCATTTTCTGCCAGCCTACCCTGCTCATTTTCCCCTTGTATAAAAAAAAAATGTTTTCTTAAAATGTTAACCTATAGTTGATGTGAAAATAAATAATTTAAGTTATGGTAGGAAAGATTCTCACTTGAAATGCTTATTTTACAAAATAACAGTTGGATCCTTAATAGGTCTGGCTGGCCCGTTGGCGCAGTGGGCAGTGACCCTGCCGACTGCTCCGGGGGTCGTGGGTCGATTCCCACCCTTCTAGAGAGTTTTTTATATCACGAGCACGGCAAAGAAGCAGACGGCTTGTTCTAACATAAGGCGCATAAACTTGGTCTTTAATCAAAGAGCAGAAGTCCATGATTTGCCAAAGAGCCATGGAACGCAGCATTTTAGGTGTTAAAAGTATTGACCGAGTTCGCAATATCACGCTGCGTTCCATGACTGGATTAATTAATGTGGGGAATAAGTCAGCAAGCTGAAATGGGAGTAGGTTGGACATGTGGCAATGTAGTAACCAATGGCCACCGACAAAACAAGAAGAAAAACCTGAAATGTGCAGAGAAAAAGCAGTTTTTTAGGGTTCCGCAGTCCTACAAGGAACTACTTTTAAAAAACTAGTTTCGCTCTGTCCGTATATTCGTTAGTGTCCGCTCTCAAGGTGGTTCCCCCCTGGGATTGCTAGACTAACAATTTATTAGGTTATCCTATTTTGATCGAAATCGGGCAACAATTTTCCAAGTTATTTAACATATAAATTTATAGCGAAACAAATACGGAACCCTTCGATATAAGCGTGTCTTGACCCCCTTTCATGTAAAACTCGCTCGCACTGTCAAAGTTTTTTTCGGCAAGCGAGCTCCACCGTAGACCGCATCTACACTTTATCAAGTGTGACTACAGTCAAGCGCTTGACTATCTCCAATAACAAAAAAAAAAAAGTGTCATCAGATCTCTTTAAAGCCACGCCTCTAACTCTACACACCGTAACATCACTGACTCTACTTCTCACTGAAAATATGTATCACTGTAGGTTCTGTACTAATACTAGCTTACATACCAAATTTTAGCTTTCTAGGACTTCTGAGTCAATGTCAAAATAGGGGTTTTCAGACATCAATAAAATCTAAAATATAAGAGCTTTGCATAACTTTATATGTATGATAAGTTCACTACTAGCATCATATGCCGAGATTTTATATGGTATAAACCAATCCCAAGTTCTGACCATTAAAAAAAACTGGACTATAACAAGAAGTTACCCTTTAGGCAGACTTTCGAATGGATCTTTGGACTCCTTGGGTTCTGCCTCAATCTCATCAGCTAGATCAGGTTCTTCTTTTTCAGGCTTCTTCTCCTTCTTGGGCTGTTCCTTCTTCTCAGCCTTCTTTTCCTTCTTGCCACCATCCTGCTAAAACCAAATCATGTATAAATATAAAGAAAGAAAGAAACAATATTTATTAGCAGCTGTGACAAATAAAGAATGACTACAATTAAGGACCTAAAACTAACAAGAGACAATCTTCTATTAATATAAAAAATAAATAAATAAAACGGCCTTATCACCTAAGATTTAAATTACTATTGTGTTCGGAAATAAGCGAGGCGCCCCTCCATTCAAACCCATTAGCGCTAGTGCCTATACTGGAAGTGATAAAACAGGGACGCCTGTCACTTACATACCACAAGTTGTAAATAAAGTAAAAATAAACAAAAATAAGGAAAGAACAGGGAACTAGGGAAACAGTTGGTAAAAAGCGATTTAAAACTATTCATAAGAGTGTTTAAACATAATATTCCTGCCTATAGCTATGCATAGGCCAAAGAAACGTGGCGCAGATTTTCAGCTGCCACCTGAATAGTGACGTCACGCAGGCATGCTTAGAATATGGCTTATGTAACTAATTTTTTTAGAAACATTTGAATTTCTAAAAAAATATTTCAAAATATACAAGTGTGGTTCATATGTTTAAACATATGTACTTACATCACTCATGTTTGGTTTAAATAACGATTTAGAAGCAATTACAGAAACTTCGATTTTTGCATTAGATAAATGTAATCTTATGGAAAACCTTTAATTTTTTATAAATAAATTTGAATTTTTTAACATAGAAATCGGTCTTAAAATTATTTTTAAAATATTTTATAGTTAAAAGTTAATTTTTCTACAAGATTTAAACAGCCCATATGGCTTATAATTTTTTTCTTAAAAGCTACCGTTGGTTCCTGAAACATATCCAAAATTTGAACGACAATCGATTCACGAGTGTTTAAAAAGAAAAAGAAAATTTCAATTTTTTTTCGATTTATTCCAAAAACGGTAATAAATAGAGACTTCAAATTTACAGGAAAAATGTACTTTACCCTAAAAAGATGTGGAGATGGGGGGTAGGGCCCTTGTGGGGCCTCTTCGGTTAGCTTATCGTCCTACAATCTTTGTAATCGAATAAACATCTTGTGGTGTTTCTTAAAACATGTAGATTGTGATTATTATTTTACAATACTTTGTCAATAAACAATTAAATACCTTTACTATGCTTACCTTCTTGCTTTGTACAAGCTCTTGATACTTCTTGGGATCGTATGTGGGCGCCGCGGCGCACAGCGTCAAAGCTCCCGTCACCGACGAAACCTGAGGCTGGTTGGCGAGCGTTAGGAACCACCGCTGTACGTTCACAAGCGACGACCGAATGCTAGGTTCAAGGACGTTCTGAAAAGTTATCAATCTTGTTTGTGATCTATACTCTTAAGAATCCAATAGATATAAAATACTAGCGGACACGGTTGACGTTGTATTTCCCGATTTACAAAGAAAGGTCCAGTACTAACGCAATCTAGGAAAAAGTCGAAAAGATGCGACTAATTTTGCATTTTTTTTTAAAGAAAGAAAAATCATTTTCCACAAATAATGCTAATAAAACATAAATAGGCCCAGTCGTTTTTGAGTTACAGAGAGAAGCATGCCTAATTTAGATAACGTACCGGTAAGCGGCAAGCAGCGCCATCTACCGAATTCTTTGCGAATCATCTATGAACCTCTTGGAATAAACACACAAAATTTAATCCAAATCGATCCAGCCATTTAGGAGTAGGGCAACTAAGGCGTGTACAGTCAAATTTTTAATTATATTAAGGTTCAAATAGATTCCAAGGAATTCTGAAAGATCATGATTTGGTTCTATAATGTAAGATTTGTATAGAAATGAAATATTTTAAGACGCTTTACAGTTGAATTAAAGCTGCCTCGTTCATAGAAGTACCATATGATGCAACATTATCTATTGGCTCGTTTCCAAAACATTACATAGTACTAAAGGCATGTTGTCAGAAAATTCTATTGAATAACAAGCGGACTCGGCAGACGTTGTCTTGCCCAGATTCTGGCTTATCATCTGCTATTAGACCAACAACCATCGTCTATGTCTTTTGAAAATGTTTTATGATGTAATCATTTTACATGGCATAATAATTGAGTAGCGTACAATTCTGGTTTCTTGCACGATATTAAAATAACCTTTAGATTTTTCTCTTCTATATTTTATTTTAAACCTTCCCGGAAATAAGGGGATTGAAATAAAACAACAAAATTTTAAATGATTTAGCGGTTTTAGAATTTTAGCGAGGCTAACGAACAACAAATATTTTTTATATAGATAGAAGATAGCCCTCAGGTCTAGACATAAATCTTTATGTCTAAAACCAGAGGGCCATTCATTTTGTCTTCACATTTGTTTTAAATGGTAATATAATTCATCAATCGATGAATACGTGAAATTACAAACAAAAGTAAGTCAATCACCAATAAATCACCTAGCCACTATACATTTCAGTGTTAAATAGCCCATTCATCGAGGAAGGCTATTATAGGCTATATATCACCACGCTAAATTTTTTATCTAATTTCATGCGGACAAAGTCGCGGGTAACTTCCAGTAAGAATATAAAACCTCATACGTGTGACGATACTTGCAATCAAAAAGTATGTCAGCGAAAAAAATACGAAGAGTATTTTGTATCACAGATGCTTACAAGAATAGTTTACAGATCAGAAAAGGATGATGCTAAAGATACGTGTACTACGTGTCCATAGTTGAGCGTCAGTCAGACCTGGAGGCTGGACGACTCTTGTAAAACTTGACTCTCTTGGTAATCTAAGCCCTCTGTTCCAATTTTCATTAAAGTAAATGAGTTCATAGTATTAAGTTCCGAGCACTTTTATTCCAGACGTGTATTTAAGGAGATTTGCGTAAAAACTGAACTATTTCTTCAATTTCTCTGGATTACAAATTCGTGGATAAAGTCCTGTTAATCAGCCGGCAGTCCAGCACGCAATCACGTAAAGACGAAACTTGATACTCAAATGCACTCGTTTAAAATTTCCTAAGCTTGAAGGGGGGCCTCTACCGCGTATAAGTCGGTTTTATGACCGTTTTTCGTGAGCTGATTGGTTAGGTCAAAGGACTTTCTTTTTATCAGATGGTCTGTAGGGATGTTGGTCTCCCATGGAACTGTAAGCTCTACAAGTACTACTTGCTTTAGTGTCTTTAAGTAAAGAAATATGTCCGGCCTGGATGACGAGATAGCAACATCCTCTGGGATTTTGTAATGTTTTTATACGTATCCACCAAAAGAGCCCAATCTTCTGGTCGTGCAGATGTCTATGGGCACCGGTGGGCACTTCGTGTCTGCTTCCTGCTCGTCTGCCCCCTTGTAACATTAAAAAAAAAAAAAAAAAAATTGGTACCGGCTAACGGTACAAACCGTATAAGACGACTAAGAGATTACAGGAAGCGCTACGCTTACAGTCCTTTCGGTCTGCAGCCTAATTGGGCCGGTGCGTCAGAGTACCAGTACCTCTGTCTCACATAAGATCGGCGTGAAGTGACATCAATGCTGTCACGTTTAGTGATGGTGGTAATAGGCTTCGGGTACTAGACTTAACGGACACCCGACAAATTTACATTTCCACTCTCGGGCTCTCTCGAAGATCAAAATTCAAAGAATAATTATAAAAATTATAAAATTTCACATACATGAGATACCTTTAAGGATTGGTATCATCGTTTTAAGTTTTAGTTTTTTTTTTCCTTATTAGCTTCAACAAATGAGGTTAAATATGTAAAGACTACGTGACACATGGAATACTGTTCAAAAGGAAGACAACTTAATGCCTGTGTTATAGGTAACAGAAATCCAGCAGGCAGAGGTCCTAAGAGAACCTATAAAAGCAAAATATTTAAGGGTAAGTAAGCTTTGTTCATGATACCATAAGCATTTATGGTAGAAAATTGAAATAAAAAAAAAATTAGGAGGAAGTTTGACCAGCCATCATATTATACTAGCTGTTTTGCACGACTTAGACTTAGTCCTAGTAAGATTAAACTTGCAGGAGTCGTTGTTACGTCTCCTTAATCTGTCCATATCAAAAAATCTGTTCCCTTCTTCCTCTTTGCCAAATTACAAATAAAGTAAAATATGTCACAATATCCCCCCTCCTATACCAGTAACAATTAAGGAGTAAGAAAAACTTCATTTGTTAATAGACTGATAATAAAGCTGTATTACGGACGATTAAAACTTCGTTTCAATTTAAAAAAAACATTAATGGAGAAGTGTTTCTATAACATTCCAAGCCTCATTTAAATAGTATTTGTATCTTAATTTCTATCGCATTAAGTAAAGCCCCATCAAGGACAAAGGCACGAACTTAAACCCGTACATCTGGGATATAGTGACAAATGCACGCCCCTCCAAATTATTCACCTCTACATGCAAAATAGCGTATAGACGCAAACACGCAAGCTCGTCAATATAGTTTGCACACAGTGTGCGGTTGAGTTTGAGTTTACAATATAAACACTGCACACACGCAAACAAGCGTTGCAATTAATGAGTGGAGGGGCGTGAATTTTTAGACTGAAACATCATTAACTCCCTACAATCAACCGAACATAACGTACCGCTTGCACGTCTCTTGTAGAATCTTCAATGCTCGTTGCTCTGAGTCCGTCATTATTTTTTCTAAAACTCAAAAAAGAAAAACTCAAGAGCATGTTTAAAAATACTTATGTAAATATGCAGAGTTGGTCGCATTTTAAGAGTAATTCCAATAGATGGCGCTAATACTGGACCTTTTTTCCGAACGTAAATCGAGCAACACAACGTCTGCCGGGTCTGGTAGTATAAACATATCTTCTTCAATGAGTACATATATAATACAGAGCCTAATTTTAGAGCCTCAATAGCTCAACGGTATAAGGTATAGACTGAATTCCGCAAGGTACCTGCCACATAAGTTGTTGTAACCCCATATTACCAGCTTTACAGTAGAGCGTTACAAACAACTAAATTGTAATATAACAGTCACGTTTTATATATCACTGTATACAATAATGTAATCGTCGTTATTGAATGTATAATTGTATACACAAATGTGTTATATAATGACGACTTTATTTCGATTTATATGTTTGTAACGCTCTACTATGAAGTTGGGAATTTGGAGTTACAACAATTTACGTTGGAGGTATCGATATCTGCTCCAAATTGAGTTGTAGGGTGTTGTTGTCGCGTTTCGTTCGGTTTGTGAGACTTCCCGGTGGCCTAAAACTCGTCATTAAGGGCCGGCAGCGCATTTGCTGGCCTTCTGGTTGTGCAGATGTCCATGGGCGCCGGAAGACACTTCGGTGGCTGCTGCCTGCTCGTCTTCCCCCTTGTAACATTAAAAAAAAAAAATTAATTAAACTATAGTTATAAATACGATAAAACTTACACAGGGTTGATGTAAGGCTTAGCAGCAATCACTTGAGGTGATGGATACCGACACACTATGGTGATGACTTCATCACCGTCCATCTCCAGACTTGGGTGGAAGCGCACCACTATGTTGTTGGTGAAAACACGGAGAGGATCCTGCAAATATAACGCAATTAATATATTGGTATTTTTAATACCTATATAAATAAATATCATATATGGGACTATATAACACACGGATTTCTGTTCCTAAAGTAGACAACTTAATGTCTGTGTTATAGGCAAGAGACGCCTGTTATACACATATATATATTTATTTGAAAATATATAAATATTAATATTTATATATTTTCAAATATATTTATAAATATTTATATATTGCCTAATTTTATGCGGACAAAGTCACGTGCACAGCTAGTATAGTTTATAATATAGCATGCAATGATGGCATTTATAAAATTCTACTTTTTATTAGATATCCACTTCTACGCGGCGAAAAAGCAACGTATAGCTTTCTCCTACAGTAGTGTACCAAATTTAATGCAAATACACATTTTATACTTATATAACATTTATTATAACGAGCAGATTAGCTCTTGACGAAGAATACATATCGATACTAGGACATAAAGCTGAAGAGTTTATTTTTTTGCTTGAGCGCGCGCTCAGTAACTACTGATCTGATTTGAAAAAATATTTCAGTGTTAGATAGTACTTTTATCGAGGAAGGCTATAAGCTATATTATCACGCTAAAATTTTTCTCCTTATTTTACGCGGACAAAGTCGCGGGTAGCAAATAGGAAAGTTTAAAAAATTTAGTATATAGACTTTTTATGCTAAGATGATTTAATTAGCAACATTTACAGAATGTATTGTGCTATAATTCAGAAATTCATTTGGTAAATAAGAACTTATGAGACGGTCTGGAGATACAATTCTTGGTAGGCACTTACAACTGTTAAAAAAGTCTTACCTGCTTGGTACCACATCCCTTTAGTGGCAGTTCCAATTTATAAGACAACGCTCCCTTCCCAGACACTTGGCATGCTGAATGACGATCAAAGTCTGCATAGACCAGACCGTAGAATTTTTCATGGAACTTCAGCTCGATCTGTCAATAGAAGTTACAATCATGAAGCGGTAATTACGTATTACTTCTTCTTCCTAGCGTTGTCCCGGCTAAGTACCACGTTCCACTTAAATTGCAGGGGATGTGCCTGTGGGGCGAGTTAAGATGACCGACTGCTGTCTAAAGTCATCGCCGGAACCCCCACAATCTCTTCAATCTCACCACTAATATCCCTAACATAAAATATTAAAAAAAAAAGTATCCCTCGGTGACATTAATCGTTTCTTTTTTCCTGGCTTATTACCCTAATGTTCACACTTATGGTAAAAAGTAACTTTTATCCAAAAGCATCTAAGTTTCTTTCATTTATAATAAATTAAAATATCTCAAATTTATAAAATTCGAAATAGCGTTAAGGTGGTGGACAATTAGATTAGCAATTTATCTAATAGAAAAACCTTAGACATTTCTGGTATGACGTACCTGCATCGATCCCGCAGCACAATTAAGAGTTGCACGTGTTCTGTTTAAAAAGATCACCGGACTCAAATCGTCTAACTGTGTCACCTGTAAATTAAAAAAAAATAAAACTTTCTTTAACAGGGTTTTGGTGGAGTCTTAAATGTCTGAACAATGTAGGTACTCCAGTTAATTTACCGTAGACATTATACTGATACAATATTAGCTTATTTTATTTTTAACAAAACACATTGTAAGCATCATTTAATTGTACATTATAAACCACAGAGGTTTTATATGAAAAGTTATTACGACGACATTTAACTTAATTATTTTATTTTTCATAAGTATTTTTCTATAACTTTACCAACAATAGGTTAAGGCACTATCTGTACACAATATGGATGATAATACGAATTAAAGAATTTTATTTTTATTATTATTATATAATTATTAACATAAAAATATACAACAATTATTATACTAAATGCCTCTGCAGGCGCATAAAACTATTATCTATTCGATTGCTTACATACCTTATTTGTGTAAAAATCATGTGTACAGTATAACAATTCTTGTGTTCATAAAAATATATATAATTATTTAATAAAATATACAATAGTGTAAAGTTCTATTTCAGTCTTGTAAAAGTGAACATAAATTGTTCTTAATTGACGTTTAAAAAATTCCAAGATATAAATATTGCAGATATATCGGGGCGAGAAGAGAATTCCGCTCATGTTATACATGCCACGCGCATGGTCGCAAAATGTGGAAGCACGAAGCAAAAAATGTGCCTGCTTTAAAGTTAATTGCCAATTAACCACCCTAAATTGCACCACAATTTTTCTTATGTTACAAATCTTTTCCGAGAACTCCTCTGATTTCGCCAAAGTAGACTATAACTCAAAATAAACGTTTTTGTTCTTCCAAAACGCGTGTATTGGAACTTTTTCTATGTCCGAATATTTTTCTCTTTACGTCATTTGTTATTCTTTGAGTCGATTCGACCGTATATTCGAATCCGTACTTAGTTATAATATCAGACATCTGTAAGCAAGTAACTAAGTAATGTAGAAATACAAGGTGTAAAAGATATCGTACCACTTTGCGATAAGGCTACATTTAATGTCCTAAACAAAATCATAAAAATCGTTCATCTCGGAAATGAGAGGTTGCACATATTGCCATCTTCATCCCATTCTCGAGCACGCAATGTATCGTGAACATTGGGAAGCAACCGTCAACAAAATGTTGACGCGCAAAACAAGTCAACGACCCGCGCCGCGCAATGATAAGGCGAGATATACTTTTCTATCGAGATTGGCAATGATAAGGCAAGAAATACCTTTCTATCGAGATCAGCGTCGGGCGCGGCTCCGTCCCATATAGTCAGCTGCGAGGAGCAGTCCTTTTGCTGATCAAAACCAGCCGGTTCAGTACCCGCCGCGTGATACTTCACAAACGACACCACACAATTTCGTAGAATAAAAATATGTAAAAACAGTAATAAAATTTATAAAAATTGAATTAATAATAAAATCTTAAAAGCTTGTAAATACAGAGTGTGGGATCGAACCAACTTTATGCGGCCGTAGTGAATGAGCCGGAATGAGCGAGGACCCGACGAGTACGCCATAGGTTTTAGTGGATTGGTGGCAAAATGTTTGGAAAGTACCGGAAAAGACTCTTTCTTGAAATAAGTCTGGGATTCGCCTTCTGCAGTTGTAATGAATGAGCCCGAAAGAGCGCGGTCCCAGTGTCCACTCCACCGGTTTAAGAGGATGGCGGTAGTAATGCTTGGAGAGCACCGAATCCCTCTTCAGAAGAGTCAGGTACTCTGCAACGCGATAGATCCGGCACCCGCACGGTGAATCCATGGAATGCTAAGAAATTCGTCTCTTTCCTGATTCAATTAAGAAACATAAATAAAATTGAAGTATCTGTTTGTAATATTGAAATAAATTTAATTTACTATATATAGAGCTAGTAGGTAGTTAGGGACCTTCAAGAAAAGTGCATACTTATTCCTCAAAGGCCAGTCCTCTGGTGTTGCATTTGTCCATGGGCGTCGGTAGTCACTTAAGTGAACCGTCTGTCCGTTTGCACCTTTGCAATTCCCCTGCGGGAATTGTTACCATCGCCAAGTTTCATATTTGGAACTTAAGTGATATAACATTCAGAAGAATTGAAAATTTTATTAATTTTTAAAACACATGCCAGCTGCGCTTGACCTCGAGGGATGGAACCTCATTACTAATGTACTCCTTCTACCATCAGTTTAATAATAATAAATATATACAGGACTATATGACACAAGGACGTCTGTTCATAAGGGGTATCCAAACCTTTTCACAAGTGAGACTTTGGAGTTTGTAGCTACCGGTGACGCCACGGAAATTAATTTTAATGAATTAAAATACAAAATGAAAATATAAAATATATGACATACATGAAAAAATTTTATGGTAGGGGTTTGCGTATATTACGTATGGCTACATGGAACGATAACTTTCCTTTTTACATTCGGTCACGGAAATAGATACAGTTTTATGATACAAAAAGGCTGTAGGCCGCGCTGTCACTCAGAGCGGATTATATGGATACCAATGTTTGGAGAGAAAAACATATTGCGACCGTTGTAACTCGTATAAAATATAATACAATTCAAATTTTAATTAAAGGCTTCCCAACTTGACAGTAGAGCAATAGAAACATTTCAATTGAAATAAATACCTCATTCTATAACACATTTGTGTATACAAATATGTAGTCAATACTGAATGACATTATTGTATACAATAATATATTAGAAGGTGACTGTTATATTAAAATTTAGTTGTTTGTAACGCTCTACTGTAAAGCTGGGAATTTGTTGTTACATCAACTAAAAAAAAAAAACTTATGCCGGAGGTATCGATTTATACGGACCGGGGGTCGTGGGTTCGATTCCCACCTCGAGTCTGGGTGTATTATCCATATGTATGTATTAATATATTTCTAAAAAAATAGACCAGAAAAACAGACCATCTAGTAGGCCTTAAAAGCCAAGGTCTTCTAGAAAACCATATAGGGATTTTACTGGTGCACACCCCTGCTGCTAATAATGAATAAATAGGGCAAGTTCAAGACAGACTAGTGCACTAAGGGTTCCGTATCGTCACATAATACCTTACCAGGTTATATTAAGATTAACACTTTTCATATAGCTTGCAGCCAAATACAACTACATTACCAGAAAATCGTAGAGTCTTACTCAGTGGCCGGCATTTGAGTCGATCGCTAGGTTAAGTAGCTCTTGCCGCTGCCGGCTGATAGATAGGCGACCAATTCTAAGTGGTTTTCAAATATCCCATCTCCTGCGTTTTTCGAAAGGAAAGTAAACTAGTGGGTCCAGATTGATGTTCCTGAGTGATATTAGGTGTGAGATTGTAGAGATTGTGGGGATACAAAGGATAACGGCTGTCAGTTATCTTAACTTAAACACTATTTACGAACTATTTAAACATTAACCAAACAAAAGTTACAACTACCCTGTACGCTAGAAGGTTACGAGTTTGACCTACGGTAAAACTAATCTGGAAAATGAACTTAACAAATGTGTTAGTAAGAAATTATTAGATTCTATTAATATATTGGTATAAGGGCACTTGTGTGTTGCTTGTATAATATAATTAAAGGAATAGGAAATAAATTTCGGGAATTCGCGTCAAGTAGGAATAGACAAAATAGTGTCTGATAAAGGCGTTACTAAGCATAAAAAATGTCAATTTTACAAGTGATGTCAAATAATCAATATTACATATAATGTCAAGTTATACACAGCGAATATAAATTATTTGGAATAGAATGCCAACGTATTACATTTATTTATTGAAATAGGTCCTTTATATAATATAGGAGCATTGTTGAATGAGCCACTGTTTAAGTTTCCGCTTAAAAAGTGACTCCTTCAATTCGTCCGTTGTTATATTCGGGATTTTATTATAGACCTTAACCGATCGAAAGTGGTTTGGATTAGTTTGGTATTGTCACAAAGATACACAAAGTCCACGGCTACACTACATGATCGTTCAAATGAAGCTATATCTGGCTCCTGCATTATGGATGACGTCAGATGGCAATCGCTCATCTTAACGCGTTTCACAGCCACATTCACCGCAATCTAAGCAGACCCTAGTACTAGACCGGGATAACGCTAGGAAGGAGACAAGCATATCTACATTGCACCCGTGCGGAGCTGGGGCGAGTCGCTAGTAAATAATTAAAAAGCTCATAAGCTAGGAAATAATAAATCTCAAAGACTGGCAACGCATCTGCGGGTCTTCTGGTACTGGAGTTATCCATGAGCGACGGTATTCACTTAGGTGAATCGCATGCGCATTACATAAAAAAGTCATTCGAACTAGACTGCTAGAGATTTTTGGGATATAGTAAGCATTGGCAAATTTTTTTATTTTTATAAAGAATATTACGAATGCTTTTTAGGTATGTCTAATATTCCCTTTTCCCCCTCCTACTAAGCTTAAATTAAGACGGCACTCCATCATCTTGAGTCACACCATAGACAAATCCTCTACAATTTAAGCAAAACCTGGTATTACACCGGGATAACATTGTATTTAAGAGAGTTGAATTGGCAATGCAATTAAATATATCAATTTCAAATAGACTTTCTTCTTTGGGATGGAAGTACGGAAGTCTTGGAACTTACCAGCAACTTGCTGCAACGTTTCCTTGATGTCCTGCCGCTTGCCTGGATCGGCAGAGCTGAGTCGTTCGTCTATCCTCATGCTGACTTGCTTGGATAACATCTCTAGTGCTTCTAAATGGACTAGACCTGAATGAATGAAACATGTTGGGACATAAAATTTCTGTCTGTGTTTCTGTGGAGTAAATATAGCCAGCCAAAAAATCGACGCTTGCCTATTGAGCTTGTTGACTATTTTTCACAAACTAGTTAATATTATACCTTGCAGTCAACTAAACCCTAAACATAAATATTTCAGCAAGTGGTCAATGTAGCGATTTTATAAATCTATTTAAATTTTATCGCCAAAACGGTACAAAGTATCATAGCGTCATTTTACCGTAACGTCTTGCCAAACAAACAGCTGTATCTGAGGGTGGTTGGAATATACGTGAGCAACAACAATTTGTTTGGCAAGGTGTGACGTCATGCGCTCTGATTGCTGTTCGGTGTCACGTTATTTATATCCTTAATTTAAATGATTTATTCTTCAAAACATTAAACAATTTGACATTTTTGCATAATTCACACTTCATTTATATAATAATGGAACCTCTATAAACTACCCAGACCAAAAATAAATATTTGGATTTATTTTAGTGTCAACTACATTATTACTAATGATTAAAACCACTATTCGAGTTTCCATTGTAAAAAAGAAATTGAATTGTACAAAATATTAAAAAAGTGTAAATTTATAATACTGCATAATCAAATGTACCTTCAAAATCATCAAACAATGTTTCATAGTGTACTTCTTTCGCTTCTCTCTTCGCTTCTCTAATCTTGTCTTCCTCATCTGCCTTAGCCTTTGCTTCTCTGAGTAGTTGTGACAGGACTGGTTTATCACCAGAGTCAAGGCCTAACATAGCACGTTTCTTTGCTAAGCCAGGATCACCATCTTGAAGAACTTCCATGGTCTTCTTTCCTATAGTTTCGAGAGTGTCCAAACCACCCGCTATCACTTTAGTACCTGCATTATTTGAATCAATTAGTTACAATTCCTGATTTGTCATAATCCTTTTATTTACACTTAACAAAGTACGGAGAGAGCATTGCTAGAGAAAATACCAATTTCTCAGATGCATTGCTGGCCTTTACCCTAACGTTTTGCCAAACAAACAGCTGTATTTGAAGGTGGTTGGAGTATACATGAGCAACAACAATTTGTTTGGCAAGGTGTTACGTAAAGGTGTGTCGTCACGTAAGAAGTGTTCTGATTGATAGCACAAATCATTGACCATTGAACTAATCGAATACAATTAGGACACTTCCTAGACATCAATCGTGCGATCAAACATGATCGATCGCACGTTCGTACGAACTAAGTTTGCTGGCATCGCGCATTCTTGTTCTATTAGGAGGTCCCCTACGAAACACATGTAATTACTTACCAGTAGTTTCGACAAACTTTGTAACACCCGAAAATAAAGTACCAAACGGGAAGGCACCATCGTTTACATTTTGGTCTGATTTTGTATCTACACTCTCTTGCTTTGCATCATCTGTGTTCGAGGGTCTTGTTTCATTTTTGACAGAGTTCCTTGCCAGCTCTTCGGGATCTGGCGCTCCAATGCCAGTTTCGAGTACTGTTGAAATGCCCTGAAAAACACTAATAGTTTAGTAAAAACAAATATTTTTTGAAATCACACATCCAATTATTTTTAAATTTATCTTGAAGTTTGAAATTACCCTGTTTCAAATGTTTTTTTATAAATACAGGATTAGGTTTAACTTTTATTACCCAGGATATTTTGACTTTTTTGAATAAAAAAAAAAACGATACAAAGTGATAAAACAGAAGAAGTTACAAAATAAAAGTGTCTATTTGTAACATTAAAATATAATGATTTTATTTAATGAACTAAAACATTCAAACTTAAGAATATTAGAAAACGATAATTGGGAAAGTAATCAAAAATTCCTTTGTGTTAATAATTGAGTGCATCTTAAAATTCAGCTAATGAATTTTAGGAAATGTTAAGAAATCATATAAGGTTGTAACTTAATCATGGGGCTAGCATTTGAATCTATTACTAAGTTAAGTATTAGGTGATAGATGGGAACAATTCTGACACTGGTTTTCCAATATCTGATTGCCGCTGTGTTTAGGAAAGCTTAAAAACAGTTGGTTCCTATTAATGTGACAGTGCAATATTACTTGTAAGATTGTAGAGATTGTGGGGATTCTGGGGATGACGTCACACAGAAGTCGCAATTATTTAAAAAACTGCACGCACACTAATGCTAAACGCTTTATACACACATGTATGTAATTTACTGTTAGACGGTGAAAGCCGCAGGACAAGAAAAGATGAAATTTGTGAAGAAAGGTCATAAATTATCCAACCCTCTAAACATGAATAAAAAAGTTGCCAAGAGCGTTTCAAGGCGGCCTTATGTAGAAAGGAGTTCCGTATCTGATTGTACAATAACTTCTAAAGCTTGTTATCCGATTTCGCTTAAACAAATTTTCCTAGTGAGTTTTGAGCATGTTCTATTATGATGAAAAATTTCAAGCCTCTACGTCTAATTGTTTGGAAATGCTAGGGGGGGGGGGGGGCCCTAATATATATATTATGCTGAATATGTCGCAAAAGTCGTCGTGTATGGATTCAATACTGAAAATTGTAATAAATAAACAATTATTTTAAATTAAAAAAGAATGTTGTATGACCCGGTGTGTTTATCCGATTTTATAACGTGTAAAAGAGCCCAAAACAAACACAGTCGTGTATTTTTTTTATTATGACCATTTCACAATAATTCGGATACGGTTACAATTTACTCCCATGCATTTTTATACTTCAAATAATCCTTTACATTTAGTAGGATTTTTTCGGTAGGCCCGCCACCTTGGAGCAAAGAAAAACTTGCAATTTTTATCTTTATTCAGTTTCAGCATACGTGCTGAAGTTAATACGATTTAAATTCATAAACGTGCAGCAGAAACTTTCGGTACTATTTTACCAAAATTGCGCAATCGGAGGAGCATTAAATTTGGCACAATTATTGTTTAAATATGTTAAATTATTAAAATAGAATCGCAAGCACACTAATGCCAAACGATTGACACACACATGTTTACATTCCATTATGAGATGATGTCAAAGGGATGGCGCTACCTCTAATTAAACAGGGGTCTGTTACCTTTATCACAGGCAAGTTGTCTTTCTTACGAATAGACATCCGTCTGTCATATAGTCCAATGTAGTTATTAGTGTTTTTTTTAAATGCTGAGACATGGGACGCTCTTGCTGTCGTGGAGTGAACTAATATTTTTCTTTAGTTCCTAACTGAGTGTAGGAGCCCTACCTCACCGAAACGCCATGGCGACGTCGTCAGCTACGTAGCCATGGATACCTGCGGTTGCCAATGGAGTAGCCAGTACTAGATTAAATGTATATTTATAAATTATATTTCCAAATAATTATTTTACATCTGTGGCCCACAAACATTTAATTTCATAACGACGTGGCCCTTGCCTGCCAAAAAGTTGCACAAAACCTCTGTTGTAAAACTAAGTTCCTCAGACTTTGCTCGATAGTTATAAAAAATATATATACATTTAGTAAATGACCCGTATATTTTATCCTTTTACTAACTGTTTGCCGCGCCTTTGCATTGCGTAAAATTGCCAAAGCCCGGAAAACCTCATAATAGCTACTGGCAGAAGATAATCCTCACTAAAGGATATGCCAGCAGCGATAGAGAAATGAGCTTAATGAAGCTACTAACACCGTGGTTACTATTATAAATAAATATATACAGGACTATACGAGACACGGCCGTTTGTGCCTAAGGTAGACAACTTAATGTCTGTGTTATAGGTAGCAGACGCCTGTTATATACAAATTTATACTTTTTTTGTAGATATACATAAATACATACATGTAGATAATGCATCGAAACTGGAGGCTGAATCGAACCCATGACCCACTTGTCGATGGTCTTCCGTAGTACATCCCTGCCCCCTACACACTACCGCAAACATGGCCGATTTGACAGGCAGTTGTTAAGTGTTTATTGCCGCATTTGGACGCTATCGCACCTTCTATTTCGACCGCAACTCTCAAAGGAGCCGTAAGCCGTCTCCGCTCCGGACACCACCGCCATCAGTCCACGTGGGATCCCACTTGCCCTGGACAACAGACTTCCAGGTTAGTGTGTACTCCATATTATTAAATAATGATTAAAAAAATATACAATTAGGTTTCCGAGAAGACTCGTTTACTTGATGATTGATTGACAGTGATTAGGTGTCGAGTGGCCATCAACTTATACTAACCTTATACTTGTGTTTGCTATTTGAACATCATTTAGTGTACAGTTTAAAAGTTTGCTGATTTATTTTTCATTGCTGATTGCACTTAAATTAAAATACTGAAATATTATAATCGATATCTCCCACGTAATTTGTCGTAACCCCAAATTCCCAACTTCACAGTACAGCATTGCAAACATGTAAATTGAAATAAAATCATCCTGGTCGTGCAGGTGTCCATGGGCGCCGGTAGGCACTTCGGTGCCTGCTGCCTGCTCGTCTGCTCCCTTGTAACTTAAAAAAAGAAATGCTTCTGACAGTTTTTTTACGTTAGAGTCACTCGCTTGAAGGTTGCAAGTAAAAACTCTGAATAGCATTGAATTCCCTATATATTGTAAACACCCCAAAGTAATGCCATCTCTGTCACTTTTTTTTATTTATTAACCCATTGTGTGCCATTGCTGGGCAAAGACCTGCCCCTTCTTGATCCATCTTAGTTTTAACTACAGAATACATTACGTATTCGACCGATGATAAATCCCCATGTTGTCTCAAACCGCCCGGAATGTTCAAATAACGCACATCGCTATACATCATTACATAGCAAAACCAAGGCATATTTGCGCTTAATTAATTAAAATATAGACATAAAATAGGTTTTAATATCAAAAAATTACAGATTGCATAGAATAAGTTTTAACTACAGAATACATTACGTATTCGACCGATGATAAATCCCCATGTTGTCTCAAACCGCCCGGAATGTTCAATATAAACGAGGAACTTTACGAGCGAATAAGCTCGCACGATATATGGCGTGTGACGGTGACTCACGAAAAAATAAAAGGCACGGTCCCGGTAAAAAATACCCAGGGTATGATGAAATAAATAGCAAGTAATTATATTGATGCTTCACTATACTTGACCTGTTCTCATGAGTGAAGATGATCAAGAGGTTTCCTAATTATAGAGGACCAACATGATTGTTAGCGGTTTAATAAATAAAGCACTCAGTTATGCTTCTCAGGAACAGATTTTGATAAGAAAAACAATGTGATCCTGCACATCCAAGCCAAGCAACTGTAGCTATCCTACCCACTATCAATGCTATCAAAGTAGTATCTTTATATATTATTGCAATGGTGTTTGTATACCTGAATGGTTTGCAGACAAATTGGACCCGATACATGGCGCTGCTGTCGGTTTTAACCGACATTAGGTATGTAACTACAATTAAAAAATGGCTGGGCCTTTTTAACTCCCGTCTGTTTTGTTTTAATTCGCATTTATTTCTGAGCAGGTTTAAGAAAAAAGAGTGTAAGGAAAACTCAAAAGAATATTAAAAATATGGTTGCAACTTTGAAATTCGTCCAATAGATGGCGTTCATGCCGGACCTTTTATCTGACTGTTCATCAGGCAAGTCAATGTCTGCCGCGTCCACTATTAATAATATACAGTACATTCCTGTATATTCCTCTCCCAAAGGTGGATCGTGGATCTTCATTTATCTGTCTGATAACTGGTCAGATCTACTATGAGTACGCGTCCCCGGAGCACCGTAGCTGCTATTGTCACTCCCCTTATACCATCCGTGACGGTAGTATCTGCATCGTTTCTCTCCTCCCCATCTACCTTTGTATCCTTTTACTCCATCCTTTTCCCTTACTCTTGTCTTTCTATTTAGAGTTAGCGCCATGCTTGTAGTTGAATTGGGCTGGCGTGTCCAGGTACCAGTTCTTCTTTCTTACATAAGAAAGGTGAGACATGGTGGCAATACTGTCATGTCAAGTAATGGTATTGTTGTCACGTTTCTTTCGGTTTGTTAGAGTTCACAGTGACCCAAACCCCTTCATCAAGGCTGTCAACGCATCTGCAAGCCTTCTGGTGGAGCAGATGTCCATGGATGCTGTACCAACTTAGGTGCACTAACAGCCTGCCCATTTACCCCTTGTAATATATAGAAAAAAGTAAAATTATCTTACTAAGCTTTCCATGGAGCTGGCAATGCTTGCATAAGACCATCACGAGCCAAAGGCAGAAGGTGACTCTCACTGTCAGGGTCTATTCCTAACTGACAAGCATACTCGGATATTTCTGCAAAGTGAACAATATTAAATTGATTGTCAAGAAATTAGCATTCCATATATTCAACGTGTAGGCGTTAGGTCTATGGCGTTCCAGAAGAAGGAACCATATCATAGCCTGGTACTTATGACCCAGATGTAAGCTTAAGAGTACTTTTTAAAGTGGCCAGTAATGCTCACCTTCACTGCCAGTATCTCTTCCCCTGCCTAGCCAAATTTGGTATGATACTTTTAATACACTTTTCTAATAAAGAACTTATGATAGTTCTTAACAAGCCAAAGTCTTTTAGTAGATTGCACAGGGATTTTACTGGTACACCCTTCGCTCCTACCTCTATCATGTATAAACTGACATTGTAACCATTTTTGGTGAGCACATTTGTTTGATCAAAATGTTTGTTTGTTTTACCAGAGACCCAAACATAAACATTTTGAACCATCCAAAGTTGATGAGTCCACTTTATTGAGAATAAAAATATTTGCACTAGGCCCATGGGACGCAATCTTTATCCTGTCACGCTTTTAATTAATGTTAATGCAACCTGCATTGACACTAAGAAAGGTCAGCTGTTGGCATAGCACATAAGCTTTCAAAGTTAAGACATTTATTTATTTATAAGAAACTGTTACATTTGGTACAATTGAGTTAAAGCTCTAATTCCTGTGGTAGTTAAAAGAAATTGTGATACATTGACTTCGAACGGTCCAAAATTTTCGTGCTAGTGCCTCTGATGATGTTTAGGGATGTCAGGTCTCACATAGAACTGTAAGCTCTGTATCTATTGATACCATTATTTATTTCACATAACAATGCCAATTACACTCAAATATGATATACTATATAATATTTCAACATTATTATACCGCAGAAGTAGAAAGTAGGTAACAAATTTTCTCATCCAAAATCAAAACAAATATTAGTAAGTAACATACTTAAGCAATTGACTATTCAGTGTAAGTTCTACATGTAGGGTACCCTATTTAGTTGTGATTCTTTGTTTCTATATATCCATATATATTAAAACCTTTGTAAGCATATCTTTCCATATATAGAAATGACTGATTGATTGCTTTTTTTTGTTTTAATTAACGTCTTGAACAAAAATAAATTTGAATTTTAGACTCTTTCCAGACAAAAAGCTAACAGAGTGTAGGTACCTGTTACATATATTAAAGCTAGCTAATTTCTAAATTATTTTATAAAACGTTAGTCAACATGACTAACAATTAGTGGCAATTTAGAGCAAAACAATGAAAACCGGCTCATATTAAAATACGCTTGTAAAATAATAAGAAACTTTGAAATGTACGAAAAAGAATCTGTATTAATCAGTTCATCAAATATTATATTGTTAATAATTAACGTAGGGCTTTAAGGCATTGTAAAATTCGTAATGTAACATAGAAATCTGAGTGAAAAGACTTAAATTTTATAAAAATACAAAACAATACAAACCCTCTGCAGAAGGTTGGCTGTTTTCATCGAATATCTCTCGGCAGACCACAGCCGTCGGCGACCCCATATTTGTGTCTCATAATTTACTTATTTTTGACTGAATCCCTTACTAACGAAATCATAATTATTATTCAATGCATTTTTAATAATTACTGAACAAGCGATATAGATCGCAGAACATTCCCTTCGAATGAAAATTTTGACAACTAAAAATGTGTTGCCATTGCTTACCAAGTTGCCATTGACTAACAGTCAATAACCAAACAGCTGGATAGTTTACATAATAAATTCATAATTGCTTAGAAGACTATATGTGAAGGGACCACCACACTAAACAAGAACAAATGAGGGGAATATTGGTAGAAGATAACGTACCTCGGGAGAAAGTGCGGAGTAATAAAGAGCTGTGCCAAATATGAAAAGGGTATTATTTAAAATAACAATGCAATATTGGCATTACACGAAGGTTCATCACACTTCATCCACAGCTCTTTTTCCCCCACAGCTGGGCAATGGCGGTGGATCAAAAAAGGGAGGCCTTTATCCAGCAGTGGACCACAACAGGCTAAAAAAAAACATAAATAACTTACTTTCTATGTTAATCCTTACTCTAAAACTTATGCTACTTATTAATTAATTATCCTGCTAGCAATCATCTTCATGATGCTGTAGGCGCTACCCCGCAATCTGTACAGCACGGACCAGATATATATGTATATATTTTTACCTCTTTCTCACATGAGATCGGCGTAAAGTGGCGGCAATACTGTCACGTCTAGTGATGGTGTTGTCTGACGTCACGCCTAAAACCCCCACAATCCCTACCACCTAACGGCTAATATCACGCCATGACCTTAATTGAGGTCCACTGTTTTACGTGCCTTCCGAGAATTAAAATTGGTCACCCATCTTTTTACGCAGCCGCGGTAAGAACTACTTAACCTAAAAATCGACTCAAATGTCGACCTGACTAAGCTACGAAGCCTTTATATATATGTCACTCAACACAGCAATATTGATTTACGGGTGCAATATTCTACATCAGATTATTCTGTGCAACAGTATATTTCATAATTGAAAAGAGATTTAAAATCCACTTATTTCCTTTATACATTATTATTCGATCGGTTCTCTTGTCAGCCGAGAACAATGATAAATTATTTACCCTAGATTAGTGAAGTATCAAAAGAAGCACTGTTTCCAGTAGATGTAAAAATAATACGACAAAGCTGCGGAAAAAAAACTACTTTTCGACCGACTTCAAAACAGGAGGAGGCTCTCAATTCGACTGTATTACTATTCTCCTTTTATTAAATATATAAATATATATATGTATATATGGGAATAAAACCCACGACCCCCGGAGCGGAAGGCAGGGTCAATGCCCACTGCACCTACGGGCAATTCATAAACATGTAATTTTTTTTGCGTAAAAATCGCATTTTGCTATTTGTGTATGACACGCATCTGTTGCTTACAACACAAGCATTAAGTTTTTTATCTTAGGAACAGACGTCCCTAAATGTAATTTATTTGTTTTGTAAGTCCGGAATAAAAGTTTGTTTTATTTATAGATAACATTTGAAATGTTAAAAACAGAGAGTAGATACGTTGGGAGTCTCCTGCCGACCGCCGCCGCGCGCGACTCCCGTCCGACCGTCTGACACACAAACACACATATTTAGTCATTAGGGTTCCGTAGTACTATAAGAAACACAGTCCGTCCATCCACGGCGCGCTTTGCTACGCCTAGCAAAGCGCGCAGTGCAACACGCTAAGGGCATGTACCGGCGCGCTCTCCCACGATTCGGCCCATATAACCGTGAGGTTGGTGGGGCCACCCTCCGTAAATAAAATACGTATATTGAAAGCTATAAAATATTTACAGTGAGTTTGTTTAGATTCCGAGGATGAAATCAGAGGATAATGAATCTTAACTTACCTCATAACCACATCCTCTGTAATCTGAGTATACCAGGATAACGCTTGGAAGAAGACCTACTTAATACATCTTTATACATGGCTGCCCCGGTGGCGCAGTGGGCAGTAACCCTGCCTTCCGTACGGGGGGTCGTGGGTTCGATTTCCACCTCGAGTCTGGGAATATTATCTATATGTATGTATTTATATATTTCCAAAGAAAATATTTGTGTATAACAGGACTTTGAAAATAATCATTTCCATGAGTACGAATTATTGAAACTAAAATAGATAATCCTAAAGCCCCCCCGATCTTTATTACAATTGGATTTATTCTACTCAAAATAAAACAAAACTAAGCATTAAAACAGCTTTTGTAAGACTTACTTTCTTCGTGAAAATAATAAAATCCGAATTGAGTAAAATTTTGCATGCCGTTGCCCTTGTCTGCCGTCACAATGTTGTTGTCGTCATTATGTTCAACGAAGTTTTTCAAGGTTTATTCAAATCGGGTTCTTTCACAAAGCGACCGAAACGCGACAACAATACCATCATTTGACGTGACAGCATTGCCGCCACTTCACGCCGATCTTATTTTGTAAGAAAGTGGTACTGGTACCCGGACGCGCCGGCCCAATTAAGCTACAAGCATGGCGCTATCTCCAATATATACCTAATTTTACGCGGAAAAAGTCGCGGGCACAGCTATCTATATATATGAGTACAGTTTTGATGAATATAGGATCACATTTTCAATTTGAATTTCGCGGTTCCAGACAATAGATGACCTTTCGTTTGGGTTGTGACAGTTCCCGGTAGCCCAAACTGCTCCCTAATGGCTGGCAACGCATCTGCGAACCTACTGGTGGTGCAGATGTTATCTCCAGCAACGCAGCAGGTGCGTTGCTGGCCTCTAATGACGAGTTTAGGCCACCGGGAAAAACCTAATAAAGACTAATAAGAACCTTTAAAATTCCACCTCATTCTAATGTGGCGCCCCCCTTATTTGCGGTTTTCGACGGATTCTTTGCTGAATTGATTGGCTGCTCCTAATTAGAATCTCTTCCAACAACGATATTGTTATATTTGATAGTATACTCGTACCTACAGTAGTCATGACTACGCTTTGACACCATCTTACAGTAAAATGTATACGTGTGTGCGTAAATAGTTTTGCATTGGTGTGCGTGTGGTTTTATTTTAACAATTTTATGTATGAATATTGTATATTTTATAAAAATATTAGCATTCTCACTCCCGCCTTCATGTAAATTATAATTGTGCCAAATTTCATACTCCTCCGTCCGCGCAATTTTCCTAAACTGGTGCAAAAAGTTTTCGCTTCACGTATTACTATATGGAGTAAAGAAATGTATATCATACGAATGTATACTGAGTTACAGCTCAGGCATTAAGTTGCCTAACTTACGAAGACTATGTATACGAAACTGCTACTTAGCGCTTAAGCTATTAAACTTAACCTTCCTTTTACGAATCGTTACAACAGAGAGCTCGTATAAGTTATAATTTACACACATCCTCGTGCAGAACTCAACTCTCTAATTATTTACCATAATAGTTATCTTGTAAAAGCAAACTACTTAACATATAAGTTACACGAATATAGCATTTAAAGCCTACACAATAAGAGCTCCCTGTTATCGACCGTTTGCATAAAGCCGTCCCTTGTTTATCACGACAAAGATTAGCCCCTCTTTACGGCAAAGGCTTTCGGATAAGGAAACTACCGAGATTTTAATGGCTGCCGCTGGATTCTGCGGGACGGATGTCGGTAGCGTAATCTGGGCTTAGATTTTATTTAAATAAGTACTAGACTAGGGCGTATTTATAAAATACTAGCTGTGCCCGCGAAATCGTCTTCATAAAATTAGTTAAAAAAATAGCGTGCTGATAGCCTTCCTCGATGAATGGGCTATCTAACTTTGAAATAATTTTTAAATCGGGTAGTTCCCGAGATTAGCGCGTTTAAGCAAACGAACTCTTCAGCTTTATATATAAGTATATATATGAATACTTCTATCTGCTACGTTGCTGGTGTTAACGTTATAGTCTCCCAGCTAATTTCTTGCGTGTGACAAATGTTTAGGCTTCCGTTGTACTACAAGGAACCCTTATATTTTCTGTCTGGCTGTCCGTAAGGTGCCCCCCCCCTAGCATTTCCAAACTATTAGACGTAGAGACTTGAAATTTTCCATATTGATAGAACATGCTAAAAAGTCATAAGGAAAATTATTCTGGACGAAATCGAGAAACTACTTTTGAAGTTATTTAACAAATACGTTTATGGCGTATCAGATACGGAACCCTTCTAAATAAGCGTGTCTTGACACGCTCTTCGCCATTTTTTATTTAGAAAATAGAATGGCTATTTTATTTAGCTATTCTTACATATAAGCCATCGCGGACTTTTTAGTAGATTTTTTTAAATTAGCCTGTAATGGCCCACTGCTGGGCTATGGCCTCCCATCTCTTAGACCTTCGCCCCTTGTTATATAAAAATGGGCAAACGTGCAGGTGACATGGGGGACTGCTCTACCAGAAGGTTCGCAGATGCGTTGCCGACCTTTGAGGAATATGTGGGCACTTTTATTGAAGGTCTCGAAACATTGAAATTGTTAATTGATTGCGCAGAGAAGTAGATGGATCAAATTAATGTTTCAAGCTCTGCTTTGAATGTTTGAAGCGCTAATGCGGTGGGGATGTCTGAGGTATAAATTGTTTGCTGAGTTTTTTACTAATCACTTTACGAATAACCTTTGTAGAATCTATCGCCTGATGATGCTTCGTTGTCGAAGCGAAACGTGCGTTGAGGCATAGCGGAAAGTCAGTATAGTGCTGTGCTTTGGTGGCGGATTCGGCGGTGTAGCTTTCAGGTTGCAGCATTACACCGATTTCCCTCATATTCATTCGCGAATTTAAGCAAAGTAGTTTAGTATTTCATGCATGTCATGGATTTCTCTAAAGTAACGTCTGATTCTATCAAGTATCCGTTCAATTTAAACAAACATATTTATATTACATTGCAAAATAATTAGATAATGCTTTATACGCTCTGACAGACGGCAAAAATAACTAGGTTGAGAAAGAATGCTTAATTGTAAAAATGCCAACTTTGTTACCAGTTTTATTAAAGCGGATATAGCCTGTACAGAAAAATGCTTCGGCAGATGAATTTAAATCCCCGGGCGACTTCTTTTGAGCTTAAATTAACAGCCTTTTAGGCTTTCGCGAAATAGCTTTAGAAACAAACTGAGCTGCCAGTGAGCTTTTGGTCAGATTAGCTAAATAGATTTAACTATTTAGGAGTTTAGCTCTCAAATAGTTAGTAATGGATGGCAGATGGTAGTGCAAATGATTAAGGAGATCGCAGCTTAATCAGTGCTGGGCATTGTGGGAGTGAGTCAATCGGTAAGTTAAGCAGATCTTAGCGCGGCCGGATGATAGATGGGTGACCCATTCTAAAACTGGTTTTTAAATATCATAACTCCTCCGTGTTTCGAAAAGTAGTTAAAATATTTGGTCCTGATCAGTGAGTGATATTAGTCGTGGTATTTATTTGATATTTATTTAATGGCTGACCCGTTGGCGCAGTGGGCAGTGACCCTGCCTTCTGCTCTGGGGGTCGTGGGTTTGATTCCCACCTCGAGTCTGGGTTTATATTCATATATATGTATTAATATATTTCTAAAAAATAAATATTTGTGTATAACAGACGGCTGTTACCTATAACACAGGCATTAAGTTGTCTACCTTAGGAACAGACGCCCGTGTGTCACATAGTCCTGTATATATTTATTTATATTTATATTTAATACACTAGACAGGATAAAACTTTTTAGAAGATATAACAATAAATAGTTAAGTTTCTTTATTGAAATAGGCTTTAATATAAACTAAAGATCGCGGGTTGGTAGAAATTTGCCCGCAATCCTTTTTGCGTACGACATACGTTGTTCATTTCTTTTATTTATGTTACAAGGGGCAAGTATTAGCTATTGCATATATTGTTCAATATTAGTTATTTAGTACATTATTGAGTCTTAACTATTGACTATATTAGGTCGAATATTTGAAAACCAGTGTTAGATTGTGTCAGCCATCTATCACCCGGTGGTTGTAAGAACTAACCTAGCAATCGACCCAATGCCAGCCACGACTTCCTTATTAAAGGTTTCACTTTTTTTTACGTTACAAGGGGCAAACGAGCAGACGGTTCACGTAACTGAGAGTGATGGAGTAAAAGGATATAAAGGTATTTGGAGAGGAGAGAAACCATACGGAAACTACAATCACGGACGGTATAGGGGGAGTGACTCCCTTCCAATGATAAACTGTTACGTCAAGTGATCGTATTGTTGTCGCGGTTCGTTCGGCTTGTGAGAGTTTCCGGTCGCCTTCAAATCAAATCAAGCCTTCTAGCCGTGTTCGGCTACAGCGACTGCTTCGGAACACTGTTGCGTGGGAGAACCATGGTGTTCGGTTCTTAGGTGTGCTTTCCAGTGGCTCACATAGCCTATTTTAGCTTTAAACGTGATTAAACATTTATATATATATATATTGTTAATGAACAGGGGAAAGACTTGGAAGCCCCGTAAGGGACTTCGTAGTTAGCAATAAACTGTTATCGTCATGGTTTAATAGGTTTAATTTTTCTTTAGATGGAAACAGAAGAAGTAGCAGCTTAAAATTAAAAAAGTCTTTAATTTTTTTTTATTTATATAAAAATGTGATGATAAGCCACACGCACACAATCGCGGACATCCAAAAAATATAAATGTCGGAAAACTCACATAAATTGCTACTGAATAATAACTCAATTGTTTTTCACACAGACTGATAAACCAGCGGGTGCAGCGGTAAGTTTGACGCACTACATTCCCGTGTCTTGGCCATTTTATTTATCAGACTCCCCCGACGGAATATTACACATTCCGCGCGAAACGTACTGTTACGGATAGGTCGAAACTCATTTTCGTGAGTGTAGTTCTCAGTTATTATAAAAATGGCCTTTTAAACCACTAGTATGATATATGGGGAATATCACTTGTTTCGAACCCATCCGAGTCCCTCCCCATTAGCTCGCAACGAAGCTATGTCATTTCTCGCAGATCATAAGGAAGGACTCCAGAGGGATTCAAAAGTATTCGAATAAAGTAATATAATATACTAACATATACCATATTTTTATTCTTTGTTAAATGTACCTAAAATTAAAATTTTATGAAAGAGCGGGTTTTTCTGACACGACTTTTTTCTTACACTCACTGGAAGGTCCCAACCTCGTTTATTACTGTAATGTTTATTTATCTAAAGAATAAACATTTTTATTTCATTTTTCATAAATGTGTACTAAGGTAAAAAAATGTCATATTATACGAGTTACATGTTGTTTTGTATATTTAAGGTAATAAGGAATGTATGAGGCAAAAATTTAGTACTGAATTTTAAGTCTAGCGCGCTATTAATTTCCACCGGTAGCTTTCATAAAATCTAGTTTTACCACATCGTGACCGCTTTGAAATGGGCGGGATTATATTTTGCAAAACGTGGGATTTCGTAATATAATTTTGTTTCAATTTATTAAACAGTATGTAATTTTGTTAAGAATTTAGTAGACTATGTGTGCCAGTACTTTATTCGGAAATGGTTTTATGTGCTCTTTAATTGGGGAATACTTCAAGAGCGAGGGCTATACGTGCATATTCAGAAATTAAGTCCAAATCGACCAATTAACTACAGGGTGAGGACCTTATAATCGTACCTTTTTTCAGTAATTTAAGCAAGCAATTATGTCGTATAAATTCATCATCATCACGAACTACTTTACTCCATATACCATTATATAAATATAGTTATATATTGTTGGATATTCCATAGCGTAGTTAAGAATAAATACGTAACCCCATAAAATGTTAGGTGGGCTGCTGGAGAGGTTCTTTGTTATATTACAAGGGGCGAACGTGTAGGCGCTTTACGGACGTACAAAGATGAAATTTCGGAAGGAGATAGTTTATAATTAGTATACATCCGCTAAGAACAGCTTTTGCGATAGGACCGGATCACAATTATACATAGACAAAGCCCCGGGAAATAGCTAGTCTATATATAAGAGAGAGAGAGAGTACACCTATCACGCTAATCTCTATAACTATGGTACGTACAAAGAGAAAATTTGGCAATTAGGTAGTTTATTAATTTATTAGTAATTATTAATTAGTTAACATCCGCTAAGAACGGATTTTGCGATAGTTTTTTTATGAAATTTTCATTTTATTAAAATTTTTTATAATAAATTATAATTTTTAAACAATATAACTTTTAAAAATATGTCGCAATGTTAGTTACCGTACTCCCCCGAAACGGCTTGACCGATTTTTATAAAATTTTATATGCTTATTCAATAGGTCCGAGAATCGGTTACTATCTATTTTTGATACTCCTAAGGGATAAGGGTGGCCCACGCGGACGGAATGCAGCTAGTATACATATATGCAATTTAAAACATTTTTGTCTGTCTGTTTGTGGTACTGGGTACTAGTTACTAGATCCTCGTCTTCCGATTACAGATCGGACATAATGTGCACCGCCATATAATGCCAATACACGCACTTTTTCTTGCGTTTGAGGCAAATCAGCAAGCAGGTAAGTGACTACCGACGTCCAGGGACACTAAGAGGCTGGCAGATGACGTTACGAGTCTTTAAACAGGGGTTTAGACCGCTGGGAACAATCATAAACTGAACCAAACGCGACAACAATACCATCAATTGACGTGACAGCATTGCCGCCACTTCACGGGATTAAAGCAAAGTAGTTTAGTTTTTCATGCATGTCATGGATTTCCGCAAAGTAACGCCTGATTCTATCAGTTAATCTTCGATTCCTTCGTGTAGTTTACTATAATAATATAATCTGTAATAAAGCATCCAAGTTAAACCAGTGTGTAAATTTTTTATCTTTTTTAATTTTGGAGATCTATGCACAGCTGGTTAATTTTCGATGCGATTTCTTTTAATACAAAGTGACGAGAAATATATTTGTTTTCTGAAATGAAATGAAATTAATTTATTTCCGAGCAAGAAAGTTTAAATTGTACCAAAATATGAAACGTGTCAACCCTCAAATCCCACATCATTCCCGCTTACATATTTAACGCGTGGTTTGACGTCATCTGGCGAGGTACACTTTTCATCACCTCACGGTAACTCACGCCCGTGCCCAAATTCACAAATGACTTTTAAACTCAACGACATGCACTAGTTTCATATTCAATTAAACATTATGCTCCTATTTAATAACGAAATTAGTGTAATCTAAACTGATATATAAAGCTGAAGAGTTTGTTTCTTTGCTTGAACGCGCTAATCTCAGGAATTACTGGTCCAAATTGAAAAATTCTTCCATTGTTAGATAGCCTATTTATCGAGGAAGGCTATGGGCTATATATCATGAAATTGAATCAATTTTTTAATTTTTTTTTACGCGAACGAAGTCGGGGGCACAGCTGAAATGAAATGAAATGTTTTTATTCCAAATAAATTTTACAACAAAACTTATCTAATTGTGCCTACAATTTCACACTAAGTAAACTTGTGTTGTGGAATTCGTAAAATATATCCATTGTAGAACTTACACTTATAAAATTATTGTCGGTTGAAGAGGGTACACAGAAAAATCGATTAGTCAAAAAGTATTGTTAACAGATAGTCAACATAGGCATTAACTTATAGCTAAAAAAAGTAATTTGTGTATGTATACAAATTTAGAAAGGTTATTAGAATTAGGACAATAGAAAATTTAGAACAGTTATTAGATGTAAAATAATTAGACGGATTATACAAGTAATGGATGGTTATATGATAGTTTTGGAAATTAATTTTTCAGTGTCATCGTAATTTAAACTAGTAAGAAATAAGACAGCCTACTCTTTTCTTAAAGGCCTGCTAAAATTCTGCGAGCCCACTAGTGTTTCAGGCTTTCATTTGCCCCTTCTTTTATTTTTTTTACCCAAATTACTCATCGCATTTTTTAAATACTTTACCATTATGATTATTTTCAGTCTTAACACACTGCTGGGCATAGCCTTCCGTTGTTTCTGCCACTCTCCCCTATCCCTTGCCAATCTCTTTCAGCCACCTCCTGCCACTCTCCTTACATTATCCGCCCATCGGGCCATGGGGTGACCAGGGTTTCTCCAACCCAATCTAGGCTCATCGCTCATCCACTCAGGTTCGTAGATCACCACATCTAGCCATGTGTCCTACGCAACTCCATTTTAGTTCGACCACCCTATACCCGACGTCCTTAGCCTTAGTGCAAAGTCGGTTTTGGGTATTTCGAACTCGGTATTGAAGCTAGATGCCAAGCATGGCGCGCTCCATTGTTCTCTTAAATACTTACCCATCGTTATTCAATTAAGATCCATCGATTGATAATGCTCAGTCTTAAAGTACATGCTTTTTTGTATAAACGAGGTGCCTGATTCGGTTTTGTCGTTAAATTTTATATGATTAAAATACACTTAATGACGTCGCGTTAAAAAATGTAAGGGTAAGACCGCTTTGCTTCTGAGAATTTCGTAATTGTGGGCTGCGATAGTGGATGTTTTGGGCGTCAGTGGTTGGTTGACATCTAGTAGAATTCTTTCACGGTTATGGTAAAGTGATTCGAAGCCTCTCCATAATGTTTATTGAATTGACACTGAAGTTCATCACGAGTATGCCGTACGTGATAAATTGTCCTTAAAGAATAACGATGTTTGAGTTAGTTTTTTTAACGTAAGAATACCCTGTACGGGTGCCTATTATCCCATCAGGGTTCACGAAGCTCAGCTTTTTTTAAATTAAAGCATCATAGTTACACAAATAATGGAGACGGTTTTCGCATACCGCCTCAGCCAGAAGACGGGGGGACCATGTATGATGTAGTGCAGATAACCTTAAACCTGCCGGTGACAAGAAAAGGTAGCGGTTTCCCGCTTTTGACTAGGTAGTCGTATATTTTCAAAGACCGAGAGAGAGCACAGGTTTTAGATACCACAACCCAAAACAGAAATTTTCGGCGCGAAAATTGTTAGGTGACCCGAACGCAAATGATGGGAAAATAGCGCTGGACAAAAAGAAATTGAGCTTTTCCACAATCTTGTTATAGATTTCCGCAAAAGCTCGGATCTAAATAATAAACGACTTCGACCTCGTATCATGTAAAAGCTCTCAAAAAGCTCGTCCGTCGGAAGTTTTTAAAACGTTATCATCTTTTAATTTTCTCACACGCAATTTGCATGTCCCGTTTTGTAAGTTGATTTATTTTATATTATACTCTAGGAACTTATTTATTAGGTCTGCTATGTTAATAGGAGGTGCTAATTAAACAGAATATTGTAGGCGAGTTTTTAATTTGTGAATTCCCCTGTTCATAATTTAATTAATACATTTTCGAGTGTCCAATATTTTCTCTTCGTCTTATAATATAAGAATACTATTCTAGGAATATGTTATACTATTTCCCGCGACTTGACCGCGAATTAAACCTCCTTTTAATCTGGCCTATCCTTTCTAATCCTTTATTAGTTAATAGTTAATGCGTTAGAAGACATCCGCTATGTCTTCTGACTATAAACTACCTCCTTGCCAAATTTCATCTTTGTACGTCTCACGGTTTTCGAAATTCCGTGTTAGATGACATTTTGCTTTTATGTACCTATATAGATACATATGAATCCATTGTTCTAAAGATTAAACTTCAAAGCCTACCGTGACAGTAATTTTCCGATGCACATAACCAATTGGATTTATCGCAGATATTTTGCTTACTACTAATCACCCAATTCCAATAGGACTTTTTATTTTAGCTCAAACCTTAATAGTTTGTATTCTTTCAGGAATAATATCATCAAAAGGTTTTTAAAGCAGAGTAAATATTTTCCCAGCAGGTCAAATTATGTCAAGAATATCTGGTTTAATTCGAAAGTTTCCATTATTAGTTCGTCTTCAGCAAATATTAATTTTACAATCGCTAGATCGCAGACGTCTCTTGTCTGTTTGAAAAGCCAAAGACTTGTTATATTTGTATTACTCGAATTTTGTCCACCTAGTCGCCTCCTCCACGCATGGCAGTGCCTTAAAGACTATTTTATTAGTCCGTTGTCTTGCGGCAACATGTGAAAACGCGTATCAGGCGTATTTTATCGTACTAACGGAGTTCAATAGAAAAGATTCCGAAAAACATAAATGATTTTAATCAACCGCAACGGAGAGTACAATCTCTACGCAGTCCGCAAATAAAAATCAGGGCGCGAACACTGATAATAATATTAATACTACTTCCTAGCGTTATCCCGGTTAAGTACCAGGGTCCGCTTGGTATTCTTAATACTACAGGTATGCTCAATACTCTAGGTATTCTTAATACTAAAGGTATTCTTAATACTACAGGTATGTTCAACACTACAGATATTCTTAATACTACAGGTATGCTCAATACTACAGGTATTGTTAATACTACAGATATGCTCAATACTACAGGTATTCTTAATACTACAGGTATGCTCAATACTCTAGGTATTCTTAATACTAAAGGTATTCTTAATACTACAGGTATTCTTAATACTACAGGTATGCTCAATACTACAGGTAAGATAATACACCCCGACTCGAGGCGAGAGTCGAACCCACAACCCACGGAGTGGAAAACACGGTCACTGCCAACTGCGCCAAAGGGAGAGCTATGGGCCAGTCAAAATAATGTAGTAATTATTGAATAGATATTAGTATAGAGAAACATATCAAATAATGAAGATTTTATATAAATTTACATGTTTGTATTGCGAAGTTGGTATTTTGGAGTTAAGACAATTTACGTGGGAGCCATCCTCTATACCCATTCCATGGAATAGAAAGAGAGTATGTGTGAAATATAAACTGTCTCTTAATTAATAATAAAATTTTATTTTTTAGTAAAAAAGCTAAAATTTATTTAAAAGACGGTCTAGAAACATTTCATCGTTTTTTGAACCTTCATAATTTGGGATTGGATTATACTGAATAAACAAAATTCTCAGGGTATGATGTTAGTAGTGAAGTTATTAAACATAAAAGGTTTCAGTAGTATTGCTCAAATAATTTAAATTTTATTGATATCTATGGCTCGACCAATGAAGTTACGATGTAAAGAGAGACGAGGATTTATATATTTATATAGAAGTATAGATATAGATTTTTTGCATTTGCTTATCTTTTCAATTAAAGTTGGAACGTAAAAAATAGCCAAAAATACTTATATTTTTTACATTAGTGGGGATACAATTTGATAATTCGATTTGTCGAAGTATCGAAAGTTATCGAAAATAGAACGGGCGCGACCTTCATCAGTGGAGATATTATAATTATGAATAAAAAAACTAAGTGTGCCGACTATGATTAAAAAATATCATATCTCCAATACTTTTGTTTCTATCAGAAAAAATATATATGCATTTTTGGGAAAAGTAACCAAACTGCATAATTACCAAATTTTTAGTGCGGGCGACTCCATCCAACTTTGCCCACGTGGTTTCAGCGGTTTTGTAAATTTTGAGGATTTTTATTTTTTCGTGGGTAACCCTAATTATTTAGCTAAAACCAAAGTACCATACTAATGTATGTTTTTCCTCGTTAAATCAGCTATATACCAATGAAAGCCCCGTCCAAATCCACACAGCCGTTTCGGAGATCATCCGGAACAAACAGACAATAACTGAGTCGCATATGGTCAAAATTGTTTGATTGTGTGAAGCTTGTACAAATATTATACTATTGATTAATTATTTATGACATATATGATATAATTAATCGTTTTATACATTAAAAAGAAAAAATTGCCAAGAGTGTGTCAAGACTTATGTAGAAGAGTTCCGTACTGATACACTATAAACATATTCATACAACATTTCGGAGTGAATTCACGCACACGGCCATGAAAATGATTGCTTATTAAATATATTAAGTAAGAAGTAATATATTAGATTATTGAACGCCATGGGTTATTACAACTGTCTATGGTGGCTGGTTACGGCAAAATTAGTTTTGAAATATATCGCCTTTTTAGGTGGTGACAACCTTCTTACCTCCTTCTTTTTAGCTAGTGACGTGGTCTTCCACTTTGAAATTTTAACTGAAACAGTATGCAACTTGATGGTGAGTAGGTCGTAACTTCATCAGTGACCAACATTTCAGACGATCGCTAGGTTAAATAGCACTTATCGCGGCCGAGAGATAGACTGATGACCAATTCTAACACTGAATGAATTTCCAACCAAGTGGATTATCAGGGCAGCAAAAATTTGGTTTTCTTGTTATACCCTTACTGGACGCTTAATGGATGCCATACGTCCCTAGCGATGTAGTCAGTCTACTAGATAAGCCACTTGTCCGATTCTTGAATTTTGTGACTATAAAACCATACTATGTGTTAATTATTTATACAAACAAACAAAAAGGTTGTCAGATGATCATATTATTTAATGTCACATGGGAACATCACTGAGATAACCATGCTAAGGACGGTCATTAAGATGGTACAGGAGCAGATTGAAATTCATGTGGCATGGTGAAATCCTGATCCCGCTATTGTTGCATCCAAAACAAAAAAAAAAAACTATGGCAACTCTTCTTGAGAAGAGATACGAACTTCAGCAGAGCTACAAAACTACGCGATTAATAGCATGCAGCTCTGCATTACGAACGACAAAATGTCCCACTGCTGGGCAAAGGCCCCCGTCTCTTTCCTAATTTAAAAAAAAAAAAAGACATTCCCTTATTATCGATCACTAGTGAAGTACTACGCAAAATTATTATATATGGGCCCAAATAATACGTTGTTATATTGTCAGCCCGACTTCCTTTCACAATTTGGTTGTTTGTTAAGGTATTACGAATGACGGCTTATGTATTTTACAAGCGGTAAGCCCCGACTTCTTCGACTCAATGATTTCAATCAATTTCGAGGGTGTTATTTTTATTGTGAGGAAGTTCTTTTATTATAATTAAATTGGTTGTTCCTTATTATCTTCGTTTATCAGCTACCTGCCAGTAAAAGCTCCGTCAAAATCCGTCTAACCTTGGATTTCCTGTACATGCTTATTAAGACACATTTCTTAACATTCCGTGGATTCTCTGGGCTGGGGCTATCTGTACGCGTATGTTAAAATATATGCGTAATTCAATGAAGTGCTTCAGAGTTTAACAGTACTGAGCGATCTCTTGTCTTTAAACGCAATTATTGATGGCAATTACAGTATTAATATTATACGTAAAGAGAAAACATTAGGTACCATTTTATAAAAATTGCGAGGACGGAAGAGTATTAAATTTGGCACAATTATAGTTTGTATAGACGCTCGTACTTGTGTACATTATTTAACTTAGCACTTCATCTTCTCTAACCTCTTGTACTTATTATGCGTAAGATAAAAACCATACAATTTATAATTAACTAGCTGTGCCCGCGACTTAGTCCGCGAAAAATTAGATAAAAAAATTACGTTCAATTTTAGCGTGATGATATATATAAGCCTATTATAGCCTTCCTTCGATAAATGGGCTATCTAACACTGAAATAATTTTTAAACCCGATCAGTAGTTCCTGAGATTGTCGTCTTCAAGTAAACAAAATGCGTGTTATGAGGTCGCGCTTTGAAACTAGTCAGTACGGTTTTGTTCTAACGTTTGATCACTCTACTGTTTTGTTCTAACGTTTGATTACTCTACTGTTTTGTTGTAACGTTTGATTGCTCTACGGATTCGTTCTAACGTTAAATCAATGAACTATTTTGTTCCAACGTTGTTCCCTGTACGGATTGGTTATAAAGTTTGATCGCTCTACTATTTTGTACTACTGCTGGATCACCTTACGGTTTTTGCTAACGTTTAATCAGTATATGTATACAAAGTCGTCCCTCACTGTTTTAAACCGTACTTTATTACTATCGAATCAATAGATATCGCGTCTTTTTTTTTATGTACGATAGGCTAGCGCTTGACTGTAATCACACTTGGCGATAAGGAATGAAGCAGACTAGATTGTACCGCGCTTCTCAAGAATATGTCTATTCACTATTTCTTTGAAGATTTTGAGATTATATTTGTCAGAAAACACGGACGCAGGAAGAACATTCCACACCTTAGCAGTCCACATGAGAATTTTGAATTCCAAAAGCAGAAAAAATCATTACGATTCATTGCGGTCTAGATATCGATTTTTGAATGATGCAATGCATTTAAATTATAGGAGCGCTTTTATATACGTATTAATTATATTAATTTGGTAAAAGTATTCCATAGTAAACATATATAGCTGTTGCAGTCTACTATTTTGATTTTCGAAAATAGATATACAATTATGCATGTTAATTATACAAATGTGTGTTTTATGCTAATTTGTGCTGTTTATAAGCGGTTTTGATTTACTTACGCCGGTTCGCCGCTTGTAACCATCGTCCTCCACAGTATTAAAAACTCTACAAACGATTACATATTTAAATGAAAAAATAATATTAATCTTGAAAAAAAAAAAACAGCGAATGTGTACGCAATGCAAGCATATGGCATGTGTACGCAAATTTCTTTTAGGTACAGGTTCTAGCAGTATTTTTAATGCTAAAAATACTGCTAGAAAAATCATAAATTAATGAATGAATCTGTATTCACAAAAACCCATTTATATGGTAAATTAGTAAGTGATTCCCATAATTGATTGATTTTAGAAACTCTTAAATCTATTTCATCTCTTCTATAATTCATTTTAAAAACACAAACTTTACTTTTGGATTCTGATATATTTAACCGTTCGCCATTTTGATAGAAGGAGATCAATCAAATATTCGGCATCGCATGACTTAATACCGCTAAAAATCTGATCAAATCCAGAGGTTATGATAAACATTTAACATATTTCCAAGCTTTTCCCTACTTCAAGCTTTTTCAAAGGTTATTACTTATCCAGCGTGAATTATATGCAACCTTCCCGAGCAGGTGCACCGTAAATTTAAATTTTATATTATTACCAAGGCGAACGCTGATATAATAAATAAGAAAAAAACCATGAAATGTAAATATTTCCTTAAATAAATTATTAATTAATAGCTATTATATCCGTTGTAAGCTCTATTTTAAAAGAAGGTCTTGGAGACGCAATAGACTTAGGCAAGGGTGCTGTGGTAAAAAAATGAATGCTGGCACTGGCCCTGAAAATACTGAGGCTAGGGAATTCTCTGCTTTAAAGGGGATCAGAAATGTCGCATTATGTTACATTTTGGTTCCTTTGGAAGCTGTAGCACATGGCAGGTAAAATTGTTATAGATATTTTAAGTTAAAAATTGAAAAAAAAAGTAAGGTTATTTACCTACAATAGGGCGCTAAAGATAAGACGGGTATTTTAACGGTAGAAACTAAAGGGTTCGGGTTTGCTTCGAAATAACCATAATACCATGTGTGCAATTGAATTAAGCGGCAGCAGACTATGATAATTATATTTTCGGAGACATTAGCAAGCAAAATCGGAGAAGTTGTGCTCAGTAGTCGGTATTATTAGTGTTTAGTCAACACAAAAATCGATTAACAAATGTGTGTGTAAAATTAACCTAGTAAAATTACATACGTAGGACTATATGACACAAGGACGTCTATTCCTAAGGTAGACAACTTAATGCCTGTGCTACAGGTAACAGACGCCTGTTATACACAAACATTTTTTCATTTAGAAATATATAGATACATATAGATAATTCATCCACACTCGAGGCGGGAATCGAATCGAGGACCCCCGGGGCGGAAGGCAGTGTCACTACCCACTGCGCCAACGGGCCTATATATTACTTGTATAACAAAAATATTAGATCGTCAGCATAGCATAACCACAGTTTACCAAGTTTTCAAACATTAGATATTTTACTTTTCTTATTTTAAAGAGGTTCGTGGATTGACAAAATTTTTTATACACTAGAGATTGCTATTAACAACGCTGTGGATTGCTGTTAATGTAATGAAATACGAAAATCCTTAAATGAAATACGAAAATCCTTAAATGAAATACGAAAATGTTCTTCACACTAACAAAATAAAATGCTTTTTTATATTGTCACTCAGGTGAACCACTACCCTATGCCCCATGTTATATATTTGAAGAAAAAAATAGTACCATTTTATCGACTTGGCCATCTCAGTAATCAAAAACCGATCGCAGCAGCCCCCACTAGGTCCAAATATATATCTAATCGATCAGAGATTTAAACCAATACATATATTTTTTATTAATCGGTCCAGCCATTCAGTAATTTAGTAACACTTCTTGCACACATGTTTAAGAGCCTCAATAGCTCAACGGCATAAGGTATGGACCGAAATCAGCAAGGTATCAGTCCGTCCGACGGCGTCCACGATCGAAGACGCCGCCATACCGTTCTTGTATCATCTGTCCGTAACATATATATATATTTTCTTTTCTTAAGAGAATATTAGGAATACTTTTTAGGTATGTCTAATATTCCCTTTTTCCCCTCCTACTAAGCTAAAGTTAAAAGCTTGTATTAGGAGTGGGCGCGAAAATACCTCAACGGCGGTGGGGTTTGAACTGAGTACCTTGCGGATTTCAGTCCATGCCTTATATGAAATGTCTTTTCTATTTAGTGTACGATTCGACGACATCACGCCAGCGATATCTGGGTCGTCCAACTGGTCGTCGGCCAATCAATTGTGCAAGATATGGAGGACATAGGCTACCTTTTGTCGCGAAATTGAATTCTGAAAGGTGAAAAATGAGGGTTGATCATTTGTATTAAAGACGCTGGTTGAAGCTAGTATTCTTAATACGAAGAAAAAAGACGTAGGCGAAATATTGCACTAATATATTAACGGTTCTCTTCATTCATTTCGCGGTAAAAGGAGCTTTTTGTAAAATTACTAATTTGTCTTATATAGCGATTTATACAATTTCGCGATCATTGAGTAGCTGAAATAATGGTGCGAAAGCGTGGCCCTTTTTGATGGTTTTATTGCAACAAAGAAAAAAAAATACTAGATCTAACAGTAAATCTAACCATTAAATCAGAAAATACAAAAATTTTCATTAAAATTGGACCATCCGGGAGAATTTTTGTACCTGTGTTTATAAAAATAGATACGATCGCGTAAGTATATAACTTACGCGATCAAATAAATATATATAGGACTATATGACTACTACGAGGTAAGCTTTGTTCCACTGAATTTTGCAAAATAATTGAGCAGTAAATATTAGTTTGGACCAAGACAAGGTTGCTTCCTAATGTTAACGATACATTGCGCGCTCACGAATAGTTTACTCTAGACTACCTTACAACATAATTATTTATTTTTTGTCTTGATAAACATTTGTAGTGTTTTAAAACACTTAAGTATTTAAAATAGATGGTATCTGCGAAGAATGTGCAGTGCCCAGACAAGCCGTATAGGCTTAAGGGCGCGAAGAAGTTTATGATCAGTAAATATAATGATAATACATGTTTATGTACTCTTTGAGTAAAGTTACACGATGAATAATACTTGGTGCGTAACATTGACTTAGTGGAATCGACAGACATCGTCTTGCCTGTTATTACCAAAATGTTATAATATAAGTTATCGAAATCACTTAAATACATACGACTTTTTATCAGCAGTTTAGGAGGGCGTATTTGTTGAATAACTTCGAAAGTTGTTGTCCAAATGTCGTCCAAAATAATTTTCTTAATGAGTTTTTAGCATGTATTTATTTATTTTTATTTATTTATTAATGTACCTAAAACTATATATAGAAAAATACACAGTATAGAGAGGAAGTATATAAAGGAAAAACTTATCTCTAAAAGAGATCTCTTCCAGCTTTCCTGGAGTGTAGGAAAAATAGTACTAAATATTGAGCGGTGCAGGTACCGAAGGGGAAAAAAAGAAGGACAATAAAAACATACTATGAGGAGGTCGTGGCCTAATCAGTGGTCGGCATTTGAGTCGATCGCTAAGTTAAGTTGCTCTGGCTGCGACAAGTATACAGCATACTAAAAGCTATTAAATATTCTTTAAAAAAACTGATTAGTAATTTTTTAGTATATACATATAAAATTAAATAATAAAAAGTGAAAACCATTGAATATAAATTAATCATTAACATTTTAACAATATAACTACACTAGATATAACCCGCCACATTGATCACTGAGGGGTTTAAAAATAGTTTTTAGTTAAGGATTAATATGTTTATAAAAACACTCATGAATAATTTATTTTTAAAAGATAGACATATGCTGTCACAGACTTTAATGTAGAACTTTTAAAGGGGAACAATTCTTTCCTACATTATTATTGTGAAACTTTAACCATTTAAGCAGCAGAAGCTCTCAAAAGGAAAAAGAACTCTGATTTTGACACATTCTGTATTTGTGTTCCACTACTATCTGCTTAGTGTGATGATATATCGCCTACAGCCTACTTCGTTAAATGGGCTATCTAACACTGAAAGAATTTTTCAAATCGGACCAGTAGTTCCTAAAGTTAGTGTGTTCAAGCAAACAAACTATTATAAACTCTTCAGATTTATATATTATAAATTAAAACCTGAAAGGCATTTTATAGACCTAAACTGTTAAAGTCCACTTGCGTTCTGATAGTGCTTAGTATATGTACCACCTGCTTGTTTGCCCCTTGTAACATTAAAAAAATTGTTCTAACACTAAATTTCAATTTTTATAGTTAATATTTTTATTGTTTATTCAAATATAGATTAGAAGATGAAGTGATACATAAAAAAAATCTTAATCAATCCCTTAAGAAAAAAGTCTTAATTAATCCCTTAAGAATCTAATAAAAAAAATATATCGAAGAACCAAAGAAAAGACTCTACATTATTTCAACAAATATATATATTACAAACATGTGCATTAAAAAGCAACACATTAAATATTCATTAATACCCATTACAAAATATATCAATTTAAGTAAAGAATAATTAAAAAAAGATTGACACTCAAATGAAGCTACATAAAAGAACTGCATGAAAACAGATAACTTTTAATGCATTTTTACATTGACCTTAATTATAAAAATGTAAAAAAAAACATTTAATGAAAAAAGAGGTTTGTGTTTCACAATAAAAAAAATATCTAAATGTAAGTAAATTTAACACTTTTTAATACCTATAATGAAACAAAATAAAGTCCAATCCATTGTGTCAATAAGAAGCTTAAATTGATATCAATTGAGCGTTAATTACCACTTTGTTAGTATGTACGAATATAACTCATTATGCATATAAATACATGGCCACCACATACAGTTAATTGTTAAAATTAAAAAAAATACAAACATATCTACCGAAAAGTGCAGCGCTGAGGCGTTTTAAGTGTCCAAAAATTTAGGGCTTATAAGTTACGTTAGGGCCTGTAAGATTCGAGAATAAAATGTACAAATCTATCATTCTATATACAACAATGTATAAATGTGCAATAATATCTGCTATTGCGAAACTTGTACTGAAAATTACGATCATGCATTTTAATTAGCAAATAATAACCACATGTGCCCATTTAACACTCACCTCGTCAAGCTACTCATAACTTTGGAAATTTTGTCAAGGAAACTTATTAAAATAAAATACTACACTTATATTAAAGTTTTGCACATTGTCCTAACACTATATAAATAAATAATTCTGTCAATATGATATAACTTATAGATATTGGTGTTATGATAAACTTTGTAATATAATTATTAAGTAACAGGGTCAAGAGATCACGAATTTTGAAAACACTAGTTTTGGTATTAGTACGAGAATGTCAAATACGAGTGTCAAATCACAGTGACAAATACCAAATGACAAGACACTAACGGAGTTACCAGCTTTTACTTTCCCATTACTTACTTTTTATTGGATGGGTTCATTTTAGGAGTAACATTTTTTTTAACGTTCACTTACCTTGCATGAAAAACATTTAATACGGAAAGCGTATAATTATTCTATTATAAACTAGTCATAAAAGTGTTTTGCTAAATCTATATAAATAAATCGTCGAAATGTATGTACGCTCGTAAATTATGATAGATAGGAAAACCGAGAGGGGATTTTGGGATATCCTCAAGCGCATCAGGAACCTATACAAGGAAAATTCTTCACCCTATAATGTACCCCCATCAAATATGAACTCTTAACATACGGAGGTTCTCTAGAATCTCCTTATAATAAACTCGGGCGCGTCAGATTAAGTACGGTAAGATAGACACGGAGATAAGCTTATATTTTAAGTATCTAACGAATTCAGCGTGAAATAGGAAAATGAGGATAAGATTTTGAAGCTCCGTTGCTGCTGTAAAAAGGAAAATTTTTCGATCAGGCCTTTTACAAAACTCTACATATGTACCTTCAATAAAAAAAAAACTAATAATTTTTTTCTGAACTGCGAGCTAGGGACCGAGGGCCCGTGATATGTTGCCGTTATGCCACCGAATAGTTACGTTCTTGCTTGAGACACTACTCAGAACTAAAGGTTTCGTCTTTAAGAAAATAAGTTATGTCTTACAGCTCTGGGAACTCCGTCTATAATTTGAATTACGTTTTGTCCTGCTATTTGGTAATGTGTCAAAATTTACTTTTATTGATCGAACTGTATTATTATCAATAATTATTTCACCGTTACAATATTTGTACGCCATGTATTGGTAATACACTGTACAATATACAAATTGTATACATAGAACTTGATGTATAAATTAATTTTTAATAAATAAAAAAAAATTGTCGCTGATACTTACAGCAGAATCTATTTTAAGTATCAGCGACACAACTTAAATCAAATATACACAAGCAATGTAAATCACTCAAGTTATGTGCGTGAAAGTTTTTATTGAAGAATTAAATTTACCTTTAAATTCTATTTGTTTCAATCAAGTATATGACATGTATTATGCCAGAACCAGATATAGTTCAAAGTGTTTGTACATTTTTGTCCTTGAAGTCCACAAAGTTTTACAAAACTTTGTACAGTTACACAAAGTCCCCGGCCACACGTTAAATTATATTCTGTATAGATAGTATATAAAATCATAGTGTCAAATATGTGTAGTAATTTCAAATGGATCAGACATGCTTACACTGTCTTATTATTTGTTTTAAAAACTTCACTAAAGTGTTTTATAATTGATTAGTATAATGTTTTTATTTTTATTTTTTTTAATTTTATTTAAATAGGTATGCCAACGGCGTCTTCACAAAACTTAATTTAAAGAATCTTACAAGCTTACGTATTCAATGTGACAAGCCTTTTATAGGCATACACAACATTTAACGGAGACTTAAGAGGATATCGTTTTTCACTGAAATAGACACCCATCTTTAAAAGGCCTAATTTGATCTTCATCAAAATGGTTGTTTTATCTCTTTTACCGTATAAATATCCAATTCTGTATTTAAGCTTTCCTTGCTTTTGTACGTTTTAATAAATAATTCTAACTCACAATAATTCTAACTCACACACACATACACACACACACACTCACACACACACACACACAAACACAACACACACATAACATGTAAATTATGATTTACATCTTAATATTGCTTCAAATACACATTTTTCTGCTTTTAACATTATGAAGACTTTTAAAATATACGGTTGTATTTATATTAAGGTATACCTACATGTATGTATGTATATAGACTAGGTGTTCTTCTATGTCCGCGTAAAATCAGGCGAAAAATTTTGGCGTGATGATATATAGCCTATAGCCTTCCCTCGATAAATGGGCTGTGTAACACTGAAAGAATTTTTTAAATCGGACCAGTAGTTCCTGAGATTAGCGCGTTCAAGCAAACAAACTCTTTAGATTGGTTCTTTGTCTTCTTTATCTTTCTGCTAAAAGAATACAGAAACTTTTGAATCGTCATTCCAGCTTAGTTCTTTACAGTAATTTTGAAGTTGTATTGAAAATCTTCTCTCTTTTGTAATATTAAAGAGCTTAATTATACAAATTGTTACGGACAGATGATAGAAGAACGGTATGGCGGCGTCTTCGATCGTGGACGGCGTCGGACGGACTGATCCTGGCTGGCACTAGTACGTAACATAGCGAGCGAGATAGGCACATCTTGTTAGAAAGAGACGAATTTCCTGTTGTTAAAAAATAAGACAAGATTTAGGCTATAATATTCTATTGTTTAATAAAAAGCCAAGTGCGTGGCAAGACAGGCTTATAAAGAATCCTCTGTGTCTGATTCATCAAAAGTTATTTTCCTATTTCGCTCAATATAATTTTCGAAGTGAGTTTTTATCATTTTTTTTATGTTACAAGGGGGCAGATGAGCAGGCAGCAGGCGCCGAAGTGCCTACCGACGCCCATGGACATCTGCACGACCAGAAGGCCAGCAGATGCGCTGCAAGCACACGCAACACCATTCACAAAATAATTTCGTCGTCATAGTCGCAAAAAATAATGACCGTTTTGTCAAGTGTTTGCAGCAAAATGACTTTATAGAAAAATCTAATTATTATTAGATAATATTGTTCATTTGTGAAAATTTATTTTTCCACGCATACTCTAGTATTCTAATTTTCAAATTTATAGATTTGAAATTAAAATTTTATTTAATATTTGTCAGATCCATCACTTTCCTACGACTATGATTAAATCGAAATACAATACTAACGTTTAGTTTGCCTGAGTGACGGTAAAAGCTATGTAGTTATTTAATAATAAAACCCAAATATATTTTTGGTTAACACATTATTCGTCTTTTATTACGCATAAAAAATTGCCTGCCTGTAACCACTTAGGGTTCAGTCGTGTACTTTAAAGCTTTAAAATTATATTGCGATTATTAAAACGATGTCTTCAACGAGTTTATAATCGCGCTACCTCAAATACTTAGTCATTATTTAAACGTTCAATTGGTAAGAAAGTTAAATAAATAAATAAATAAATAAATGTTTTTTGACAACTTTTTATTTATGTTAACGTTCGTTTTTTACGTTTGCCTAGCTAGATAGATGTATTTCCCACATTGTATCATAATTTTATTATTTATATTCCTACGTTTTTTGAGGTACTAGTTGCTACCCGCAACTTCGTCCGCGGAAAATTAAGTGAAAAATTTTAACGTGATGATATATTATAGCCTTCCTTAATAAATGGGCTATCTAACACTGAAAGAATTTTTCAAATCGGACCAGTAGTTCCTGAGATTAGCGCGTTCAAGCAAAATGCTTTATTATTCCGGCATATCTGCACGGCATATGTTACTTCGTTTAATTGCTTTGTAGTACAAAAGTATACGTATACTTTATAATATGACACTGCTTATAATTTATGATACAAAGACTGTGTGGATTATAAGGTCAAATTAATTTTTATTATTGTTGGTTCTATTTCAAAACATTTTTGAAATTTAAATAGTCATACTTTGTGATATTAATCGTAATTAGAGGTAGCGCCATGCTTGTAGCCGAATGGGGCCGGCGCGTCCGGGTACCAGTATTTCACACGGAAATGAAGCAACTGATATAATAATTTAAAAGCCGGCGAGATGGCAATGTTCCTATGGGATTATTCTGCCTTCCACTGTTCCCTCTGCTGCCAAGCCAAATCTAAAAAAAAGTCTTACAGATATGAGACTTGGATGAGATTTCAACATCATTATTAAATTTATGGAAAAAAAGCAAGCATTCTTATTCTTTTTACACATATAAATTATTTTAAAAAGATGTTTTAAGTTCATCTTTGTGTACATGTTTTTTTTATTAATTAAAATATTGCGGCATATGTGATCTTGCCACTGTTTTGGATGTTTAGCTCTTTAATTTCCTCGTACAGCCTCTGCTGAATGTCTGGATTAATAGCTAATTCGTGCAGGGCGAAAGACATCCCAGTGGATATCGTCTCAAAGCCAGCAATGAAGAAAAGAATAGCTTGCGCTGTGAGGTCGTTGTCGGACCATGCTGAATGACAGAAAAAAATATATATTGGTTAAGATTTCCAAAAAAAGTAAGAAAAATCTAAATCAAACAGCCTATAATAGAAGTTAGACGAGCTAAGTTTTCGATGTTATTTGAGTTCAGAACTTAGAAGAGAAACAATACATTAAAAAATAAAAACGTTATAAAATTATTACTGTTCAAGACAAAGTAATCTAACTTTTTTTTTACGTATAAATTATGAACGGATGTTATGCGTGAACGTATGTATAGGATAATTTAGAACCCGTGATTATTTAGAAGACACACAATGAACAATGAAACGCTTATTTTCACTTTTCTAAGAGTTAAATTTATATTACCATGGGAAAACGAATTCAGGGTTAAAATCATTTTATGTTAAACTATCATTAAGTAACGCCTTATTTTCCTCACTAGAAAAGTTCTTTACTAAGAGTATCATTTTATTTTTGCAAATATTTCAGACAAACCTCTATTAGTATGCTTCTTTCCTACAGTAGATTCTTCAACTGTCGCAAAACCTGCATCTCTGCCGTTGTGTCCATTTTCAGTGCTGGATTTATCGTCGTGGGAGAGTCGACCTGTTAATAAGTTATTATTACGGTATATATTCTATTTTAAATGTGGGATAAATAATACTGGGAGTTGTAAATGTTAAAGCTCCTATATTTGATGACCGACCGATATCTCGTTTTAGCAAGCCATTACTTTTATGATAATACAGTATTTTGAGTATGAATCTGTTCGGATTTTGGTTGATGGTTTGTCTTAAAGGATTATGTTAAATTAGTGGGACTTAAGAGAATATTGTATATAATACTATCCGTCTATGTTTTGTTACGAAGAGTTGTAGACGATACACTTGTGCGAGAGCAATAGGCTGGCCAGAATGCGAATGAATCTCTTTGGCGTGGCCTATTCAAGGTCGGATGACTATGGTTCCTAAAAGTTGTGGGCAATCCTAGAACTGTTCGTCTGGATTTTTGAAGCTCTGTTGCTGCGGGAATAATGGAAGAGGTGAGTATAAGGGATCCAATTGGATAGAAGTGCATCCGCCTTGCGGGCCTATCTATTTAATATACAATAAAATAAGATTGTCGATGTATAATAACTATTTCGTTTGTGATCCTAATTTGTAATTCTATAAACTTGATTTAAAACTAGGCCCGACTTTTAAAAGTACAGAGTACAAACTTCTCTATAGTTATTTTTCAAACAGCTTTGTATGCGAATTACAACGTTAAAATTATCAAAGATACATGTCCCAAAGGAATTTAAATAAATTAAAAATGATAGGGAAATCCACAAACTTAACACCCGTCCACCGATGTCTTAAATAAAATCCCAGATTATGAAGTCAATATAGTGGCCAAGAGCGTGTCAAGATATGTTTATGTAGAAGGGTTCCGTATATACAGAACTGGATAATATAAGACAATTACATACAATACAAAGAAAAATCAACATTGGTTGAGAGATATCTAAGAATGTGAAATTAATTTATAAGGAGATCAACGCGTATACCTAATATATTTCATAGAAATAGACATTTGCAAGCTCTTTTGAATTATCAATTTTTGCTTCAACAGCTTAAATTATAGAACGTCGCTTTAATCATTTGCGTTTTTATAATGCCGGAGCCAGACATAGCTTCGTTTGAATGATCATATAGTGTGGCCGGGAACTTTGTGTAACTACGCAAAGTGTTGTAGAACTTTGTAGTCTTCAAGGACAAAAATGTACAAACACTGAACTATGTCTGGCTTCGGCATAAGAAATGCGTAACTGTGTATGCGAAGCGAAGAAGCTGACAATTTACAATCAAATTATTCAACAATAATGGTCGTATAGACATAAAGTTACCCTTCTTCGCCTCCATTAGCAAATGTATCATGTCCGGGCGTACGATGTTGTGGATTTCCCTTTCCTTCATCGTTTGTCCAACTAACTCCATGAAGAAATTCTTTGTTTTATTTGTGAACAAGGTAATATTTAATCTCTGTAAAAAACAAACAACATATTTAAATGAGCAACTAACAAAGAATAAAAGTATCTTGGAAAGACACGTAATTTTACTTACTTTAGCAATAGCAGGACACGCGGCCATAGCAAAGAACATGAGCATCTGCTTAAATTTGAAGGTAGTTGCAACCTTTCCCATTTCGTAAAATTGGTTATTCTCATCAGTGTGGGAATCAACCTTCAAACCGAAGGCGCAAGTGGCGATAACATCATTAGCGTAGCGTGATGTCAAGTCCTTGCAGTCCACCTCGATGGCTGCACCTAAATTAAAAACGGTTAACACTATAACAACTAATAGGTAGTGCTTACGTACTGTCCAAGCACATGCGGTGTTGAGATCTTCAAGGAAAAGCCATACTCATTTCTCAGAGATCGTCAACGCTGTGGGGTTTCTGGTAATGTAGCTGTCTATGGATGTTAGTAGCGACCTATAATAATTAGAGGTACCGCTTGCCCGTTTAGCCCTTTTAATTTTAACTGAATACACAGAAATAAAAAATATTTGTTCTTCTGATCAACAGATGTCATTTAAGTAGTAAATAGCTTAATAATAAACTTTTTATTTTGAAGAGGTAGAATGTTTAATTGGATTCATTGGTCGTTAAAGTCTAAAAGTCTATAATTGTGTGTCATTTAGTCCTATAAAATAAAATTGATATAAAACTCACCATCTAATTCCTTAATTTTCTTTTTCAGTGCCCGAATCATCTGTTCTCCAACTTCTTCCATGAAGGGCACCATCAGCTTTATCTTGGAGCTGGTGAATGCTGGACTCAATGTTGACCGCATATCTTTCCATTCCTGACCTATATAGCCGAAGATCGGGCTAAGTGGCGCGCCTTGGGAGAAGCATACATCCAGCAGTGGAATGCTGCAAACTGATGATGATGATTTACTTAGTTTAAGTTAAAATTGGTACATACATATTTTTCGGCGTTGGCGTTATATATAAGCGTCTTAAAGTCAATCAGTTATATTTAAATTTATTTGTCTACCAACACAGATAAATCCTTACATATTATAAAACAAAGTCCACCGCCGCATCTGTCTCTCTGTTCGTGATGAACCCAAACATATATGTATTTTACGTGTTAATATTTAGATAAAAGCGAAAGGTCAACCTGAAAAGCTAACCTGACACGAAATGTCGAAAACCGCGGGACGTACAATGAAGAAATAGGAAAAAAGAGGAGGTAGTTTACAGTTAGTAGACATCAGCTTTGAAATGATTTTTAGAAACTATTTTATAAGGAATTTTAATAACCAATATCCAGTCAAAATGTGTCCATAATTATAAGAGATAATCGATGTATGTGGACAACTGGATACTTCTAAACTTCTAGCGTAAATACATTTGCCTCGATTTGTCTAACGAGATATGTTTCTTTTAAATGTTTTTTAAAACATGCTGTAGTACGGTTTAGTGATCGCAAAAGTGGAGGAATGTCGTTCCAAATCTTAGCAGCTGCTACGCTAAAACTACCCTATACATTCTTTACAGGTTGCATCGTACAATAATAAAGATTGATGAGCCATGAGTTAGGTACTAGTTGGAATAAAATCGCAAATGTTTCGCGCATATTCAATTGTAGTGAAAAACTGAGCCTTAATAGCGCAACGGTATAAGGTATTAGATAACTTAATGCCTTTGTTATAGGTAACAGACGCCTGTTATACACAAATATATTTGTTAAGGAATGCATAATTATATACATATGGATAATACACCCAGACTCGTGAGATCCACGACGTAAGACTCCCAAGGCGGGGGTCGACTCAGGAAGACCTTTAGTCTTCCCTGCGTTCGACGAGGTCCTACAAAAAAGGTCCCTTTCTGGGAGAGACCCTCTGCCTCCCCCCCCCCCCCCACTCCCGGCGACCGGGTCGGGGCCAAGCGGGCCCACATAAAGAATTATTGCATGCTCTTTAGCTGAATGTGAAGTACATTTTCTTTTTTTGTAACTACTCCGTACTCATATTCGTAATTAAGTATATAATCCTCAAGACTCAAATTAAAAAAAAAAAAACTCAATATAAACGGAAAATAAAGTTCCGAACATTTTACAAAACTTACAATACTTCAGAATAATACTTGGAGTATCACTCCAAGTATTATTCTGAAAAATTTTACCCATTTTTTATGTTACACATACGATTCGGATCTGTTGAAATGAGCAAGCAAGGAAAGATGTCGCACGTATAATTATATTTATTTCGCATTTTATCACTTCACAGCAATCTTATTTGGCACTAATATATACTTCACAATAGCAGAGCTTCCGATTAACTTGTTATACAAATTATTGATATCTCCCAAATGCATAGCGCTCGGCATTTATAAGAACTACCCCCGCCACAATTATGAATCGAACTAATGGAGAGGCCATCATAGTCAATTGACCTACTCTTTAATATTAATGTTAGCAATGGCACATAATCATATTGAGTTATTACTGATCAATCTCCATACAAATTGAAGTAAACTTTACCAACGCGTAAAAGTTAGAAAACTCGCACTAAGCACTCAGGATGTCGGATTTCTGTCAGTAATTTAATGTATGCAATTTTAATTCTTTCACTGTTTAGATAAAGATAAAAAAGATCCGCGAGTTCAAAGTAAGAAAATACTTACATATCTTTAAATAGTGGAAACCGTAACTCTTTTGTATAAATCGGAAATTTTGCACTATAATATAAAACGAGCTGTTTCCCTCGACTACGTTCGCGACAAGTCTAATTTATTATTATTCTAAGCATTACAAGACTTAACTTTACCTTATTTAAAAAATATTATCATAAAAAGGCGTACTAGTTCTCGCGTGGAAACTTTAACTCGTTGAATTACACACCTCAGTATGAATGGAATATTATGTAATAAAAGATACAAAAGATTCTATACAAATAATACTTTTGGTCACAAGATGGAAAAGAGCGATGTGAGAAAGTTTGTAAATAAAAATGAAGTTACTCCAGTTTGTTTACAAATAAACTATTTCAATTTTTCATAAGATCGGCGTGAAGTGGCGACAATGCTGTCAACTCAAGTGATGGTATTTTTGCCGGATTTTGTTCGGTTTGTTAGACTTCCCGGCGGCCTAATCTCGTCGCTAAAGGCCGCCAACGCGTCTGCGCTAGTCTTCTGGTGGTGCCGATCTCCATTGGCGTCGGTAGTAACCTATGTGAACCGCCTGCTCGTATAACTAGATAACAAGGGGCAAAAGGGCATGGGGTTCACTCGAGTGACTACCGGCGCCCATGGACAACTGCAACACCAGGCACTTTTATCAAAATTTCCTTTTCATAAAATGGAACCAAAATAGTATTCGCATTTTCACCGGATTCTTTATCTTTAACGGGCGTTTTTCTTTTGCATTCTACTTCCAAACTGTCCAGTGAAATATTACTGCTTCTAATTATTTTTTTATCCATTATTTATGGATGCAACGTTTCGTGTAAATTAAGTTATTGACGATGATAATCAATGTTTAATAAAATCGGCCATCAATTTGCGGAATTGCTCCTCATAATAAATAAGTATAATAATAAATAAACTTAATTGGTGTATTGTTTAATTTTATATTCTAGTTATATATATATTTTATATTCTAGTTATATATATATATATATATATATATATAACTAGAATATAAAATTAAACAATACACCAATTAAGTTGCCACTTAAAAAATTTCACATAAAGAAGTATGTTAGCGAACGTTAACAACTAAGTTAAAGAACAAGAAAAACAATAACATAAGTGAACTAAAATCTAAACAGAGAACAATCAAATTAGTAGCTTCGTACAAATAGTTTCAGTTAATTGCGTTTTGTTTAATTGTAATCAAATTAAGTTTTTAACAATTCTTTAAATTATAAAATCGTGTTGTTTACTGTTAATTCTTTGCATTTTAATAAAGCTAATATCGTCACGTTGTTTGTCCGCGATGGACTCCTAAACTACTTAACCGATTTGAATAAAATTTGCACATCGTATGCAGTTTGATTTAAATTGAAAGATAGGATATCTTACAACTCAATTTATAGTCGCAAATAAATATGAGACGTTAATTTTACTCGGACAAAGTTTGACTGTCCCGTTGGCGTAGTGGGCAGTGACCTGGCTGTCTGCTCCGGCGGCCGTGGGTTCTATTGCTACCTCGAGTCTGGGTGTATTATCCATATATTTCTAAAAAAAAATATTTGTGTATAACAGGCGGCTATTACCTATAACAGAGGCATTAAGTAGTCTACCTTAGGAACATACGTCCGTGTGTCATATATTCTTGTATATATTTATAAAATCGCGAGCACAGCTAGTAATATATATATGATATGTATTTTTGGCACAGTTTATTGCAAGGAATGTCAACTACCAATAACCCAGTATAATATAATTGGTTATAAACTTTATATATCTTCCCATTAATATCTGCTCGGGTGACATAACTATGTGAATCGATTCTGCACATACTGCGAGCCCACATTAATGAATATCTCATGCATTTTAATGGACGCTTGCAAATAATGGGGTCATCTAGAAAATTATTTTAGACATTTCTTGGGCCGTAATCATATCACTTGAATAATCTATGCGAGAGGTAGAGGCCTAGATGCACAGTATAATTTATGCGTGCCACCGATTCAGTCATATTAGAATCGTAATTTATAGCCGTAATGCTGCCATTTAAGTATACAATGCAACCTTAAGTAAGCCTATTAAAAATTTTGAAGAAACTTGTCCGCTATTTAAGAAGGGAAGACACGTAGAAAAGAAATCTGTTATATTTGAGGTATAAGTTATACTATCACATATGATTTGTTGGAATCAATTACCAGCGTCTGTATTTCCGAACGGATACGACTTAGGGACCTTTAAGAAAAGAGCATACTCACTTCTCAAAGGCTGGCAACGCACCTGCGATCCCCCTGGTGTTGCAGTTGTCCATGGGCGCCGGTGGTAACTTAAGAGTACCGCCTGCTCGTTTGCCCCTTGTTATATTAAAAAAAAAAGATTTATTATGTTAAGTTGTGTCAAAGGTTTTTATTTGATTTGTTTTTTTTTTCTCCTTTAATAAAAAAGTTGTTATAAATTTATCTTTTCTATTGCTGTTGTTTTTTTTTTAATTTAAGTATAATTTGTTTATAATAAGATTTAGATTTTACTCTCTCTAAAACTTAAAAAACAAATGAAAGAATTCTTTCATTTGTTTTTCCATTTCTGAGAATAAGAATAGTATAAAATTCAATTTCGGTTAGTAAGTGTTTGTTTGATAGTAGCAAATGTACAACAATAAGATGGACATGGCACCCACACACCGAATCTAGAAATTGCTAAGAAATTCGACTTCTCGTTCAATTTTATTTCCGGTTAATAAGTATAGTCGAACAAGAAATTGCTTTGCCACGCTAAGGTCGAATGTTGTTTACACGTCAATTGGTTATAAGGCTTATTTTTGCATGTTATGCGTTATGTACATTTCTAACAAAAGCTAGTAACAAGATGCTATTTCCAATAAATTCCAATTTCTGCGAAGTAACAGTGATATGCCATTTACATCTCTCTCAACAAACGAAAGTATCTGCCTAAACCATGGCCTATATAAAATCCGGTACCACTCCAACAAATATAAGATCAATCTAATCGTAACAAGAAGCTATTTCCAATAAATTCCAATTTCTGCAAAGTAACAGTCATATGCCATTTACATCTCTCTCAACAAACAAAAGTATCTGCCTAAACCATGGCCTATATAAAATCCGGTACCACTCCAGCAACTATAAGGTCAATCTGATCGGACCGTGATAGTAACAAGAGGCTATTTCCAATAAATTCCAATTTCTGCGAAGTAACAGTCATCTGCCATTTGCATAGATCCACGCTCTATCCGTGACGTGAGTGTAACGGATCTTGTAATATTTTATGGTAAATTTAATTCAGCAATTTATTGCATGTAACCGGTCAGGGTTGTCGATTTTATTACGATACATTAAAGTATGTATTTAATTTTATTGTTTATTAGCTTATACTAAGTTAAGCGATTATTTATTTATAGGAATTCATCTGACGGATGAATGTAAGATGTGTTTTAATTGAGAAAGTGGTGACACATATCATACTAGCGGAACCGACAGACGTTGTCTTGCCCTAAAGGTTACTTACTATTTGCTACATTCTATTATCCTATAGCATTATTCTCTGTTCCTGTACCCGTTCCATTTCATTTTCGCTTTCGCTTTGCCATTCCTTTTTTATTATACAAACCTTGTCGTTACAATAACGAACACAACACAAAATAAATTATCAAATTTGGTGCGGTTGTTCGGAAGTTATGCAGGTGCAAACATTTCGGCGACTCACTTTTATTTACGACTACAAATTGAGATGTAAACTATTCTATCTTTCAAGTTGTATAAAATTGCACACGGTGTGCAAATTTGATTAAAATCGGTAAAGTAATTTTGGAGTCCATCGCGGACAAACAACGTGACGCGTTATTTATACATAATAAAATATATGTATGTACATCCTCACACTTTGTTTCAAAAACGAACTGGCCGGTCGCGAATTATGATAAATTCTTTATTGTAAAGAACCTCTAAAGGTTTAATAATGCGACACTAGGATCATACCATATTGAGCTGGGCAGGGAAAGAAGCACTGGCAGTGAAATGAGTGTTACTGGCCATTATAAAGGTTATATATATTCGCTTGTCTTTATTCGCGTATTTAAGCAAAGTGTTTATTTTGTCCTCTTTTTCACAATCGAAAAATCTCGATGCGGACGGAGAAGTATGAAATTTGTCTTAATTACAGTTAGCATAGAGGAGTGTGAGCAAACGATACCTATCACCTAGCATAAGTAGAAATCTATGATTCGACTGTTATATCATTAGACATCCCTCAAAGTATTTAAATAAATATTCTTGAAAAAAACATTGTTTGTGTTGTAAAGGCGCTGCCGTATCGTTCATACAATTGCCATTAAGCTTTGGCAAATTATAAAATAAATTAACACATTCTAAAAAAGCTATTTCTAGTGCCTCTAACTTACGAGAAAACTCCAATTACAGAGTGCCACTTTCATCCGCAAAGAAAAAAAACTATTCTATACTCGGGTTGCAGCATTACACCGATTTTCCCTCGTATTCATTCGCGGATTAAAGCAAAGAAGTTTAGCTTCTCATGCATGTCATGGATTTCCGCAAAGTAACGCCTGATTCTATCAATTATTATGAATATGCTCCTATAATGAAATTCAATTACAAGTATTAAGAAAATAAATAACTAATACGTAAGACTATAAACACACCGTCGTCTGTTTCTATGATACGTAACGTAACAACTGTGTTATGGGCAACTGATTTTCTTTTAAGGTTTTTCATATTAGGTTGGCTCAGTATAAGCTTTTTTTTGGTAACCAAATTTGTTCTAATATAATGCACTATTTGTGAAGGTCTTTTTAAAAACATAATATTAATCCTTATTCAAAAACTATTTTTAAACCATTAAGTGATAAGAGTGGCACACGTGGACGAAGTAGCGGGATACAGCTAGTTTATGAGTTAAAATGAGAAAGTCATTAAAAAAACAGTCGCGGGCCATATTGGAAGTAAATAGGCCTAAAGCATTCAAATAATGTCATCACCTGACATTCATTGAGTCATTGTCAAGAACTTTAACGAGATCAAAGCGGTGACGTAAGTCTAGTGTTGTTATTACACGAACAATTTTTTTTTTGATTGACGATCAAACACTTTTTAACAGTAATTTTACATTTAGTAAATCTTTTTTAGGTACTTGAAGAGTAAAGAATTTCTTTTTTTATATATTATACTTATCTTTCGTGTATTTATTTTAATGCTCGAGAGATTTCATGAAATAGTCGCATTTCAGCAACCAAATTTCGATACCTAAATTCGACCAAATCGTTGAAAAAAGTGAAAAAACTATATCTGCAAGAACTATTTTTGAAAGAGTGGCTAACGAGTTTCTTGCTGGTTCGTCTCGGAGTTCGACTCTTCCGAATCAGTGGTAGCTTTTAAAATAAATTGACGATCCAAAAGAGCTAGTAAAATTCTACTCGAATAAAATATCATTTGAATTTGAATTTATACTGAAGTAATCATGAACAATTATTCACACACCCGAAAAACAAACCATTCCAATTTAAAACACCTCCGTTTTTGATATTCGTCCAAAGAACCGACCATCTACCACCCGGTCGCACCCAGAGCAACTTAACTTAACGATCGACTCAAATGCCGACCACTGATTAGGCCACGACCTCCACATTTTTGAGCAATACACTATACATACAATAATAGTAACTAATAAGTAATAAAGTTTGAGCGAGCAACGATTGATTTTTAGTATGGTTTAGATAGAAGATGGATAATACACATTCCATACAGATATAAGAGAACAATATAGCCCTCCATAGCTCATAATAGACAGTCATTCGAGGTATTTAATACCAATAACTTAAACATACCTCAAATTTCATCTACCTCCAATTTAAACATATCTCAAATTTCATCTTTATATGTCCCGTGGTTTTCGTGATTTCGTATTAGGCGACTTTTCGCTTTTATATATATAGATAGACTTGTTAATTAAAAACATTAGGTTTTGCCCAAAAATCGTCATTAGCATATGGGCGTTTACGTATGTACGCCACATATCCTTAACTTGAGTGCAAGTTCAGATAGTTTACTGAAGATAATTTTTTGTTTTTCAAAGTTAATAATGCAGTGAGGGCTGGGGTCAGCGAATTTCATGCTGTGGTGCACATGTTATTGGTCGGTCGCAATGATGGCATTAATGACATATCGTGTTTGCAGTGCTACCATCATTGCTAACAGTATGATGAATTTTATTGGTGGTTGTTAGGGCGGCAATGAGCCTCAATAGCTCAACGGTATAAGGTATGAACTGAAATCCCAAGGATACCCTGTTCAAACCCCACCGCCGTTGGGGTATTGTCGCACCCACACCTAATACAAGCTTTTAATTTAAGCTTAGTAGGAGGGTCTGGTCGTGCAGATGTCCATGGGCGCCGGTAGGAACTTCGGTGCCTGCTGCCTGCTCGTTTGCCCCCTTGTAACATAAAAAAAAAGTTACTCATCATGACGTCACAAACAAACTTACATCAACATCTATATATTTATCAATAGTGAGAATCTCATATAGACTGTTTTAGTTTATCTTAATAATGATCACGTAAAAGTAGTGGCATACGAAAGAGACGTTAATACTATAATAAAATAGGTGAAGCCGTCTAAGGGGTGGTGGTTACATGAAAATTAGGTGTTCATAAGAGCGGGCGAGTGTATCCCGCCCCAGGCGATATTTACAACCGACTTGTATTAAAATATGCTTAGGTTTATGTTGGAACGAATTATCATATATTTAGTGTGAAAACATTCTAGTATGTTATTTTACTATGGTAAATATTCATATATCATTGTTTGTATGTCATATACGTATTCACATATGTATAGGTCTTAGACCATTAAAGTACCTGTTTAATAAATGGTGATTGGAGCATTAAAAGATACATATATTTGAGAAATAGTATATAGATAATATAAAATAAACACTTGAAATAGCCTTTACACCTCCTAATCTGGCCCTATGGAAAATTCCGTTGATTGTCTTCTAAGTTTGAACTACCTCCTTGCCAAATTTCATCTTTATACGTCCCGCAGTTTTCTAGATTTCGTGATAGGTGACCTTTCGCTTTGATACATACTATTTGTTCTTCTCCCGAAGAAGATGTTACATACAGGATAATAGTAAAATATTAGCTAAGTATGCATCTATTATCCGATCAAATTACAAAGCTCCAAATGACTTATTAAAGCGCTCTACCCTATCTAACACCGGTACAATATTTACGTGTTTTTGGTACATTGGTACATTCATTGCCTATCCACAATAAATAGAGTTATTTAATGAAGCGATAAAATATAATTTAAGAAGTGCTTTATCGGTCCAGACAGAACAGTATTAGAAATAGCCATGAATATGAAATATGTATATTACGTCTTATTCTACATCAAATGTTATTAGATTTCTTATCAACGTCTATTGGTTTTTACTGTCACTGAAACTTTATTACATTATATCTCATTTGAATTTCGGATCTGAAGCAAGAATCATTTCTCTTTCAGACTTAATATAAAACGTAGTAAAAATATCCTTTAGAGTACGCAGTGAAGTCTGTCTTATCGATAAAATATATCTAAGCTTCGGAGATTTTTGCCTTCATATAAATAATATCTATTAACAGTACTTTCCTCTATATAATCTAGTACCTAATTTATAAAGTTATTACTTATTAGGAAATAAAACTTTAAAAATAAAGCTCGAATGTCAAAACGGTCACCCAATATTAGGAAAATAACGTCTGTGGAATAAAGGATTTTCGCCTCAGGCTCTATAATAAAGTTATGAAATGTAATGAAAGATATCGCGCAGACTCAGAAGTTTTCTATTGATCAAATTAGTTTCTCATATTACAAGCTTGGACAAGTTCGAACAAGTTCAAATGGCTTAGTAATAAACTCGAAAATTTCTTATTAAGGCATTAATATGTTACAAGAAATGGGATAAATTTATTTTTAAAATAAAAAAATATATATTGAATGTCTTTAACAATAGGCAGATGATTTTTAGAAAGGGTTAGTTTGTCGGAATCCCTTTTTTACAGTCACGCCAAAGTATCTTTTCGTTATCGCTAAAGTATATTAGTCCACTACTTTACAGTAGGCTTTGCTAATTCACATCCTGTAGTTGTAGTTGTATTTTAAGACCATTTGTGGTATCAACTAAGAGCCACTGTGCTTAGTAAAGAGGAAATGACAGAGAGTGAGATATCCTTTTAAATTAGGGATCTAAATCCTATCCCTGACCTCAGCGGGTTATTGTCGCAGACACTCTTAGTACAGACTTTATGCTTAGTTGAAGAGTGAACAACGATGTTAGATACACCCGAAAATCTAAAAATGTAGTCGAAAAATTGTTAAAACATTCAAATTATAAATCTTGTTACATCCGTAATTTAATACAAATTAAATATTTGCTGGAAATCATTTTATATTCTAACAAATTCGAAATTCAAAATGTATGTTATCCTTTTATCGTTATCCCTGTAATCTCTAAACCATTTTAGGGATTAAAATGTGTAATTTTTTACGCAGATGTTATTGATTGGATTCTGGACAATTTGATTGACCAAACGCGCACAAGGAGAAGCGTTATCAAAAAATTGAAGGAACTCGGCCTTATTTTTAAAGCACCTACTAAAAGAAGCAATCGGGAGAAGAAGGAAAAGGTGTCCAAGGAGTTTACCGAAGAAGAGGATGAACTTTTGAGAGAGCTTTGGAAACAAAACGAAGATACGACAGGTATGTTAACTCCTACATTGTTGACTTTATCGTTTCGTTTGATATTTTATTTGGGTTATTCCTTTTATCAATCTATAATAATATTATAATGAGGAAATATTTAATTGTTTGTTTGCACCGAATACGCTCTGAAACTACTGGACTGATTTGAATAATTCTTTCACCAGTAGAATCCTACATTATCCGTTATGAACATGTGAGAGAGAGAACATGGATCGGCTACGAGGTAAAACAATTAATAGATATATAGGTATTGTAAATATACATAGAAAAATAGAATTTTTATAATCCCGTAGTAATGTTTTAGCCATTTTACTCAGAAACTGAAACGCTGCTACTGCCTGTGCAATATCGAATGTTGTATAGGTTTTAAAGCAAAATTTAATGACATAAATGTAAATTTTCCCGACTAGTTATAATTACCCCAAAATAGCGGCTGGTTGTATCAAATTATATATCTTTAAATCAATTGTAACTTCTTCAATGATGAGACACATAATTGTCCTTTACCTTGACACGATTTGTAATAAAGTTGGCAGGCAATGCTTTAAACAGCTACATGAAAAATATTATAATTAGAAATAGGTAGCAATTTACAAATTTACAGACTTCAAAAACTACCAAACTAGTTGTTATAAACTTATTATATTTCTGTCAAACGTTGGCAACAAAATATTTGACATTGGCAAAATTAAATATAACTTAGTCCCAGATGAACTGTAGCTGCCTAATCACCTTTGTTGTAAATTGAATTAGTCCATTAGTCAAAAAACGGGTCCACCGTAAATGTTCGGGGCTAAATCTACGGCTCTTTATAGAAAAAGCTCTAAAAGAACTTTAAATGAGTTCACGGGATAAAATATTTTATTGCTAGGGTTCGCACTTTGGGAGTTATTCGAATAAAAATATACTCGTCGACTTCGAACGCTTTGAAATGTTCGTGCTCCATACAAAACAGGTTTTCTCGTTAGCTTTCGAACTTGGAAGGCATCTCCCACTTGTGTTGCAGTTGTCCATGGACGTCGATAGCGACTCAAGTGAATGCCGCTTGCTGATTTGCCCCTTGTTACATAAAATGAAAAAAAAGTATATCTGTATAGGTGACGCTTGCCTACTTTCCACGACCGCTGTCGGCACAAGGTATTGATCGGACTCGCGTTCTATTGACAAGGCCTCGCCTCGGCAATTCGAGTGTTAGCCGTGCCTGTAATTTCTATCGTAATTTATCCAAAAAAAATTCCATACATATTTTTGCACCCGAATTTCAATGTAAAAACTATTGCGTGGTATTTTATTTTCTTAGAGCTGTTTTTACTTTCCTGTATTTAATCTAACTTCTAACTCATTCTAAACCGTATGTAATAATGCAACGCGTTCACGTCGTGGGTCCTTACGCGAAAGCCATAAGCGGCCGGCACCCACCTGCACGAGCGCGGCGGCCGCGGCGCTGTTGAGCAGTCTTTCATACTTTAATGGCCTTTTTAAGTGATTTTTAATAAAACGACACATATTTACAATTATCCTGGTATATAATTGTAAATATAAATTATATTTCACAAGTATCTGATAAAGTTATCTAGGCGGCAGCAAAAATATTTTCGTTTACATAATAAACAAAGCATTCGAAACATTATCCGCTTCACAGATTCAATGCTTTCACAAATGTTAGTTCTGTTACATTTTTTATTTCTATTTATATTTGTTTATAGTTCTGTTTGTATCTAATACATCGGAAAAAAAACTGTCGAAATACAGTCATTGGAAGTAATAAAAGTGGCCATGACCGCGTCAAGGTGATATAAAGGAGTTCCGTATCTGACACGCGATAAAATTATTTGTGAAATAACTTCATAAGTAGTTATCCGTTTCCGTTAACAAAAAAAATCTAATGAGTTTTTACCCTGTTCCATCAACATGGAAAAGAAAATTTCAAGCCTGTACATCTAATAGTTTGGAAACCCTAGGGGAGGACTAACTTGCAGGCGGACAGACGGACGGATAGAGCCACTCTTTGTAGACACAGGTGGTATGTTGATTCGTTCTTAATGTCTAGCTTTGAATGCTGTTACTTTTTTTTCTCGTGATAGAGTGTATTGAGACTAAGAGACATAATTTTTTAGCGTATAAGGTTTTTGTTTGCAAAGTGTAAGAATTATAATATCGGAGCCAATGTGTGATAATAATATATAGGGATAATGCCGGAGCCAGACATAGCTTCATTTGAATGATCATGCAGTGTGGACGGGGACTTTGTGTAGCTGCGCAAAGTTATGTAGAACTAAAATGTTGCTACAGTCATATACGTGAAGTAGTAGGAGATAGACGCTTCGATTGTATTATATGTCAGAAATACACATATACATACACAAACACACATTCCCACACGAGTAAAACATGCGTGCTTTGGATTACTGTTTTGACTATCATTTATTTAAATATCTTACTCTAAATACATTTTTAAATATTAATATAAAAATAAAAACATTTAAAAATATATAAAAAATAGATGACCGCCGGAGGCGAGGCAAGGACCCAAGCAACCGGTGGTTAGGGCCGTTGGGGTATTGTCGCCCCCAATCCTAATACAAGTTTTTAATTTAAACTTAGTGGGAGTGGAAAAGGGAATATTAGACATACCTAAAAAGTATTCTTAATATTCTTTAAAGAGAAAAAAAAAGATGCGTTGCCAGCCTTTAATGACGAATTCAGGCCATGGGAAGTCTCACAAATCGAACGAAACGCGACAACAATACCATTCTATAGACAGATGTAGGGGAAAGGGATTGAGAAAAAGGATATAAAGGTAAATGGGTAGGCGAGAAAGGATGTTGGAATTAATTACTATATAACATCATTTGTACCACATTCTTGCAAATAAAGATATGATTATGATTATGATTATGATAATGATAATAGAAGTAAATAGTAAGTAGCCCAACGTTCGGGCGGAACATCGTCTGCCGAGTCCGCTAGTAAAAATATAAAAAAGATAAAATGGAAATAAAGGAAGATATTGAATATGATATACCGACTTGTGACAGTTTACAACGGCCCATTTACAATCTGGAGTCGTAAAGGCGTTGATACTAACGTTAACGGTCAGCGACAACAACACCATCACTTGACGTGACAGCATTGCCGCCACTTCACGCCGATCTCATGTGAGAAAGAGGTACTGGAACCCGGACGCGCCGGCCTAATTCGGCTACAAGCATGGCTCTACCTCTAATTACGATTAATAACACAAAGTGACATTAATCGGGTCCCACTGTTTTATGTGCCTTCCGAAAGACGGAGGGTTCAAATCTCTATTAAAATTTTATGAAATTGGTCATTTGTGTACCTATATTGTAAAATTTATTGACCATTACAAAATAGTAGCATTAATTTTCTGGACCTCTGGACCTAACTAAATAAAGAAATTGGTTACATTCTTATGGCGCCCGTAACGAGGACAATTTCTGTGAGTGATTATGCCTATATTCTTAGAGGAAGCATCAGTGAAGTAGGATTAAACAATTTAATATCGTTTATTTATTTTTCATTTAAAAGACAATTTTACAACATCTGTTAAATTTTAATTTCAATTTAAATGTTAATTTAAAAACACCTGATTATGTTTGTTTTTCTTTTAATTGTTTATAGCAAGTATTGTATTAAAGTAATTTAATTTACTTTAAATTTTTGTTCAGACCAAGTTTAATTAATTTTACATAAATTTTGTAATTTAAATTTAATTATGTATAATTCAGTTAGAATTATTTAAGGTTAAGTAATTAATGTTTGTTTATTGCATTCATATTTCATAGTTTTGTAATCATAGGAAAACCTTCTTTATTATTTCATATTTCATTGATTTTGTAAAAGACGCTTACCTGAGCTTGATATATTTATTTCCGTTCCCTTATCGTTTCTTTTCTTTATCGTCATGTCTGATTCGGATATTCTGGTGTCGGAAAGGGAGGATATTTTTGCCGCCGTCCAGACAATTTTTAATAAATCTCGATCTTTAAATATCGACACGGTAGTAGATTTTAAGCCAGTGTATGATAGGCTAGTCAATTATGAGCCACGGTTTGAGAAGATTCAATCCGAAATACGGGTATATAACGCAACGGTAAAAGACAGAAAAGATAAGATCGAAACCACAGCAGTGCAAGACTCGTTCTTTGAATTAATAGATGCCGCTAAAGCAAATTATTATAAATTGTTGGAAGCGCGTAGTCCTCCTGAAAATAAACCTGATATTGATTTTATCCCTATTCGTTCAGTGCCTCAGGAACTACCAAAAATTGATTTGCCGTTATTCTCGGGAAAATTGGAGGAATGGAATGGGTTTTACTCTTTGTTCGACTCCATGGTTCATCGAGAAGAATCGTTACCGACCATTCGTAAATTTCATTATTTAAGGAGTTGCTTGCGTGATGAAGCTCTGTCACTTATCTCGGGGTTCGCGCTAGATGCAGCTAATTATTCCCTAGCTTACGATACCTTGGTCTCGAGATATCAAAATAAAAGGCGTCTTGCTAGCTTTTACATCAAGAGGGTGATGGATTTCACACCCGTAAGTACCTCTTCAGCTGCTAATTTGCAGAGATTTTTATCGGAGCATGAAAACAATTTTTCTGCGTTATCGGCTTTAGGAATTGAAGACATGGGAGATTTCATTAAATTGCATTTGGCCCTCACAAATCTAGACCCAGGAACTAGAAGAGCGTTCGAAGAACGTATAAAGTCTACCGATATTCCTACTTATAGAGACTTGATCAATTTCATTACTGAACGATCTAGAGTACTGGAGCTGATGGCTCAGGAAACCCGATCAGAAAAGTCTCATGCAAAAGAGATGTCCCGCTTCGCAAACCCCACTAAACAAGACAATTCAAAATCAAGGGGAGAACCAATATCATCAGGCATCTTTAGTGTTTCGCCTTTAGATTCTGAATTGTCGAACGAAACCAACGTTGCTGCTTACCGAGAAAATCACAATTCTCAATCTGACCAAATGAGATCTAAACCAGTTGGTTCTGGGGAGAGTTTATTTCCACCGACTAAAGTAAGACCCAGGGATAGTAACGTACCGATTCTCGACAATAAAGCACCAATAGACCCACAGCCCAGTGTAGCAGTTAAAAAATTAACTTGCTGGAATTGTAATGGACCTCATGTGTATTCGAGATGTTCTTTACCCCGTAAGTTGTTTTGTTATCGTTGTGGTAGTCCGGGAGTTTCTATTCGTGCCTGTTCTAAATGTACTCCGGGAAATGGACAAGGGAATCGGAAGTAGGGGTCATTCCTGTTCCCATCGTTTCATCTGACCCACCGATTATCGATTCATCTCTTATCGCTCCTTATCGTATTCCTTTATGTACCTCTAAGTCGGATCTCGTTGCTCCATGTATCGTCTCGAATTCTTCAGAAGACTCTACCGTATCTTTTCGTACCTTGCCGTCGCCTAAACAGCTCTACATGGCCTTTCGAATAGAGAAGTATGGCCAAAGAAGCCCGACTCATTTGGCCTTGTTTGATCCTGGTTCCACGACCTCATTTGTTGGAGCAGGAGGTGTGGAAATTCTCCTTCAAATGGGATATACCGTTGAGGAAATTCCCAAATTTAATATTTGTGTCGCTAATGGAAGTACAAGTATCGTCAGTCAACGATTTTCTATTCCGATTACCATCGAAGAGAGATGTTATAACACTATACTTCATGTTTTAACTACGCTTCCATTTACGTTTCTGTTAGGGTTAGACTTTATAATCAACACTAACATGTGCATGAATCTTCGTGAAGCAACCTGGTGGTTTCATGATGACCCTGACTATAACTTTCCGTTTCGTCAAGATGTTCCATTAGTTGGAGTTGAAACATCTAAAATATGTGGCATTACTTCACTTAATCCTTCAGAAAAGTCGGATCTGGATAGAGTAGTGAGTGAAGGTCTGTTAACTCTTCAAGACTCTCCAGGGTTAACTACACGCATTAGCCATAAAATAGATGTTAAGGGTGCCCAACCTATCAAGCAACGCCCCTACCACTACTCGCCTAAAGTACTTGAGGCGATGTATCAAGAATTGGATCGGATGTTGGAAGAAGACTTAGTGGAGCCTTGTCAATCTCCCTGGTCGTCACCGGTAGTAATGGTTCGCTAGGGATCAGGTTACCTGTTTTGTATAGATTTCCGTAAAGCAAATGAGGTTACCTGCAAGGATTCGTATCCCATGCCTAATATGACAACTCTTTTGGATGGACTTCGACAGGCTAGATATCTCTCCAAATTTGACCTCAAGCAGGCATTTTTACAAGTTCCCCTAGCCGATGAGTCTAGTAGAGGCATCACGGCATTTACAGTTCCAGGAAGAGGATTATTTAATTTTACAGTTATGCCGTTATACCTCAGATAGGTTTAGTATTTGTCATAAATATTTTGTTGCACCTCTCTTTTCTTGTACCTCCGTGGTGAGGTAGGTTGGCAGAAAATACTTTAAGCATTAAGCTCACCTAGTTTTACATTTGTTTTATTTTTCAAAATTTGCAATAAAGAGGAAAAAAGTAAAAAAAAAAAGATAATAAAGAAAAACATATTTACTTATAACAGTCGGCTTCGTGACGCCTTCCGGTTGGTCAAGGCCCAGAAGTTCCTGGTTCCTCGCCGCAAATCGTCTGAGATCAGAGGCCCCAACACGAACATTTCGAACCGAGTCGAAAAGTTCACTGTATTTAGGATGAAAATATTCGTGCTGCTATTTATGACAACCCCTTAGTGTCGACGCGAATTGCATTAGCTTTAATTAAAAGCGTGACACGATAAAGACTTGCCTCCTGTGGGCTCAGCATGAACATTTTCATCCTAAATACAGTCGACTCGTCGACTTCGAAGGTCACGCAGCAGCGGCTGGAACTATTTCGACGGAATCTTCACTCTTAAATAGCTGATTTAAAGAAACCGGTAAATATCTTTTTCAACATAAATATATTAGGCTCAATAAAGGGACTGTCTAACAATGAAAGATTTTTTTAAGTCGGACCAGTAGTTCTTGAGATTAGCGCGTTCAAACAAACCAACAAGCAAGAAAACTCTTCAGCTTTATGTATTAGTATAAAATAGAAGTCAGTATAGAATATAGATTTAAGTATATTTAAAACTTTCGAACAAATGAAAAATTATTAATCGAAATGCACTCTACGTCTACGTATAACTAGTCAGTTTAAATTCAATTAAGAGAGACGATTCTTGCGTTTAATTTTGTTATGGAGACATGAAATGAAACGTTTTATTTAAGTTACTAGTTGTTTCCTGCGGCTTCGTATGCGATAAATTAAGCTTGCAAAAGCCCTTAGATCTCATTAATCTGGCCCTTTAGAAAAGTCCGCTTCTAGCGGATATATACTCACTATTAATTACCTTTTTGTGAAATTAACGAATTTACGATATGCTGACGACACGACCCTCATAGCAGCTTCCGAAACCGAGATGGTGGCTCTGCTTTATGTTACAAGAACTAACGAGCAGGTGGTACACTAAAGTGACTAACAACGCCCATGGACATATGCACCACCAGACGGTTAGCAGGGTTTGCAAAGATATTTTTAAACATTTATTAGGGCTATTATTTTATTTCATAATGGTGATACCAAGCAGGATACAAGGATAAAGTTATTTAATATATTAAATTTAATGAAATAAAACAATATTACAAAGACCGACTCTACATTTCGCGCTCAGTCACAATCGAGTTAACAAAGACGTGAAATAGCTTTCTTTTGACAATTTTTTTTATGTAACCTAATGGCGTTTGACTTAACATTGGCAGAATGCGTGTTGCAAATATCGTCAATGATAGAGAACGTAAAAAGAAACTGAATATCGGTTAAAACAGATGCTTCGGTCACAATTATAAATGAAAATGTGTGTACGCGCGTAACTTCCGAACTACAGCACCAAAATTGATAATTATTTTTTGTTGTATGCGGTATTTTTAGGACAAGCTTTGTATACGTAAAATTGTCGGTCAGTTTTTTACGGATAATTTTCTCTTTTGGAATCGGATTTGAACCTCCGAACAACCCTACTACAAATAAGGGCATATGCTTTAATTTAAGTATTTTCAAATATTTTTCATTTATGAGAAAAAATCAAATTACGTAAAAATTCGCGAATAATATAAACCTACTAAAAGACCTCGGCTTGTCAAGAACTATCGTAAGTTCATTACTAGAAAGGACATCTACAGCCGCACTAGTAGGATCATACCAGATTTGGCTAGGCAGGGGAGGGAACACTGGCAGTGAAGGTGAGTGTTAGTGATACATACTCGCATCTAAAAATAACAATAAATAAAGTTAATATACCTAAAAACATTAATATAGATATAATATACAAAAACACACACACGTACCCTTACATTCACACATTATAATATAATACTTTATACACGCCAAAACACACAACGCACACAACCTAAGTTTATTGGATGTAATACTTCTATTTATTCTAATTAGATTCTAATTAGAGGTAGCGCCATGCTTGTAGCCGAATTGGGCCGGCGCGTCCGGGTTACCAGTACCTCTTTCTCACATGAGGCCATTATTTTAAAAATAGCTCTTACAAAAATGAGTTAAATACATTTGCATGTTAACTACAGACTACAAAGCGACTAAATTTCAAGCAGTTTTATATTTAATATAGTCTTCGACTATACAATACGCCTTACGAATAAGCGTTTTTTTAGCCTGTCGTTTTAATTTAAAAATAAACAGATTTAATATTGCAAGTGGAATTTTGTTAAAGAAGCATATAATCGCACCCACAGACGATTTTTGTATCCTACCCGGACTCAGGAACGGAGTCGCAAGTAGATAGAATTTATGTAATTGACATATTAAACTAATATAAACGACATTGCAAAACTAATATACTCGTAAATAACACATTCCTTTTTTAACTTTGGCCTGTCTGTTTGATGCGGATAATCTCAGAAACAGCTAGATTCGCCGCCAGAGAGATACTCTAATTTTAACAACAGAATAAAGGATAAGGAGATAGACTCTACAAAGGTTATTCGTAAAGTCAACCTTTGTAGAGTCTATCTCCTGATGATGCTTCGGTGTCGAAGCGAAACGTGCGTTGATCCTAATATCCGGTTCCCTAGACTGGCTCGTTGGCGCAGTGGGCAGTGATCCTGCCTTCCACTCCAGGGGTCGTGAGTTCGATTCCCACCTCGAGTCTGGGTGTATTTTCCATATGTATGTATTTAAATATATTTGTGTATAACAGGCGTTTCTTAACTATAACACAGGCATTAAGTTGTCTACCTTAGGATCAGACGTCGTGTGTCATACAGTCCTGTATACTTATTCATTTATTTTGTTTATTTATTGATGCAGCCAGTCGTAGCAACCATGAAAGACGCAGTTCGCGTGACTAAGTTCTGAGACTTTATGACTTGTCGTCACTCGAGAAGAAGATGAAAATGGAGAAGAAAGAAGAGTTAGAATTCATACCAGTCCTTTGAACATCCAGCGATGCCTGCTTACTGGATACATTGGATCCAGTACACGCGCTACTAGCGCTCGTAGCAGAAGAACTTCGCCACGGGGTCGACAGGGAGTATAGCTCCATTTCATTCTCTATGGGGATGGTGGTTAGTTGCGATGCTGGAGACTCAGTTTTGGGCTGTGGAAGTCAAAGTTCATTTAATGTTTTATCTGTCGTAAATCCATGATACATGCATTTAGCCATTTATGGCGTACAACAAAATAGTAAGTAGAAAGTTACACAACATAAATTAAAATTTAATAAACACTTTCGATTTTCAAATTCAATTACACGTCTATAGTCAGTAATTATGTCCATTGGGTATACTAATACGTAAAGCGAAAACTTTCGGTACCATTGTACGCAAAATTGCGCGAACGGAGGATATGAAATTTGGCACAATTATAGTTTATATAGAGGAGGGTGTGCGAATAATAATATTTTTTATAAGGTTGGCATTATAAATACACATATTAAGCGATTGAAATAAAACAACACGCACACCAATGCCAAACGATTTATACACACATGCATACATTTTACTAAAAGACTTTGATGATAGATAACTTTATTTTTATTTTGATTTAATTTTGTTTAATTTCATATAGATTTAAAATATTGTTATACCTAATTTTTAATAATGTTAGTTTCTACTCTAATAATTTATCTGTCAGTGTAACTGGTTCACACCGTACTGATGTGATGTAAAATAATAATAAATAAAATAAATTTGTCAAAGCGTGGTCATGACGACGGTATGTATGTTAATGGTCAAACATAACAATATTGCTGTCCAAATAATTAAAAGCATATAGAATGCAAATCTAATGATTTCTGGCAGAATTTCGACCAGCAAGCGATCTTTACTTATAATTTAAAAGAATGTGTATTGACCTATCTTAAGTGAAGAGCTCTGTATAATCTGTGTTAAATGTAAAAGGGCTCGTTGTAATCTGTGTTAAATATCTATCAGTATTGCCACCATGATAATCGTGACGTCAGACAAATGTTATTGGCCCGTCGCAATGGCGGCATTACTGACATATCGCTTTCGCAGTGCTGCCATCATTGATAACAGTATGATGAATTTCTATTAGTGGTTATTATGGCGACAATGAGATAGAAGTTTAATTAATTAATTATTAATTTATTAATCATTAATTAATTCATTCACTCAAATCCTTGAGAGCCATAAAAATAATAGTGCAACCATGTCCTTTGTATTATTTCTATCCGTAAGTACAGTAATCCCCGGCGAATAAAAGGGGGCTGTTATAAGTTTGACGTGTACGTGTGTATGTGTGTCTCTATCTGTGGCATCGTAGCTTCTAAACGAAGAGACCGATTTTGGTGCGGTTCTTTTTTTATTTGAGCATAATTGAATGAAAATCGACAGAACGGTTGCTTTTTGAGAGCGTAACAACAAAATAAACAAACAAGGGTCATCTGACTATATTGGTGAAGAACTTCTAAAGAATTAGCCATTAAATTTAGCATTAGCATTTAACATTTAAATTAGACTAAAAATTAAAGTTAGCTACATACCCTTTAAAGGGAAAATGTTACAGTAAAATCAGACGTGTATCCTATTTTATTAGTCCTGTTATATACATATATTTATTTACAAACAAAGCTAGATAGAGGAACTTAAAAACTCTAAACTCACGCGAACTCTCCCAAAGGCGTCACTGCACAGCACAGCACTGCACAGGCTTTCGTCGTTCGAGTTTATAATTTCGTAATCATCAAAATTGTAACTCTCGTAGGAGACAGCCTCCTCGACGTCAGATGAATTGTCCAAATCATCTTCCGGGTATGGACTCTCCACCCGGTCCATTCGGTCGGATCCATTCGGATTGCATTCGGCCCGATTGCATTCAGCCCGATTGCATTCTGCCCGATTGCATTCCGCCCGATTATTTCTTTGGCCGGATAAGTGGATGGAAATGGATGGGCTACTGCGCGACGAGTAGAATATAGAGTTTGATATTGCAAATCGTTTGTCTTGATGACAGGGCAGATCTGCAAATATCAATTTATTCATTTTGCTAGAATGTAGTCATATGACGTGTTTGCAATATTTTTTTTTTAAAGATTATTAGGAATACTTTTTAGGTACTGTTAGGACGGTATAGGGGGGTATGACAATAGCAGCTAGAGCACTCCATAGTCGCGTACCCGTAGTGGATCGGACAGATAAAGGAAGATCCACCCCTTGGGAGTAAAAATAATGAAGTTTAGATAGTAATTAATCACGTACCGCAATAGATCTAGACATTATTCATAGTCCCCGGGCATTATTAATAATGTCCGCAATAATCACTTGGTCCATAACATATATAATACTAGTTTTTACTCGCGAATTCGTCCGCGTATAATTAGGTGAAACATTTAGCGTTATGATGTATATAGCCTATAGTCTTTTTTCAATAAATGGGTTATGTAACAATGAAAGAATTATACAAATCGGATCAGTAGTTCCTGAGATTGTTTACTCGTTTACGGCGTACACTAGTGACGGCCTCCTTTTAGTACTTAAGGTTGTTCCGAATTGCGGTACGGATCTGCGTTCGACGAGATCCTACAAAAAAGGTCCCTTTCCGGGACCCACGATTACTATATATAGACCTTCCGACGAACAACTGTCGGCGAGGCGCGGCCGCCCCGGGCAACTCCAACTAGCCCGAACACAAAGATCTTCCTTTGCGGTGCTTGAGCATATCGACCTTCGTTCCCATCTTTCATTCCTCGCCGAAACCTTCCACCTTGGTGTGCCTTTCCACAGAATCACTAATTTGTTTAATAATAATATTATAAAGTATAGCCAAACATCAAAATGAACTGAATTATAATTTTATTTATCATTGATATCGCGTTCAATTTCGACTGACAGCCGTCATTAAATATTTTTTTTATAACTGGCCAGTTTTTACACTGGGAAATGCATTTACGGACTAAATTTTTTTGTATAAAAAGTTAACCACCCAACGTGAGGCCCACATTTTATTTATTTTTAGGGATTTTTTTCCGAAAACTAATTAACTATTTTTATTAAATAACCATAACAATAATCGAGTACTGACTACTCTCCTTAATTATACTAAGTGACTCACCAGTCACCCTGTGTAACCATCCGAGTCGGTAATAATTAATAATTTGCCCTTTTCATTATATCTCTCATTAAATAGACATTTTAATAACAGTTTCAATTTTGAACGTAACGATGCGATACAACCGCCCAATTTGTTCGCACTTATGTAATTAATTTTGAATTTAGTATTAAATGGGCGGTGATCAAATTACGCCTTTCCGACCCAGTGCCATTATAACGGTTTGTATGACATAATAATTTATTATTGTAGAATAAAATTTAGTTTTCTTTCTAGCGTTATCGGGGTCTAGTACTAGGGTCTGCTTAGATTGCAGAGGATGTGGCTGTGGGGCGAGTTTCGAAGACGGACTGCCTTCTGACGTCATTCTCGCAACCACCACGATCTCTCCAACCTCACGACATTAATCGGGACCTACTATTTTACGAGGCTCCCGGAACAAGAATGAGGTCGGACATTTGAAAATCGGAGTTACAATGGAACACCCTTGTTATTATTTTTCTGTGGGAATACCCATCTACCACCTGGTTGCGGTAAGAAATACTTAACCTAGAGTTAGACTTAAATACCGGCCACTGATAATCTCCTAACTCCTCATATATTATATTCTAACCCTCTCCTATATAAACTCAACTCAACCTCAACTATATCCTTTAATCTATCATATCCAGGAGGACATTACAAGTGTGTCTGAAATACCTACAGGTAACCGTGAGGAGAAAAGTGCAATAATTAGAATAGTTCTTAACCAGGATTTTGGTTTGGACTTATTAAATTAAACCTTAATTGGTTAATATGCATAGTTATTTTCTGTGGTAAAATATAGTGATTTATGTCTACTGTCACTACGTGATATTCACAGATTAGTGATATTCATACTCTACTCAAATCTATATTATTCTATCTGTCATTGTCATTTGTCATAAAATAACCTCACTTTTGAAATAGGTATACATGTTAAAAAATGTTTAGATCACTATTTTCTAAACTAAATTCGGTACAGACATGCGGGTTCCATACTACTTCGTGTTTAAATGAAGTGAGACTCTTAACAAGGCTCAGAGTTGTCGATAACTCTGAAATAGGCAAGCGCGCCATGGCTGAAGGTAAACCACCGAAAGTTATTTGTGTTTACAACAAAAAACGTAAGTAATTAAAGAATATATAGAACCTTAATTGTGTTAAACATTGAACCCCCTTAAATTAACAAATAATAAACCTTTTAAAAGGCAACGTTAGCTATTTTTGGTAGTCTTTGAAAATACAATAGGATTTTATATATATTCCAATTTTTCAACGGTTTAAATTGCAATTTTATTTTTGTACAGATTGCTATCAAATATACCCTTCAAGTCATAATTCAACCATTAATATGAAATGCTCTTGTAGCTCATATGTTATTATGCTTTATGTTAAATACACATAGCTTAATTTAGACTGCAAAAAAACTATAATATATAGGCTTTGCAAACCTTAAGTCTTTCTCTTCTTCCTAGCGTTATTCTGTGTTGGGTACCAGGTTCTGCTAAAATTGCAGAGGCTGTGGGGCAGGTAAAGCTGACCAACTGTTGTCATCCCTGAAATCCCCATTAACTCTACAATCTTGCAATGAATATTACTTAGTGACATTACTGTTTTATGTGCCTTCCGAAACACAGAGGAGGCTTGATATTAGAAAACCAATGTTAGAATGGCTCACCTATTTTTCACCTGGTCGCACTCGGAACTGCTTAACCTAGTAATCGACTCAATGCTGACCATTGATTAGGCTACAATCTCCTCTGCAGTATGAAAACCTTAACACAATGTATAAAAAAATAGAAGTGCTTAACTGTGATGTCACTATATAAATAATCTATTATTTCAGGTGTGGGATTTATTGGAGATAGAGTCATGGTAGCTATAAAGGGACAGAAGAAAAAAGGAATATTAGTAGGTTTAAAACAGACTCAAAAGGTGAAAGTACCAAAGTTTGACAGTAACAACATTGTACTAATTGATGACAATGGTACACCCCTTGGGACCAGAATACATGTACCCATCCCAACCATTTTACGTACCATACTCAAAGAGAAGACCCATGCCAAAGGAGCTGATTACACTAAGATATTAGGAATCGCAACTAGATTTGTTTAGATATGTAAGGTACTTAAGTTAGATCAATAGTATATAAAGTTATAAATTATTATACATAGACAATTTGTTTACATTTTCTTACTATCGTCATTTCTCTAACAGTCACACGCTATAAGCTTGTAGCAATTTAGCACCCCCCTAACTCTCACTTCCCCCTTCCCAAACTTAACTTTGTACAGTCGAACCTATGTTATTGTTCTAGGTTTCTTTAATTAAAGTTAACTTATTAGCGTTTCATTGGCAAGCATCAAGTTGTGTCGGCCCAGAACTTAGCCACTTCAACTGCCTTATCAGTGGCAGCTATTAAGTCCTCTTGCGTGCAGGTGTTGGAGCACGATAAAAGATGGCACATTGTATGAGTTGCACCGCACAAGCAGCTCAGGTTAATGTCATTTGTGATTCTTAACAATGTTATGGGAAGTTAACAATGTTATGGGATAACAAAAACATACAAGGAAAAAAGTGAAAGTCCTGTTGAAATTTGAAAATTTATTAAAACTTATAATCAGTTCCAGTTGAGAACAGACTTATTAGGACACGCTACCTACAATGGAGATGAGCGGACGACACAACATCTACTACAGTATAACATGTTGATATCCTAAAAGTTTTGAGTTATAGTACACCAAGCAACATCCTTTGAAACAGCAACATTGATACTCACTATAAAAACATTTTATGATAAAGTGTCGTGGACTCAACTTCTCAAACCAGGGTGCAAGGAACCCTCGCAAACATAGGGGTCGTCCATACATTGGATTCCACTTTACTATTTTTTTCGTGATGTATGAATGCCCCCTAAGAGTTCTAATTTCCCGCGCGATTTCTTCGCGACCCTTAGCCTGACAGTAAAAAACGCATGAAATAAAGAATTAGCGAAATCGGCCCAGCCGTTCACGCGTGATACCACGATCAAAGGAAACTACTATATGTCTTAGAGGTCATCCATAAATTAAGTCACACCAATTTTACGATTTTTGAACCCCCTCCTTCCTTGTCACACTTTCAAGAACCCCTACTCCTTGGTGTGACGTCACATCCTTTAAAAATAAAATAAAAATTCAATTAAGAAAAAAATTTTGAGAACAGTATTTCAAATATTGATGTGACGTCACAAGGCTCTTGACGACCCCCCCTCCCCCCTTAATGTTTGACGTAACTTATGGACGACCTCTTAGTAGTATAGTCATGTTGATGACAGGTTAGGCATTGGATATAGCATGGTCTAGTTGATTGAAAGTTGATGTACTTAGGGTAAGGTTCTCAATTAAAATACTTATTTCCTAACAGGGCAATATATTGAGTTCAATTTTGCTGTCTCCTCAATGTAAGGCTTTTGTTAAGCATTTATACAATTTCTTAGTCTTGATTTACATTTAAAACCGATCCACTTGGTAGGAAATCGCGCAAGTTACGACCGTGCTCTTAACCAACTCTAGTTGTCTTTTACGTTCATCGTTATTAGATCACGCACACCAAACTACGTTTACAAACTAGCATATTACTTCATTCCGATTTCATTGTTACCAATATTGTAATCTAAGCGGATAACACTGGCTATATAATATGTTTAAAATATTTAATTCACAACTGTGACTAGATATTTAAGATTCGCGTGCGTCTACTACTAGTGTCGTGAGGTGCCGTCAACCAGAACTCATATATATATATATATTTCAATTGCATCCAACGAGCACGAATCTGAAGGATATCTTTCAAGATCCCTACGAAACCCAGGCCATTTTTTTTTTGGGAGCACGTTATTTCACAAAAATTGTAAGTACAAAATTTTTTGTATCCATCCTTGACCCAGTGTCTATATTGAAAAAGAAGCATAACTTCAACCGACTGGACGGGGTTCTACGCGCCCATTAACTTTTGAAATTAATTCGTTTATTTCAGATTTTATGGCAATTTTTCGATATTTTCTTTGGGGGCATTGGGTGCCCCTCGCGTGTCCCTACAAAAAAAAAAAGCCCTGAGGAAACCTATTAGCCCTGTTTTCATAAGAACATAGATCCAGAAAATTTATTCTGTTTGGATCAAGAAAGTAACTCACTGTTGAAAAGTAATATTAGAATTTATGAAAAAAGTTTTGTAATTTGATGTCTAAATCATATTTTAGCATAAGCTCAATGGGTGCAATCGTTTAAAATTTTAATTAAGTAATTAAATATAACACTCAAAGATTCAATCCAATAAATTTAAAACTGTAAAATACATCAAATCCGACCTACCCAACAAGTAAAAATAAACATGAAATTCTCACCAATTTGATGTTAAATTCATTTCTTGTTATTCGAATGACGTTATTTTGATAAAAAATAGTTAGTCTATTTACTTATATACTGATTAAAAATCGATACGTGGACTGTGGTGGCCATATAAATAGTATTGTATTATCGGTCGGGAGCCAAACATTTGAACCAGCGCATATCTATCTGAATATAAATTAATGACTTATCATGATTTGGACAAATATTTAATAAAATAGCGACATTTTAGTATCTGAATAAAATAATTGTAAATTTAGATTTCAATTGCAGAAAGAGCACCAAGCTTTATAGAAAAACTGCACTCGCACATTTTTTCCACGTGAGCACATATTACGTACCACAAGGTACATATACACGGAGGAGTATGAAATTTGGCACAATTATAGTTTATATTGATGTGCGACAACTATTATTTTGATAAACTTTGCATAATAAATATGTAAAGTTATTAAAATTAAAACCTCACGCACACCAATGCCAAACGATTTACATACACATGTATAAATTTTATTATTGTATGCTTACAAAGTAATTGACAAATTATTATACACACGTTTTAAACATACTTGTCCAAATAAGTCGCCGTGGGCCAATGCGGCTAGGCTTTTGTATATACTTTTAGAAAGCACGTGCTACGGAAATCTAAAGATTTATGGCTGAATTTTTACCAGCCGACGATCTCTAGTAAATATAAATGTACAAGCCCTTCATTACGTAAAAAAATTATTTTTAGTTCTTCTATTACATATGTGTATACAGCCACCACAGCGTTCGTTACTAGCTTCACCGATAATAGAAAATTAAGAGACTTAAAATTTAAGTAAATACCAAAAACGACCTATTAGTCGTTTGTGGTATCCACCATTTTCGTGTGGTATTTACATAAAAGGTTCATGTTTATATCATTAAATCTCTTTAAGTCAAACCATTTATACACACAAATTAGTTACGTAATAATTATAAACCTTTTAAAACTAGGTAAACTTAAAAAAAAATATGAAAACTTTATTTTGCAGGGATGATAAATTTGTCATTGGTCTTCTGTAACGTTGCCCTATGTAATATTATATGAACGCTATCAATTATAGAGGTAAGTATGAATATCTTTCCGTTCCTAATGACATTTTATTAGTATTTTGCCACTTGTATTGAAGACTCGTACAAGATACTCAACTTTACCTCAACAATCAACACTTAAATCATGAAAAAAAATTCCTAAACAAGGACCATCTCTCTAGGTGAAACATATGATATCAATCTTTAGACAATTGATCACAAAATTTATCAATTATATTTCAAATCCAATTGCAGACACTTATTAATTAGGGTTAAACATGTAAAACTCTTGATTTACAAATATATATGCAACTAATAAAAAATTAAAAAAGCAACAAGAAGAATAATAAAATCTAGTTCATTTTTTTTAATTTTAAACGTAGGTAGTTTTACAAAACGTAAAACTAAATATAATATATAAAAAAATATATAATACATACACCGGCAGAATAAGAGGAACACAAAAAAAAGAAATATAATTATGAAATAGGTAATTTAATTTTTAAACAAAGAATAATTAAAGACGAAACAACAATTAAACTAACATGTTTTAATATTAATTTGCAACCTCATACTTCAAGTTTAATGAAAAAAAAAAACTAAACAAAACAAAATGCATTTTTGTTTGATCATTCACAGTATACCCAAACAGATGGACACCTTAATTAGAGCACTCGATATTAAACAATTAATCGTAAACCATCTCAAAATCTAAAATCATCGACAATTTCTATGTCATTAAGAAATCTAAGAAAAAATTCATTTTTAGTTGTATTTTTTTTTTCAGTAAACTTGAAGTATGGGGTTGCAAATCAACATTAAAACGTGTTTATTTAATTATTATTTGTTTAAAATTAAAAATAAAACACTTTTATATTATTCCTTTATTTTTGTTCCGCTAATACTGCCGGGTGTGTATACATAGCACAATTTTTCTGAAAATGTAGGTAGTTGAAATAATTGCATTTTGATTACTTCTTTTTCTTCTAAATCAATCCCTAACATTTACGTAACGTCACCTTTTAAGTTTAAACGTCTCCTCATGGCATTAGTAAAACACATGGGTTAGTCTAAAAAATTAAAAATCATGTAAACACCTTAATATCGTGCAGTGGGTTGTTGTACATCTGTATTTGTTTGTATAAACAGCAAGTTCTGTCGCATGGGAAGGATCACTTGAGGGCCGTCAGGACCTGGAGAGGAAAAATGGATCAGGAAGGCAAAGGAGGGTATCAAGTAAATCTCTCCTAATACAAGCTTTTAATTTAAGTTTAGTAGGAGGGGAAAAGGGAATATTAGACATACCTAAAAAGTATTCCTAATATTCTTTTTTAAAAAAAGTAAATGTTTCAGTAACTCTGAAGAAATAAATATTCATTTAACGTACTTTGGCAAGTGAGGGTCACACCTATAAAATTGACATGCAGACTTGCCACATCGTTATACAAAATATTTTTTTTTGGAAATAGTTGTTTAGTTATGTAAGTAATAAAAGTAATAAGCGATACTGAAAATGCTTAATATTAGCACATGCGTTGTTTTATTTCAATTTCAGTATTTCGCGATAAAATTTTGCGCTCGTGTGATGTAATTATTATTAATATATAAGAATTAGATTGCCATTTGAAAAACAGTTGTGGGCCACAATGAGGAGTCGCGGGCCACAAAGAGAGGGGTCGCGGAGCACATAGAGGGTCGCTGGCTGAGAAGACAAAATCAGTTAAAGTCTTCAAGAGAGATAAGTTATTAATAATAAATACTGCAAATAAAAATCGATGTCGATCGATGATTTATGAGGTGAGTAGAAGGGATATTTTTATTTTCTTTACATTTTCTAGATATGAAGGCAAATAAATGCTATGCTAACGTTCTGTTCATGTTATTACTATTATATACCCATAGGTAATATGAAGAGTAGCTGTCAGCCGTGACGTCAAAACTTGCGAGAGCTCTTAGACCTCCTTAATCTGGCCATATTGAAGATTGCCAAAAATTATTTACAATACATGTTTGGTTTTTCAAATATTTTGAAATGTCAAGAGTATTGCAGATAAAAGTTAGATGATTCGCACAACTTTTTCTATGATGATATAATATGGTATATATTATGCATAAGTATCTGTTTTAATTTAATGTCGATTAAAAGAATATCGCCCCGATATCCTAAAGTCCGAATTATTTTTAGGTACCTACTTCTTGCCTCAAAGAACTTCTCTGTGGGAGCTATTTCCCCGAGTTTCCGACCCATACGCCACGATGGAAAGGGATTGGCAACTCGGTGTAAGCACACGAATCTTGGAGTCGCGGCACCGATTTTCTGTTGCTACCTGATAGATGAAAATAAAAGATAAGAATTTTAAAAGCATTTACTTATTGTTGATAAATACTTACTCCCTTTTTGATCACTCGAAAGCGTCTATCATGTCGAGAAAATTAATCTGCGTTGTAATACTTTGTCAGGATAACAAATTTCTATCGCGGGGGTCGCCCCGTCTCTTTACTACGGCAAACGTATATACATATTAAATTACAAGCACTCACTGTTGTCTAAGCAATGTAGGTGTGTTCCTAACGTCAAAGAGTCAATTTGCACTTTATTACAGCTGCACAAAGCAGAAACGATTCGTAGTCATTCGTTATTTCTAATAATATGGAGACGGGGACGGGAACGGGAAGAATAACGCGAACGGGAACGCGAACGGGGACGGTATAAAATAATAGCCTCTATAGTATCGAACAAATCAGCATGTTTTAGTATTTTTAAACCTTTTAACTTTGCCCTTGTTTCTTCCATCTAAATTAAGAGATTGTCTACTGACTTTCTGAATACTATTATGACATCTTTTGCTCTTTATCCAGGGCCTCGTAATGTGGTATCTATATTTAAATGCATAGATAAATGTTCATAAGTACAATAAAATGTCGACACGAGCAAATATAGTCAATATTTGTCTTGGCCAATCGATTATGCGCTTATGCACATAGTTAAGTGGTTGGCTTTTACGAATAGTCGACCAAGAAATTGGTTTGCCACGCTAAGGTCGAATGTCGTTTGTACGTCAATGAGCTAAAAAACGGCGCTGTTCAATTACCTTCCTGAATGATATTTATTTGATTAAACGGCTTTTTAAGCTATCTGGTTGAGACATACACATCTTTTTTCTCAAATATGCTTGGAAATTTGAGCATTATTTTGACAAACTTTTTCGAGATAAATCGAACTTGCTATACTGGTCGAACAGCGGCCGGCAATAATTGTATGAAAAACTATATCTGTCGTGTTTAGCGGCCAAATAAATTACTATGCAAAATCATATTTGTCGTGTAATTTAAAAATGGAACGATCTGGTTATTTTAGGTTTTAGGTTATTATTATTTTGTATGTTTTTGGTGTTTTAATTGAATAAAGTTTTATTATTATTATACACTTCTATTATACACAGCATTATAATCAAAATATATTATACTAATTTCCCGCTACTTCGTCCCCGTTAAACTTGCAAGAACCCTTCATCTGGCCCTATCGTTAAATCAGTTCTTAGCGGGATGTCTATTAACTATAAACTACTTCCTTGCCAAAGTTCATCTTCATACATCCCACGGTTTTCGAGATTTCGGGATCAGAAATATTAAGATAACAATCGTTGATCGTCTGGTAAAATAACTAGTGAGTTTTTGAAATATACATCCATTTAAAGCCAATAAAGCCAAAAATAATTATTGAAAATAATATTTAATAAAAAAAGGTACACTTTTTCAATAATTTGTGACGTTTATTATTTTATATAATTATTCATGATATTAAATATTGGACATTGTGACCTAAGACTATAAATAATATTAACATAATTTGGGTCTTTTTAAGTACTAGTTGTATTGTAATTAATGTACAATAGTAGTGAGCGTTGACGTCCTTTGATGGCAGTGTATTCCAGCGAGTAGCGACAATGAAAGGAACTCTGTGTAATCTAGTACTGTGCCCGATTGTGACTCAGCTCAATATTCGATATGGGCGCGTTTTGTTCCTACATATCGGCGGCGACAGCACTAGCGCTCCCGTGATGACGCTGTCTGCTGCATCTACTTATAGGAATCAGGGTTGTCGCGGGACTGAAGAAATAATTACGCGATTGAACAAGAAGGCTAACAAAACATGTGTTGTGTGCAACTCCAAACGGTAACGGAACGTGGCTCATAATTTTTATGGCATTATTGTGGACATTTATGGCTAACATATGTATTATAATACACCGAGCGTACTTAAAAAAATCGTGTTTTTTACTGGATTAACCGTCAGTAAAAGTAAGGGTAGGCTGTTGTTTCCTAATCAGGCTAGGTTCTTGTTTCCCAGTTAATAATAATAATTATAATTTATTTATTTCAGGTAAAGTACACCCATATAATAATTCAATTGACAAAAATGATTTTTACAATAAATAATTAGCTTTTAGATAGTGCACTAGTGTCGTGCTCTAGTGATTGCTTTATTCATTCAGTTCACTAGTGTCGTCCTCTAATAAGGCAATACATGTTCATTACCATCTCATTACACCAGGTGCATCGTACGGACATTACAATCAAATTTTAACTGTCGTTAAAAGTCGTATAAACTTTTCTGAGTTCAATCCCGACGTTAATTAGGAAAATAAATAAATCGCCTTTCTAATGGTATTTTACGCTTTTTGTAATATTGGTAAGGGTGCGCCTACACCGCAGCCAACACCAGAGGGACCGCAGATGCGTTGCCGGCCTTTGAGAAATGAGTATGCTCTTTTCTTGAAGGTCCCTAAGTCGAGGAAGGAAGCGAAGTTGTACTCCTTTCTGCGTGTGTCAGTTTTTACATCACGAGATATTGATGCATCAGCCCAGGAACGGTAACACATCTGCTTACGGCGTGAAACCGACTTACAGGTGCCCCCCCATATAAATAATTACAAATAATAAACTCATAAATAAAATTCTAGAATATTCAGCTAAAAAAATTAAAGCAAAACTCAACTTTCTAAAGAGCGTGTGTCCGTATATTTGCAAGTGTGCTCTTCTAACACTACAAGCAATTCTGGGCTAATGTATCTAATTATCATAGGTGGTGTAGCTTTCGGGTTGCGGCATTACACCGATTTTCCCTCGTATTCATTCGCGGGTTAAAGCAAAGTAGTTTAGTTTTTCATGTATGCCATGGATTTCTGCAAAGTAACGCTTGATTCTATCAGTTATTTATAAAGGCTTTATATTTCAAAGATAGAAAGCTAGACTGAAATCCAAGTAAAATGAAAGCATTGGATTTTTATTTTCAGCCAGTATCTTTTTGATCCAATACATACATTTATATGAAACTTAATAGGAGACATTAAATCTCCTCTGTGGTAAATTTATATCAAAATAAATAGATGAAAGAAAGAAATGAAATTTTATCCAGCACTGTTTTGGTTTTAAGCATAAAATGAGTACTTCCTTATCGGTTATGTAGTGAATAATGATAACATAACAGCGTAGTAGAATAAGTATGAGTAAAAAGTAGATTGCTTAAGTACATACCATCTGTTTGTTCTAGGTAACCTCCGAAACCGTTAGACAGATTTCGAAGTGACTAATAACTGATATTACAAGGAGTAACATATAAAAATAATTAGAGTTCCGCAAAAATATAAATACCGTCAAATGTAACAAGATTAAATTCACGTGGACAAAGCCGCGGGGTAAAGCTAGTAGATAAATAAAATTGAAGATAATTATACTTCCCTATATACTATCCTCCTTAGAATCAGCTATATTCTGATATAATTTAAATCATAATTTCTTCCTTAATAATACATACCTATAAAGTATATTTATATATATATATAACTTTATACTAGTGCTATTTTCTGATAATTTTTGTGTAAATGTAATATAATTTAAATCCAATAATTTTTATGTCTAGCCCTAACTCCTAAATAACCCATATTGAATCTGTGTTTAACCAATTGAAATTTTTGATGTATTTCTGTTACTGTAGTTTTTTATATTCATTATTTTATTATGTCTGACTAAAGGGAGCTACTGAAAATCAGCTTTAGAGTATTTACTCTGGTTGAAGCTATATATGGGGTCAGGGACTCACGATTCAAATGTATCACACCATTTTGTTACAAGAATAAAGAATTTATTATTATTATTATTATAAATTTAAATTTGTAGGATCAATAAATTAATAAAAAGCTACCAAGATACGCTTTTATAGAAGGGTTCCGTATCTGATACGCGATAATCGTATTTTTTGAACAGCTTCAAAAGTTATTGTCCGATTTCGTTCAAAACAATTTACATAATGAGTCTTTGAATTATTCTATCAACATGGAAAATTTCAAGTCTCTACGTTGATGCCTTGCCGGCCTTTAAATAAGGGTTAAGGAACCGGGAACGATAGATATATACTTGTAGGATTTTTTAGTTATATAAATTTTGTTTTGTTTTTTAACTTAAAAAAAAGTTGTATTATTTATAAGTTGTATTAGATATAGAGGTAGTGCCACGCTTGTAGCCGAATAGGGCCGGCGCGTCCGGGTACCAGTACCCTCTTTGAGTACATTCACTTGACTTTTGACCTAGAAACTTGTACGCTTTGAGTAAATTTTGACTTTAAATTGACATTATAAAAAAATTAGGTGCTTTCATACACACTTACGAGAACACTTTGGCTACTTTACCTTCGCATAATCGTCCCTGCAAAACTAAGCCAATCTCTTCATGACGAAATTGACATCCTCTTCTGATTTGAATTTTCGTTATAATTACTTAAAAATCCTTGTTTCTAATTCTTTAAATTTTAAAATGATAAACTGGTTGGATGCAGATTGCTGCATCTGACAGTTGGCGATATAAGAGAGATACTTCATTAAGAATCTTACTGGTATGGCTAATGCCAGGGTCTAATTTCGCTCGAAAGAAATTTCCTAATGAGTTTTTACTATGTCCTATCAACTTAGAAAATTTCAAGTCTCCACGTATAATAGTTTTGTAGTCCTAGGGGGGAACCAACTTGCGGGCGGGTAGACAGACGGACAAAGCAAAACTGTAAGGGTTCCAAATTGGTCACGCCATAACTTGAGAGCGGCTAGACCATGTTAAGGGTTTCTGGAAGAAATCTCTTTTAAGAGATAAGGCATCCTTTGTTCACAAAATTTTCTGTTACGTAGTTTTATCTGTTACCTATAACACAGGCATTAGGTTGTCTACCTTAGGAACAGACGTCCGTGTGTCATATAGTCCAGTATATATATTTAATAATATTAAATATACAGGGATATACACAGTTGTCTATTCCTAACTTAAGTAAAGGCAGTATAAAAATAGATATAAGAAATCCCAATTCATTGCAAATATCAACACCTCATAGCATAATTCATTATTACCTTTCAATTTTAACGGAAAACATACTAGTAGTATATGTCAACCATTGTTACCGTGTATTTACAAATGGAACGGACTTCACAAGTCAGTTATCAAACGTTAAGCCAATTGAAACCGTATGGCTTTATAATAGAGTCGAAAATGATTGCTCTTTATTCAGCGTAGGCACAATACAAAGTGCGTCAAAGTTAAATTACATTCATATGTTTAGAGGTATAGAGTTGATATTTGTTTGCGAGTTCGAGTTACTGAGCTTTGGAGTAATCGATGGCGGTTGTATTTTGTATGTGGAGCAAATGAAAGCCGAAATACAGGGTGTTTATATACCTAAGCTTTGGGGACATAAAGGTTACCGCTCACTTTACTGTGGCATTATAACAGTACAGATATAACACGCTACCAATATGACTAATCAAGACATTATTCTTTTCTTAGATTTAGTCTTGTCAACAAGTGCTTTTTAGGTCTAACATTTTTCACTCCCTACTACTATCGCACCCCCTCCTGATACAAATTCGGCGTTTAATTGGAGGGGAGGTGAGCATTGAATACTAGCCACACTTGAAGTATTTATTTAATATTAATATTCTCAAATATTGACTGTCTACTTCTATATTCTTTCCAATATTTTTGTAATATATGATTGCTCGTTGTCGTAATTATAAAAAAATAATGATTCGTGTCATAAATAAGCTATTTTTTGGATGATTCAGTAACTAACTATTCTCTAAAAGGATTTTTCAAGCACATATGCTTATATTAGAGCAAAGCAATTCAGCCATCTCATAAAGCATATAAACCGCCCCATAACTCACAAGACAATACACAAACGATACCTCCGAACTGTACTCCGCATAATCAAACTGCCTCTACGTAGAGTTTCATTAATATTAATGCAGCCAGCCCATTACAATCTCGCGATTAATATTTATTATGCACCAATAATTCTAAAAGGGTTGTATGGACTTTATATACAGATATAGATTTATACCCTATGAAGTCAAAATATCTTATTCAATTTGGTATTTTTCAAGGCACTTTTGATTGTTCTGTCTACAGCATTAATTTTATTTTAAGGCATTATGATTTTCGGTGGTAAATTATGTATCTTAAAGGCTAAGTTTAGGTTTCTTTGTGATTACCACTGAGAAGAGCCCGCAAAAAACTCAATCGGGTAGTCTTTATAGTATTCCATTGTCCTACAAGGAACCATTGTAGTCCGTCTGTCTGCCTGCAAGGTGGTCCACCGCTAGCATTTCCAAATAATTATATGTAGAGACTTGAAATTTACCATAGTGATAGGATATGCTAAAAACTTATTAGGAAAATTATTTTGATAAAAATTCGGCAACAACTCTTGTAGTTATTTTAAAAAAAAAACCTTTATCGCGTATCAGATACGGAACCCTCCTATATAAGCATGGATGACATGCACTTGGCTACTATTTCATTTACCGTATGCCTTCTTATAAGCATAGTACGATGTTTGCAAGGCTGTGGTTTTAAACCACTGATGACGCGAAGCATTCCAGAGTGATTTACGATTGCCAAATTTTTTTACTCCATTTCTTCAGCTACACTTACAGTTATCGCATCATCAGTTCACGAAATCAAAATAATTTTCTCGAAACATAATTTGAAAAAAAATCTCTGAAATATTATTAAATCTATATATCTATACAAATCTAACTCGAAATCTGGCAAACCGTAGGACGTACAATGATGAAAGGCAGTTAGTAGATTTTGGGTTGGAGTAAGCGGGACGAACCATTGCACGATGGGTTGATGAAATCAGAGGCCCTAGCACGACCATTTCGAACCCTTCGAACTCGAAGATTCGACTGTATTTAGGATAAAAATAGTCGTGCTAGGCCCACAGGAGGCAAGTTTTTATCGTGTCACGCATTTAATCAATGCTGATGCAACTCGCGTTGACACTAAGGAGGGTCCGATGTGGGCCAGCATGAATATTTTCAAAGTCATATTTTCGACTCCAACGGTTCGGAATGTCCGTGCTAAGCCCTCGGAAGAGTGGCGGGAAGTGGCTGGATGCGGGTTGGGAGAGATAGGGGAGAGTAGTAGAAGCAAAGGGAGGCCTATGCCCAGCAGTGGGCGATTAAAGGCTAATAAACACATAGACAGATATTCGCTAAGAAAGGATTTTTCAATGGGTATACAACGGCTTACAAAGTCGCGGGAAAGAGCTATGTTGCAATAATTCTGAGATATTTTAATCCAGTTTCATCGACTGTCATATCGTGGATAAATAAAAGCGCAATAAAAACAACGGAGGGCAAAACAGAAGCGCATAACATTCAATTGTAATATTTCTCGTCGTATAAATGTTTTGATGAAGCGACCGCTCGGGAAGACTCCCCGGGGAGGGGGAGGGATGGAAAAATGAAAATAATGGTAAAACGTCGACACCGTTAAGGGAGGGCTTGGTTGCACAGTCCCGAATTAAATACGTACAAATTTTTATTTTATCACATCCTTTAATCAAACCTACGACTCATCTCAGGCTAAAATAAAACTGGCTAAGGGCGTATCAATAATAAATAAATAAATATATAGGACTATATGATACACGGACGTCTGTTCCTATGGAAGACAACTTAATGCCTGTGTTATAGGTAACAGCCGCCTGTTATACACAAATATACATTTTTTTAATATATAAATAAATAAATACATGCATATATAAATAAGTAAATATATAAATACATACATATGGATAATACACCCAGACTCGTGGTGGGAATCGAACCCACGACCCCGGAGCAGAGACAGGGTCACTGCCCACTGCGCTCTAAAGATATGGGGCTATTTAAGTCGCATTACCCATACTAGTACATTCGAAAAGGGAGGTAACATAACCTGCAATTTGGGAAGAAGCTGAAAACCTTATATTTGTGATTACATCACAAAAAAAAATTGCGGTGATTTTGATAAATTAAATGAAATGAAAAGTATAAATCTTAAAATGAAGTTGTAAAGCATTATGTGATAGTACAGAACCCTCAGCGCATGACTCTGACTTGCATTTGCCCAGTTTACTTTTAAATATTTTTAATTCTGACAGTATATATATGTGAAAATATCCTAGTTAGTCTAGGTCATACTCCAACAGCAAAGGGCCCAGGGGAAATCTAAACATTGGCCACTGCTATGGACATAATGTACTAGACCAGTGGTAAAACAGAACAGAACTAACAATTATTTTATAAATATTTATTATTCATAACAGTTTCGGTATATTTTACCGCGCAATAAGTTCATTATGGTTGTTTGGTAATGTAGAAATCACTAATAGAAACTTTTATGTACATAAGTATATTTACAATAAAAAAAACAATAAAAACTCATTAGGAAAATTATTCTGAACGAAATCGGACAACAACTTTTGAAGTTATTTAACACATACCTTTATAGCGTATCAAATACAGAAGCCTTCTATATAAGCGTGCTTGACACGCTTTTGGTCATTTTTATATTGTATAGAACCACTTTTTCTTCCACCCTCGAACGGGTAACATTAGGCTAGTTAGTGCTCTTGTTCCTGACATCGGATGGGAGTCACTATTGGATAATTACAGAAACGGGAACGGGAATGGGAACGGGAACGGGAAGGATAACAGCTCCTAGTTAAACAAAATATCACTTAGGGTTATTGTTAGATATTAACGTCCTGCTTTACAAGCAAAAATAATCCTTGTAAGTAATGGACGTGCAAAGGAAATTCGACCTTAGCGTGGCAAACCAATTTCTTGGTCGACTATACAGTTATAATTAAAGTTCTAAATCTTATTGGTTTCGAATTGTTTGCGTTAACCTCCTTTATGGCTGTTCCATTAAACGTGACACTGGCCGAACGTTTTATGAAATAATTACACTTTATATAAACAGGCATTTAATAAGAGCCCTGACTACTGGTTAGAGCAGTACAAAACAGCTACTCCAGGAAATGAAGCTAATGCTACTTAAAATACATTTTTTTTTAAATAAAGAAATAAAAATGTGTTATTTTCTTTGTCAATACATAGTAATTTTAGACAATGACCGCGACGTGCAAAACTTGAGAATAGAAGAGAGAATGGACTTTACAAAGTTACTGCTACTTAATGCGAGGTAGCGTAATCAAAGTATACAAATTGAAGTTAACTTAACCATCGCGTTATTTAGGTATCGTTTTCCAAAACTTTTTTCAAGGCGCGGTTATTTGTATGCATTATATGCCTGGCCTCGAAGTCCGAAGAATTATTATAATACTAAAATAGGACTATAATAGTCTTTAATTATTGATTATGAAATGTGGACCAGTAAAAAAATAATTTATGAAACTTGAAGTACATCGTTATTAATAGAAAATAATATAATAGAAAATAATAGCCTATGTATCACCGATTTGTATACCTCTTTCTCACATGAGATCGGCGTGAAGTGGCGGCAATCATCAGCCATCTTTCAGTGAAATCTCATCGAAGTCGGTCTAGCCGTTTCAAAAATTACGCAGAACAAACAGACAGACAGGCAAAAATGATTTAACTTGCTTTTTGCTATAGGCATCGTATGTAGGTATATGCAACTACTAAAAAACTAACTAGGACGTTACAAAAAGACCCTTCAATTTTATTTTTAAGTATATTATATAGACTACTTATTGCGACGTTTTAAGCAATGTAATTTGATGCTTAATTTTTAATAGTTAAAATACTATTGCAACATAGATTTTTGATTTGTATACAAATTGTGTAAAATATTGTAAAACTCTCCAAAATTGTAACCAAATACCTATTTAATAAAGAATAAAATTATTTATTTTTGTTTAATTTATACTGGGACTACATTTGCTGTAATTAAACCACAACGGATATTAAGTAGAATTTATTCGTTAATCACAACTTAAATGAACTCTCTTTTATATATCATTTTTTTTACAATTCCCTTTTTGTGTATCTTTTGACACCAAACAAAAATAATCGCGTTCTTAAATTAAAAAATTCTATTTTTATAAAATATATATTAGTATTACATTAAATTATGAAAATATAACCTTACACATACTAATGCAAAACGGTTTACATACACGTGTACACATGTCTTCATTACTAATATTTGAAGATTAATTTGTTTATTCATTGTCAAATATGACAATGTCGCTGTACAGTGAATTAAAATCATAAAGTAAAACAGTACACAAATCTAAGGATTTACTTCCGAATTTCGACGACCCGGCGATCTGTAGTATAAATTGATACCTAAGCACGAAAATAGGATGGACAGAACGTAATTATAAGGGTTCCTTGTAGTACTACGGAACCCTAATAAATGAACATCAAAAATGACCATAGTTTAGTTAGAATAACAAATTCAGTCAATTGCGTCCTTATGTATAACAGCGGTTATTCAAGAATAATTAACTAATGTTTACTTATAAAACCAAATTACTGTACGAAGTCAAGTACAAAAATTCCACCAGTAAGGAGAGAATACGCTTTTTTCTTGCAAAATCGTTTAATAAATACTGGAGTTATTAGAAAAAAGAAATACTATTGAATATCAAAATATAACGTCATCTATTGGTTGTCGCTCACCGCACCTACCGCCCGCCGGCCGCCCGCTGTGGCTCCTTATTTTAAATCTCTTATATTTTCTAAGATATTAATTTTAATGATATGCTGTACAAATCAATTCTGAACTGCATAAAATGTACTTCGTATTTAGCCTATTCAAATGGATAGGAATTAATAATCTTTAAAATAGCTTCGTAAGTAGTTCTTTTTTTGTAATTGACATATTCCATCGCGGACTTTCTTATAGATCGTTTTAAGATCTACAATTCCGTATTACATTAGTTTGACCTATCTCGTAAGGATTATCCAGCGCACGTTTTTATTACGTTTTTCTACGACATCACGTTACAAATCAATGAAATTCTCGGCTTTTATGTACTACAATATATATGTATTATATATATGTAAACCTTCCTCGTGAACCACTCTATTGGTGGAAATCGCACGTTAAGCCGTTCAGTAGTTTTTGAGTTTATCGCGAACAGACAAACAGCCGCGGCGGAGGTCTTTTTTTATAATATGTATGTATGGATAAGGATATACTCAGACTTGAGGCGGGAATCGAAGCCACAACCTCGCAGTGAAAGGCCGAGTCACTACCAACTGCGCCAACGGACCAGTCAAAAATTAACTCCTACTATACATTATCTATGGCACTTTTTACGTAACTTTTACGAATCAATGGTATATTTTAATGCTAGCAGTGTTATGCTGTGCAACATATTATCGACCTTTAGGACAATTATGTTTTAAAACACATTTTCCATCGGGAGCCTTGACAAAACCATCCTTGCAGAAGCAACCTGCTAGGCATCGTGCAGATTCATCGAGTTTTGGACCACTGCATGTGTCTTCGAACCGTCTGCAAGAGTCGTACACTTGGTCAGCATCACAGGACAAATGAATTGGACCTGAGAGCATACCTGATAAAAAAAACGAGTGTGCTTTAACGACTAAGGTTAAAGTTCTTCAACTCCATATACTTATATGTTTGTATGTATAATTAAACTTTAAAATGAATTTATAATATCATTCACTTTAAATGTAGAATATTTAATGTACTGAACAAAATATTAGGTAATTTATAAAACTGTTTAAGAAAGTAATTAATTCGCCTCGCTCAATCACATTTTTCGTAACGCTCTCGCCACGCATCCAGCTTATTTTCCAAGTCAAGCGTGTGTAAAGAAGTTTTACTTTAAATATAATAGAAAGAACCTCGCGAAGATCAAATGACAAAAGTCGGTGACGGCACTGGCATCATAAATTACAGGCTTACTAAGTTATCTTACTAAAATAATTAGTCTTGTTGACAAGTTGATAAACGGAAAGATAGATACAGCTCCTAAAAATTTTTTGAGGAAGGAATACGCTCTTGAAGATCACTAAATTGTATCATTCATCGTTTCTAATATTTACATATTGTTACTAGTTTAAGAAAATGTAATTAACAATCCGCTACTTAAACATATCATTTCCATTGCAATATTTAGATTCGCTACACAGTAGCATGCTCTTAAACAGTAACTTGGAGCTACTACTACCCTCCTAAATTCATTTTTAGAGTCGCAGATCAAGATAGAGCTCGGGCAAAGTCTAAACTCCTCGTTCTCTGGACAATCTTGTATATACGTACATAATAATTGCACTTCAAAAAGCTTAATTTGAAAATCATTTTAAAAAATTAACAGTAGTGCCATACAAATAAATCAGAAAAGGATTCAGATGTGACAAGACTAAAAGTTTTTAATTCACTATCTAGAGAGTAATATGAGATTATTGCACTGAGCGCAAAGTGAGACATTAAAGCAGGAATGTTTAACACGAAGTTAATTAATTACTCACTTAAAAGAGGTGCGTAGACTACTTTTCTTTCAACTACGTCGAAGTCTATTTTTAATCATTTCATGCTAAATATGAAGTATCAGAGTCTTACAATAGTATAGAATGCGCGTAAAAATATTTATATGAAAAAAAAAACAGTGTATTAATGAACAATGTATTAATGGAAAATGCAACAATTGAATTTCATACCATATTTCCACACTATTTTGGGTTCTAAGTAGAAAAAACGTTCTGTATTATCGGTGTTGTAGTGAATAATGACAAGATTACGGCGTACTTGAAAGAAAAAGTTTTTAATTCACTAGCTACAAAGATTAATTAATTAATCTTACCATTAATGGTTTCAAAATAAGCAAATGACCTGATAAGCAGGCAGAGTTTAAATATTTTTGCTGCCATGATGTTTTCTGGCTGGTCACATGTGGTAAATGAGACAAGACAGTACAAACTGGGTTATAAGTTCTCTTAAGTGGATGATGTTATTCGCAAACTTTCGATAGCTTTGTAGGATTAAAAAAAAAGTATTTAGTTTTCAATATAATATTAATCAAAATGTATACTAAAAATATGCATGTCGTTGAATAAATAAGACTATATTTTCGTTTTATGCCGTGAAAATATCAAGACCCGCGGAGGGGTCAGCCAAGTTCTAGCAAACAGAACTAGCAAGCCAGATAGCTGGATATTTCTACACTAACCATTTGAAACCATCTTTACCGACTCATAACTTAAAAACTACTACACATAAATATGTCAAATTTGACTCATATATTGAGACTTGGGAGATACATACATGTATCAAATTTCATAAACACATTCCCAAGGGTTTTTTGATTGTAACGTCCAAAAATCGCCATTTTTATCACTGACCTATAGATCAAAACTATGTACCAATTCCAGGTGACCGAGAAACTACAAATTTGGCACCCAGATAGGTAATAGGATGAAAACAAAGGAAAAAAATCAGAAATTATAAAAATTTTAACCAGTTTCAAAGATACGTATGTTACGGGATTACTCCGCCATTTATGAACCAATTTTAATGATACTTTTTTTTTGGTAGATCACATTTGAAAAAGCGGTTTGATTTTTTACTCATATCTCAAAAACTATTTCAGATATTTGAAAAAAGATTTAAAAAGAGGAGAAGATTGTCTAGTATACATCAATCTAGAAATTTTAATTAATTCTAAGAACTTTGGCATTTATAATCCCCTACAACTGACGTTGATGATGTTTTTCCGAATTCCTGCTAAATTAATCGGAACTGTTCAGAGCCCAAGAAACGCTTAAACCAAAAAAAAAAATATTGTTAATATGTCTTATAAAGTATCCGAGTTACCATATATTTTTTAATTAGTCTGTAATGTCCCACTACTGTGCAAAGGCCTCCCCTCTCTTACACCACTCTCCTCTATCGTGTGATAAAAAAAGCGAGTGTGCTTTGGACACACGACTGAAGTCAGGGTAAGTATAAATAAAAATGGCCAAATGCGTGCCCAGACACACTTATGTAGAAGGGTTCTGTATCTGGTACGCTATAAACATATTTGTTAAACAACTTCAAAAGTTGTTGTCCGATTTCGATCAAAATAATTTTCCTAATTAGTTTTTAGTAGGTTCTATCAACATGGAAAATTTCAGGATGTTCCGGGGATGACGTCAGATGGCAGTCGGCCATCTTAACTCGGGCAGAGGAAGATTCTAAAATATTTAACGATTCTCATATACACAGAAGGGTTCCGTAAATGATACAAGATAAACGTTAAAAAGCTTCAAAAGTTACTGTCCGATTTTGCTAAATGTAATTTTTCTAATAAGTTTTTATTCCGTCATATAACAAATATTTTTTCTAGTGAATTTTTATCATGTCCTATAACAACATGGAAAATTTCAAGTCTCTACATATAATTTGGAAATACTAGAGCATTGCGACTAGACCATTGCAATATTTTTTCTAGTGAATTAATTTTAGCTGAAGTGCGTCAGCTTTTTAACAGTCGATGCCGGTCAGTTAAAGCAATGCAGTTTCATCTTAATTTAAGCATGTTCACAAGCTTAGATGTATACAGATTACATAGAAATAATTAAAAAAAACCGACCCAACAACAATAGCGTAAAACACTTTAAACTGTATACTTTAAAATAGACAAAATGTACTGGTGTAAATATCTCCATTATAAAAATATATATACTTAAGGGGTCACGATCCTGAATGATGGGCAGTACGATGCGGAGAGATAAGATAATTATATGTATATATAATAATAATAAAACTTTATTGTCTAAAAAAAAAGAAAATCACTGACTGTATGCCAAAACAAATTATAATGAGTACGTACACAGTGGAAGAATATTGAGCATCCGCTGACGAACTAAGTAAACTTGTATTTCAGCATCCTGCGCCATACCCCACAGATGTATCAACTAAGCTACTTACTTACTAACTAAGATACAATACTATGTGATTGCATAACATTTATTCTAACTTTAATGTGTTTAATATGAGCCTCTCACAACTGTATCTATTCTCGTAATTAAAATATAGTTATTATTTATTAAAATGAAACAAAATGAATTTTATAAAACTGGTATTTATAGGCATGGATCCCAATTAAGTCGCGTTGAGTCGCGATAAATGAACATTTTTGGAATATGCCTGCTCTGAGCAGTTGTTCACAAAAAAGAAGGACTAAGAGAAAATTTTAGTTCTGTTTTTTTTATTAGGTTCAGAATTACAACGCTGTAATTCCTATCGAAAATGGCTGTGTAAGTCGATATCGTTTACTCGTAAACTCCTTTGATGTTAATGTACATTTGGTTCAGGAAGTAAATAAAATGTTCCCGCAGGTCTTCCAAAGATTCGACCACATTTAAAGCTGTACATAGCTACGTGTCGCCCCGTTCGCCTCTGTCCAGTAAAAGTGGTCTCCTGAGCTTGCTAATATTAACTTTATTTCATGACCCATGTGCCTTTTTAAACGATGATTGATTTATGTCACATAAAGAAATATCTTTACACGATTCCGTACTTCTGAAGGAAAAACGGGATCCTTATAAGATTATTCTGTGATTTTTTAGGATTAGGATAGGGATTTTTTATGAAAATTTCTAAAAAAAAATCTCGTTATTTGCCTGAACATTTCAAATATCAATTAAATTTTATTCGTTATTGCTTTATCTACAGTGTTACAAAAAAAAACATTATTTTTAAATCCTAAAGAAATGGCAATAAAAGGCATTAGCAAAAATTATGCTTAAATATACTGGTAACTTTGATCCATCGAATATTTTCAAGAACTATTGGATTGAACACCAGTATGAGAAACTCATTCTTGTTCTGTGGGCAGGGTCCCTGCACTACTCAACTCCCATCCAAATTAACACGGGTACTGTCCATAATGCGCTTCATCCGTTCAAGTAGTGACAGCAAAAAAATACATTTAATTTTAATATAAATATACACGTAATTTTAAGTAATTGAATATAGGTTAGTTTGGTCAAAACTGGGGACAGTAACGAAGTAAAAGGGGCCCTGATTCCATCCTTATCGTACTTTCCGTTTCAGCTGGAAACACTAAAGAGTCAAGTCGGCGCTGAGACGTTCGAGCCTTTGGGTGTGCCGAAAATTAATTGTTATTTGGTAACATCTTATGTTTAATAACGTGGATTATAGTAATTCTAAGTAGGTGATATTCGAAAATTAAAACTTTTCATAATTTTTAAAACGAAACGAAACTACATTTTCTTTTTAAAATGTTTTTGTGACTATACAAACTCTATGAAAGTCTCTTTTAGGGTTCCGTAGTAGACAGAGCGAAATTACAAGGAACCCTTATAATTTCGCTCTGTCCGTCCGTCTGTCTGCCCGTAGGTGATCCCCCCGAGGAAGGTGTGGGAATGCTAATATTTTTTTTATAATATGCAATATTAATATATTAAATAATTAAAATAAAACCACACACACACACACGATGCCTATTTACACCATTTACACACGCATGTATTGGATAATGTCAAAAAGTAATCGTGACAACCGTGTGTTATATTAATTGTCAAATTTTACTTTACTGTGAATAGAGCAATATATGTCGTTATACGCAAAAAAGTTTGTGGGCGAATTTCAAACAGCCGGCGATCTCTAATTTATTTAAATACATAACAGAAGTGTGATAGAAAAGAGGTATACGTACATTTATAGAAAAAAATATCTAAAGTTAAAAGTTATATCACGATCCCAACAAGACATGATACTTGAATATTATATCTTGCATAAAACTCTGGTTATAATATAAAACGCTATCATACCTAAATGGAAGGTTCTGGAAAGAGTAAATTTTTCATAGAAGTTCCTTATGCAATCTAGTTAAAGCAAAATATGTACTAGTAAAATCAGTGCATCAGGTTTAAAAGCAAAATGGCACGTTAAAAAATACTTTGTCTGTGGCCAAAATAGGTTTTACGCGGACTTGCACATTTTAAATTAAGAACTCTAGACTGAGTAGTAGCAATGAGATTTAAAAGTAAAATGATACGTAAAGCTTATTTTGTCTGTGGTTAAAAGCTGCTTGACATGGTATTGCAACCCACTGCACATTTCGAATTGAGAACTCTAGACTCTGTAGTATCAGTCCATAAATAACGCCAAGTGTACTACATAACAATTATAATTTTAAATTCGGAAGTCAACTCAGTGTCGCGCTGTCGCGAGTGCGGTCGACCGTCGACCAGTTTACCGGCAGACCTCGTGCGGTCCACACGTGTGTGTAGTTTATGTTCTGTAAATCGTGAGGCGATAGTGCTTTCAGCTTTTGGAATTTAAAAAAGGTGAATATTTTTGTACCGTTTCTTTATACCGTCGATGCTGATTTTTTTTTTATTTGCTTATGTCGCTTTTGCAAGGATTTTTGATGTGAAGTCTAGATTGAAATGATTTACAGTTTATCTGTAAATTCATATAACTTAATATAAGAACGTGTGTCAAAAGTTTATAATTTGGTTCAATTTCTTTGGTTATATCATCTTTGCTTCTTTTTTACCGCTGTATGTTTGATTTATTTATTTATTAATCATGAAAATTTTAGTAAAAGTGAAACAATGTGTTAATTTTTTCGGGAATATTCTGTTTGA
>JANCMC010033613.1:49169768-49198699 GCA_024363005.1 Charaxes varanes | reverse complement strand
TTTATTTATTTATTAATCATGAAAATTTTAGTAAAAGTGAAACAATGTGTTAATTTTTTCGGGAATATTCTGTTTGATCGTGATTTTATTAGAACGACATTAAAACGAAGGCTGAACTTAATAATTGAATTCAAAGAAATCGAAGAACGTTTGTTTCATTCCAAGAAAACGTCTATCATGGAAAACCTTGAATATTGTTAATGACATAGGGATTTTTTTTAATCAAGGTTTTCCTACTAGAATTCATAGGTTTTTTGGAATCATATCGTGTATGGGATATGAGAAATAGAGAAACAATGAGTACCATTTCATAAAGTTACGAAATTATTCTACAATCATTTTTTAAGGATGTTTTTGCAAAAAAAAAAAAATTATTTTTGGAACGAAGTTCCTTACGGAGCGGTGCGAAGGAATATTCTAGCCGGCAAAAAGCGACCGTAACACAAATGCGTAAGATTTTTATGTATACTTTAAGTATACGCTATAATAAAATAATAATAAAACTTTATTGTCTTAAAAAAAGTAAATCACTAGATGGATGCAAAAACATGTTACAACAAGTACATAACATGTTTTTTATACATTGTCCAATGTAAAGAGGGCCTCGCAGGAACTTCTCGAAGCGAAGTAAGTCGACGCGTCGACTTTACTTAGGATGAATTCGTGCTAGGCCCACAGGAGGCAAGTTTTTATCGTGTCACGCTTTCCATCAATGCTAATGAAACTTGCGTTGACGCTACGACGGGTTCGCTGTGGGCATAGCCCGAATATTTTCAAAGTCTACTTCAAATAATACTAACTGTTGCATATTGGACGAACCTCTGTGGTTTACAATCTGCAATTTAATGATGTTTTTCAAAGTGTTTGTTATAAAATTAAATAAAAAATGAAGCCTGTCGGCTTGATTCAATTTCTTTAATATTCGCTAGTACGCGTACACATTCTTTCTGGCTGATAAATAGGTCGTTGACGTCGGCGCTTTTTCCTATAAAATACTAAGATAGCCTGAAAATCAGCACTGCAGCACCATGCGGAGGCAAAGACCCTTCTGGTCGACTAATTCCTTCGTGTTTTTTTTTTAATTGTAACATTTCAGCCAAATGGAATATTGAATACTGTCATGTAAACAACGGCAACAACTTCGGCAAAGTTTGCAAAAAAAAAATTACACACTTCGAACTCTATAATCATCATTATTCTCTGCATCTCATTAAAATTAATTACGAAAGCGTCAGTGCAGTGCAACAAATGATTTTGTTTTTATATTATCGTATTGATTTACGTTCTCTGTTATCGTACAATTGATATAAAAAAATATTTACCTCATTAAAGAATTACGAGTATTACGTCCTGATTCACTCCTTTATCACGAATTTTGGTATCAGGTTAGATAAAGATTTTAATGGCATAGAGACAAATTTGTTTGTATTCCGTGGATTCGCCGTGCGGGTTGCGGGTCCATCGCGTTGCAGAGGTAGGAACCGTAGCAGTGCCTGGGTCGTGCGTCCCAGTTGTAGGTTGAAGAGTACTCGTTATAGTGGTCACTAACACTAATAATTAGAGGTAGCGCCATGCATGTAGCTGAATTGGGCCAGCGCGTCCGGATACCAGTACCTCTTTCTCACATGAGATCGGCGTGAAGTGGCGGCAATGCTGTCACGTCTAGTGATGGTCATAACGCATTCATGGTTTAATTCTCGCTAATCTACGAGTATACTAATATAAAGCTGAAGAGTTTGTTTGTTTGCTTGCACGTGCTAACCTCAGGAACTATTGGCTCGATTTGAAAAATTCTTTCAGTCTTACATAGCCCATTTATCAAGGAAGGCTACAGGCTATATATATATATCATCACGCCAAAATGTTTTACGTAATATTATGCAGCCGAAATCGCGGGTAACAACTAGTACCTAATAAACACTTTTAAAACTGTGAATAAAATCACCTGTAACCCGAAAGTTACACCTCCGAATACGCCACCAAAGCACAGCACTACACTGATTTTCCGATGTGCCTCAACTTACTTCGGTGTCGAAGCGAAACGTGCATTGACGATGGTTGGAAGCTACGTGGTTGATAAAAAAATTATAAAAGAACTATTAGTATTGATAGTTCTACTTAATTTTGTAATATTATAAATACATATTATAGCTGAGATATTGTCACAACCACCTCTGAAACAATCCTTTAATTTAAGGAGGGCTCTGTTACCTAAGATATACGAGAACTAGAGAGATGATTCTCATATCTAGGGTTGCCAGTAACATGTTTTCGGTTTTAGGTATAACTGGCAACTAGGTATTAGTTTAGGCTTCTCAAGCGAAACATTTGAGAATAGAGAGAGAGCTTGACGATCAAAGAAATATTTTTAACAACATTTCCGCACCTGTTTTTTTCATTTTATCACTTTGTTAGTATAAGGAATAAAGATTTTCAAACCATTTTAGATAATTTAATGAGAAATAATACCTTAAAAAATTATTTATTTTAGCTGGTCCCGATTAATGTCACTGAATGATATATGTCGTGAGATTATAGAGATTGAAGAGGTTCCGTGGGTGACCTCAGACGGCAATCGGTCATCTCAACTCGCCCCACAGTCACGTCCTCTGTGAATAAAGTAGAGATTATCCAACGTGACTATTTTTATTAACATAAAATATTTGTATTACACAGAAAGAACTGGTATATTTAATGCGAGATCCCTAATGTTTATTTATACATTTCGTATTACCTCGTTTGTTTTTGGCTTCTTTTGTTCTGCTACAATGTAGAATCGAACAGTACAGCAACTCTCTGACCGCCATTGTTACTCGAGAATTCAGATATCTCTTGAGATCTCTAGAAAAACAAATATATTATTAATATAAAATAGGAGACCTAATAAACGATATTAGTATTCTTTTTTCTTTTTATGCTCAATAGTATATAATATATAATAGTATAGTATATAATAGTATAGTAGAGTCAATTTACTGTCATAATGTATATATGTTATTTGCCAGGTCCGGAATGTAATATGTATTGCTATTTATTTAGAGTTACAATATTAGGGTGGGACACGCGTGACAACTGGCGAACTTCGATTGCAAACTCTCGCCTCTCAGCTTCAGAGTTTATGTGTTTTACAGCTACAAATTTATTCCGCCATAGGCCCTTCCAAACTACTCCGAACGCGCCCTTTCCTACTACCTGTTAACAATTTAATTATTATTGTTAAGTTCACAGCGCCTAGATTGAATGGTTGTAAACATTGTAAATACCTGTAACTCGAATTTCATTGTAGTCTATTTCTTCAACGAACGTCTGCTGGACATAATAAAAAAAGAACTTGTTGTTCGACAATTATTTAATACAGACTAGAACGTAACAGATCTTTCACCGACAAGAGTAACGAGACTCTCCTTTTTTTCCTTTTAAAATTTTCTCTTTCAAATAAACATTCTACCGGTTATATTTTGTCAATGTAAATGTCATTTCCAAAAAATAAAATCTTCATTATTTATTTTAATTGTGTATAAATAAATAAATATATACAGGACTATATGACACACGGACGTCTGTTCCTAAGGTAGACAACTTAATGCCTGACTTTGAGTAGGTGAGCAAAGTTTTGTAGAACTTTGTAAACTTCAAGGACAAAAATGTACAAGCACTTTGAGCTAAGTCTAGCTCCATAAGATGTATGTACGATTTTTACATTCATAATTAGAGTGTGTCGACTTGATACTTTTCACTTTTACTTTATAATATAGTGTAAGGTAAATAAATAAATATATACAGGATTATATGACACACGGACGCCTGTTCCTAAGGTAGACAACTTAATGCCTGTGTTATAGGTAACAGCCGCCTGTTATACACCCCCACCCTCTTCCAAATTTATAACATATATGTTCGACATATCTAGACCTTCCACGTAAATTGGTGTAACCCCAAATTCCCAACTTCACTGTAGAGCGTTACAAACATGTAAATTGGAATAATATTTTCATTATATAACACTTTTGTATATTCAATTATATATTCAATAATAGCGATTACATTATTGTTTACAATAATATATTAAAAACTGATTGATATATTACAATTGCACCTCCCACGGAGAGTGCTTTTGCTCTCTTTCTTTGGTATGGCACTGATAGAATCAGGCGTTACTTTGCGGAAATCCATGATATGCATGAAATACTAAACTACTTTGCTTAAATCCGCCAATGAATACGAGGGAAAATCGGTACAATGCTGCAACCCGAAAGCTACACCACCGAATCCACCACCAAAGCACAGCACTACACGAGATAGACTCTACAAAGGTTAGTCGAAAACTTTATACTTAACCTTTGTAGAGCCTATCTCCTGATGATGCTTCGGTGTCGAAGCGAAACGTGCGTTGAGGCACATCGGAAAGTCATAGAGGATGTGGCTGTGGGGCGAGTTAAGATAACCGATTGTCATCTGACGTCATCCTCGGAACCCCCACGATTTCTACAACCTTATGATTAATATCACAAAGTGACATTAATCGGGTCCCGCTGTTTTACGTGCTTTCCGGAACACGGAGGAGGTCGCATATGAAATATAAATCAGTGCTAGAATGGGTCACCCATCTACATAATATATAATATTCTCGCCCCCGTTCCCGTCCCCGTTTCCGTGCCCGTTCCCGTTTCCGTTTTAGTTCCCATACCCGTAACATTAAAATTATTAAATATGCCACCATATTATTAAATTTTGTAATTGTTTTCTTTCTTAGGAACCTTCTGACAATAGCGGGAACGGAAGAGGAAATGGGAACGGCTAAGGGAACGGGAATAATATTATAGAAAAAAGAATGCAGTAAATAATAAGTAACCTAAAGTTCGGGTAGACAGCGTCTGCCGGTTCCGCTAGTTAATTACTTTTTTTAATATCTTAATTTGCAGATTATAATGATTTTTTTGTCCATATCTCTACATAAGTTTTAAAACAGTTTCCATAAATTAATAGCGTGATTCACGGGGAAGGTTTATATGTATATGCATATTCACATTATTAAAATTTACTTTGAACATATACGAAGGCGTTTATCTTTTAATTTATTGTGTTGTATTCTTATTTGCGGACGTTGTATAATCGCTTACCATAAACTCGTATCTCCTGTCGGCAGATGTAAAAACGTATTATTTCGCTCATCCCAGATCGGAACCAGACAAACCGCTTTGATGGTTGTTCACCGTTTGCAATTTAACTTGTAGCATTACACCCGCGGGGGACAAATTACACCGTCCGCACAGGAAATATTGCAGTTTTGTTTTATTCAAGGGCTTCTACGATCTATGTTTATCCATAAATACACAGTGAAAGCCCGTATATTAAATCAATAAAAAATTCGTAATCACCTGCCTGAACATTTATGCAATATAAATGATTTAAATATATTTACTAGGGAAATGAAAAATATCTAAATGAAAAAATACTTGTACTGCTTTTGCAGTCTGCAGCCGAAATGGGTGGACGCTTCCGGATACCAGTACCTTTTTCTTACATAAGATCGCCATGAAGTGGTCCCAATACTGTCATGTGATGGTATTGTTGTCGCGTTTCGTTTGGCTTATGAGAGTTCCCCGTGGCCTAAACTGCTCTTTAAAGGCTAGCCAAGCATCTATGAGCATTCTGGTAGTGCAGATGCCCAAGGGCATCGGTAGTCAGCTAGGTGATGAACCCCCTGCCCCTTTGCATCTTGTTATATAAAAGAAGTCTCGCAAAAGCAGCAACCAAGTACTCAAACGGTCTATGACCAAGACTATTCGGTCAGGAGTGTACGACTGAGAAGAGGAATCTAAAAGAGCATAGTTTTGTCGTTCACACTGAATGCAACATGCAACGGTGAGAGCAACCAGGTGTAAACGCGTGACAAAATTCTAAATGGATTAATCCAACGATTTCATGTAATAGACAATGTTCTACGAATGAGGAGGTCGTATAAATGGCCGGCATTTGAGTCTTTCGCTAATAAAATAGGTCTTACTGCGATATGTAACAAATAGGTGACCAATTCTGACACTTATTTTCAAATATCCAATCTCCTCCTTATTTCGGAGGGCATGGAAAACAGTGGGTGCCGATTAATGTTACTAAATGAGATTGTGGAGGTTCCGGGGATGATGACAGACCGCAGTCTGTCATCTTAACTCGCCCCAGAGCCACATCCTGTGCAATCTAAGGAGACACTGCGATCCCCCTGGTGTTGCAGGTGTCAATGGGCATCGGTAGTCACTCCAGAGTGCCGCCTGCTCGTTTGCCCCTTGTTATACAAAAAAAAAGAAAAAAAAAACACTGGTTCTAGACCAGGATAACGCTAGAAAAATGACGAAGACAATGTTAAGAATTTTTCTAGCAAGTTGAAGCAATCAAGGCAAGCCACATACCTCAAAAATCCTGTAACTCATTTGGAATAAAGGAAAATAACCTAGCGGTAATAAGAAGAAAAACATCAGATTAAGTGGAGCTAAGAACATAGCATATATAAACCTGGTTACTGCAACGGAAATTTGGCCCGTAAATCTTCTAAAGTTTTTTCCCAAGTAGCGGTCGAATCAAAAAAAACATTACCAATTTTTTCCTGATTTTTTGTTCTTCCGTAACTTTTCACACTTATTACCCTACTAGCTGTGCCCGCGACTTCGCTTAAAATTAGTTAAAAATATTAGATTCCATTTTAGCGTAATGATATATAGCCTCTCTCCATAAATGGGCTATCTAACACTGAATGAGTTTTTCATAGCGAACCATTAGTTCCTGAGATTAGCGTATTCAAGCAAACACACAAACAAACTCTTCACCTTTATATATTAGTATTCAAAGAAGAGATAAAGAAAAGCCACATTTGGAATATTACGACCTTTATTGCGAAATGAATCTAGCGGTTCTCAAGTGATATTCTTACCAAAGGAATAAAATTTAATTTTTATTTATTTACATAATCTATCCTCATAATAATATCATCAAGCTAAAATGGACCCAGCTCAGCAATTATTAAAGTCGCTTTTACCCTAATTACACTTGAAAGAGATCGCGAGTAAACCTTTGTTTTTAATTAGTTCATGTCAGAATTCTTGTTTAGCTAACTAGAATGGGAAGATAACTTTTTTATCCGAGAGCCGCCCGACGATTTGCAATCAATACCGCTGTCCCTGAGACTGGCGACAGCATATTGTCCCAAGCTACTCTGGTCTTTATTTATGTGTTGTTTAGTGTGAAATTCCTGTATTATATTTTTGCGTGGGAATTTCGCAGGACTGTACTTTAGAACTATCCTGATCGATCTCCTGTTTGAATTATTACCTTTCGTGTTTCTATTTGCACATTTTCCTGTGTAAATTCTGTATCAGTAAACATTGAGATTTCTTTGTATTCTACATTTTTTGCTTATCCGCCCATATATTGTAACAGTTTCTAACTAATGCGGTTACTATCGAACTGTATAACTGTATGTTGTAATGTATCAATAAACTTATTTTTATTTATTTTATTTTATTTATTTGTCAAAAATCAAGTAGTTTTTATACCAAGGTCGTATCCAAAGATAGCTGTTCGAGGAATCTGTCCAGTTGATGTGAATGCTATGTAGGGCGCGCGGATATTCCTAGAACTACGGGCGATTGCACGTATCTATCAGGTCAGTGTATCAGTAAAACTATATTACTATGTGAATGAAACAATCGGTCGCAGCCAGAGCAACTTAACTTAGCGATCGACTCAAATGCCGACCACTGATTAGGCCACGACCTCCTCAAGTAGAAGATAGTACAATATCCTTAATTGTGAAAAGTAATAGTAAAGAAAAAATATAACAATTTTCAAGTAGATCCGCAGAGAGAGACCATATACCTTCTTCCGCGCCTCATTAAGGAATTACTCTGCACTTTAAAAGATAAGATAACAAGTAAAAATATTAAAAGTATGTTAAAAACATATCTTATATCTAAATTGAATTTAACCCATATCATATATTAATATCAAGAATGTATATATAGTCGTCTTGATAAAGGTTCCCAATTTAATACTAATATTGCTCGGAATGGTGTCAAGATATGAGTCAAGTTAATAAAGACAGCACTTTTAAAACAAATGAATTGATTGATACTTGCCTTCTGTGGGCCTAGCACGAACATTTCCATCCTAAGCAAAGTTGATTCGTGGAACTATTTAGGTTTGAAACGATCGTGCTACGCCCTCAGGTTAACCCATATCATATATTAATATCAAGAAAACCTCTACAATATTATAATTCATATTTCTTTATAATATTTTATTTTTTATTGATATTTTAAGCAACATTATATATAATGTTAAAGTTGCAATACTTGCACTTTGGCATTTTTGAACCTTCGGAAATATTGTCTGTGTGCACTTAAGTTGTCGTATCAAAATACATTCAAACACGTAAAATTACATGATAATTATTTTAATGTACTGTCTTACTTACAGATATGAAGCAACTCAAGGTCAAAAGGAAGTTCTTCTTGACGAAAATGATGAGCTGACGGCACGTTATTACACGACGCTACCTGATCCAGATCGTAAAATTGTGCTTGTAAATACAGTCCGTGAAAATAAGAAAAGTTCGGTGTTTTATTGCCCCGTCAATATAACCCTGTTACGGTACCGATCCCCAACACTGATATAAGACCGGGATAACGCTAGATAGAAAAAGTTGTCAGGCCATATTATATCTTTCAGCTTTAAAACATAGCCGTTTTTATGGATACGAAAAAATGCGAACGAAGTCACGGGATCAATCTAGTGATTAATGTAAATATGCGATAAAGGTGTTCATGTATGTATATAACTTCAAAACTTGTTTGATTTCGCTCAAAACTATCAATTTCCCAATGAGTTTACAGCATATCCTATCAAAGTGAAAAACTATTAAGTCGGCACATCTAATATTATGGAAATTCAGGAGGGGAGTGGGAACTACAAAGTGTATTTTGCAAGGTGGTGGTACTTGTAAAACACTTTGAAGGCTAATTACTCGAAAATGGTACAGATAATAAAATAAAGCTGTGTATGAAATCTAAGTCTTTATTGCAATTGCTTTCGAGTTTGATGCATCTAATTAACGTTTACTCTAATAAATTAGTTATGGGATAAGTTCCCTCAACAAACAAACAGAACTACATATAAAGGTTACGCAAGCATTGATTAAGGGTAAGTATGATAATGTCAGCGTGGCCTTAAATCACTAGGCAGTTATTTAAAAAACACAGACACAACAAATTTATAAATATGTAAAAGTTTCATTAACTGCGAATGAATCGGTGAATTTAATTAAGAATATTGAATAAATTCGTATTTCAGTTTAGGCAAATTTAATGGGTTTTTCTCATTCTAAAAGAATGCCCAAAATGCCTAAAGAAGGTTTCGCTTCAAAACTTATCCCAAGTAGTAACCAAACGCTTGAAGTAGAAGAAGTATCGTTTGTAAGTATTGTCGTTTTTCAGTACCTGAAAAACGACATTAAATAAGTAGAAGGAGGTAAAAGAATCTATTGAATAATGTTTTTGTAAAAATATAGTGCCAAAGTACTCTGCGAAGTAAACGTGGCACATTATATTTGCGGTTCACAATTTTACAAAAAGGAAACACACATATTTACTTTTCTCGCGCGTTTCATTTCTTAAAGTTCTATGTAATAGTTGCTGAAAAATAATATTAAAAATTTTCCTGTTTTATTTAGTTTCTATACTTAATTCATTGAATAAAACTATATACCTGAAGAAATTTCGATCATAGTTTAGAAAGTAATGGAAAATGTGTTACCCTCAAAATTACGGCGCATATATCAAGGCAATGAAAAAATATTTTTTCTCTGTCTCGCCGCCCGCCTTTCTTGAACCCTCTTATAAAAATCAAGGCGACTAGAAGTTGAGAGGGAGATATAAGTTAGTGAAGATAGAAAGAGAGATAGTTGCGTTACGTTTATTACGTACTGTATTACGTTACTGTAGGAACAATAGATAGCACACATTTCAAGTGAATAAAATTGTAAATTCATTTTCAAGTTCAATTATACGTACACGAAGGTGGAGTTAAAGAAGTTTTACTTGCCAATGAGACAGGAGACCGCAAGACTCACTACTGGTCATATAGCAATGTTTGAAAGAAGGTTCGCGAGCGAGACAGAATTCATTACCATACATCTCACATATTGGTGTGACAGAGCTTAGCTACTAAGCTAAATATAAATAATAAATAAACATCAAAATAATTAAACATTAAAAGCAAAAGATTTTTATTCAAGTAGACTTTTACAGGGTCCTTTAGATCGTCAAATATTTAAGAAACTACCACCGATTCGGAAAAGTCGAACCACGGGAAGATTCAGAAGAAAGCTCGTTAGCCACTCTGTTAAAAATACTTCTTACAAAAATGATGTTTCCGTGTTAACTATAAAGTACAAAGCTGGAGCGACTCCACTCCAAGTAGTTTTATCTTTAATACAGTCTTCGACTACATAATACGCCTTATGAATAAAATAGCTTTTCCGTTAAATATTTATATTTAAAGATTAGTAATGCACAGAGATGGTAGAAAACAAGTGCATACAGTGCGGTCGTTGTAGCTGTAAGGATCGGTTCGCATCCTCATCTGATCGGATCGTTCATCTGAATATTGTATGAGCTCACGCCACTCACGCCGGGGCTAAATCTTCTTTCTGCCACTCCAGCTCCTGTAACTAAGTTCCGGCAGCATTATACTACCTATTTATTTATAATGGGATAGCAAACAGTGAGTACAAACTTACATTTATTACACATTACTGGCTTAATAAAAAACCTGACTACATTAGGGTACCATGTAATATATGTTTAGACATTGACATAAAAACACGAATGATATAGTATAATAGTTTTTACCTATTAATGAGGTAGAGAACTTAAAGAGGTCATAGCTTAATCAGTACTCGGCATTTGAGTCGCTCGCCAGGTTAACCAGGTGTACATTAGGTGGGGCCCTGGTACTTAATGTGTGAGTCAGACAACTTAATGTGTGTTATGGGTAAGTCTGAGAATATTTATATTTTTTATAAATACAAAATATAAACTTATAAATCTTTTACACCCAGAATCAAGGCGGGAATCGAACCCGCGTCCCTGGAGCGGAAGGCTGGGTCACTTCCAACTGCGCCGACGGGTCTAGGTCTTCTAATAGTTACGTTAAACAGTACCGTAATATCAATCAAACAGGCGGAACATTCGTCGCGGTTTAATATTTCCAATACGCATTTGATTTCCACCCCTCACGCCATAAAATATTCATTAGATATAGCGGAATGTGTTAACCTTCCCAGTCAAAGATGAATGTACAGTATTATATGATAGGCTATACTTTTATATCACAGGTATCAAACTTCGAATATTCGAGCAACAAAATAACAGAAACTATTCGACCATGGTAGCTAGAGCTAGCTAGTTGGATTCGTAGATAAAGCCAATCCATCGCTAACAGGTAGCCGTAGCCCGTAGCCTCTAGCCGTAGCCGTAGCTTTTAGCTACGCCGTAGCTATCTCTGGTCGCGACAAAAGGGGCTCGCTCCAAAGAAAACCATCACAACACTAATATTTCAGCAGTGCAACCTCACTTATCTGCAATCCTGCTTACACACTTAACGTGCCAAACAAAAATGGAACCTACAACATAACTCTAAAGTCCATTTTAGTTTGAGCAAGAAGGTGTTCAGATTTAACTGTATCCACTGCAAAGGATTGTCAATCTTAGTGTTTCTTAATAAGGTGTATATTTATGTTATAGACTTTAGCCAATTCACACCTCTAAAATTCGGTATCAACTCTTTTCGCATCCTTTGTCCTAATGTTCATTAGGTATTCTCTGTACTGTTATTGAGGTAGATATGAATTATAAACATTGTGTGTTTGTACAGCTATAAAGTTGTATTGTTACGTAGAGCAATGGTTTTGTGTTTCTGTAAGTGAAGGGAAAACAAAAAAGTCCTCAAATATTAATTAAAATCCAAATAATGTTATAATAATATTTTTAAAATAAAACTATCCAATTGAATGAAATCACTGAGATTAAACTGTTAAAGTTGTGAGTAGTAGTTAGTATGGTGAAGTCAAATTTGATGTTGTAATATAAAAGATGATTGTGAAAGCTGGTAATTGGGAGCGGGCCGTTATTAATTTAGGCTTAATTCTATTCGTCTTTATAGTCGAGTTTTGAAATGAATGGAATATTTTATTAATACTGAGAAAGCTGTATTATTACTAACAAAGGAAGCTCTGATGTCGAGGACGTCCTTAGATAAGTAAGGTAGAATATCCACTAAAGAAGCGACGCAGCTTTATAGGGAAAGCTTACGTCAAGCTACGAGCAATTAAAAGAAACGATCGGATAAGATTCCTATGATGCTAAAAAATATGCAATATATCTGATACCTAATAGGGAAACCTGTTATGACTCTCAAAGTGATTTCCAGTACTTCCCACTTAATCAACACCATTTAATTTAAATGTATCTTAAATTTCAAATAAATAAAAATCATAATCACTATTATCATTATCATATCTTTCATACCGAGGTTTGGGACAATAACCTATACTTTTAGATACACAAATATTTTTCGTGATAATTCATGAGGTCTTAAAAATTTACTTCATCGTTAATATATTGCAGTTACGAATTTAATTTTTAAGTACTAGTTTGTGAGATTTTGTATGTAAGTGTATATTTTGTAAAGTGTGTGTAAATTGTTTGTGTGTATGATATTAGTAAATTTGTAATAGCTTTACTTTATTTGTTTATTATTGGGAGTTTTGTCGGCACACTCACAGCATTTTAGTTTGTAAGCATTTCATAAGTTATATACTTTGTTGTACAGCCTGGTGCTTATGAACTTAAAGTGATGTGTAGCAATCGCAGTGCGGCATAGTTCAGTTTTACAGACAGTTTTTGATCTTCGTTTAAAATATAACTAGTTCATTACATTGGTAGAGGAAAAGAGTTTAGTATGGTTTGCCGCAGATGATTCGCTTGCTATATACATACGTACAAATTAGTGCAGTGCAACTGATATGTACCTATTTGAATAAATAAATACGTACAGTATTTATTTATTCAAATAGAAAATCTATAAGCATTATTGAATCGACTAATATTTTGAAATCTACCATCACTATCGACCCTCTTACATTTTCTCGAACGACGAACGAATTGTAACTGTTAAATTTTCCTGCTTTAAAAAATATATATATATTTATTTATTTATATATGTATTAACGGATGCTGTGGCCTGGATATACATAGTACAAGACGATTTAGTTGATAAAGTAACCTTGTTTGCAATCGTTACCCGCATGGCTGATTCAATTGTAACACTGTGTTATTGAAAAAGGCATGTATGTATAGAAATGTAGGCTCAGAAATAATATACACGCGTTAATGACATTCAATACCATATTTTTCGCTTATCGTCCCTTCTTAAAGTCGCAGATGTAAACAAATCTTCCAAGGTGTTTGTTTAACAAACGCGGGACAAATTGACGCGTCACTGCACCTATCTCCTTTTGTCATATCCACTTCAATAGCTGCGTCTCGCTCTAACTAAATTACAAACAGCAAACATAATCCGCGAATAATGGCGGATAATACCGATCCCGGATTACTTCAAATCATTTGTTGTCATGATTTGTTCAAATCGCCCTGACTGATAGCTGGCAATTGGTAATAAGCATTACACCGATTTTCCCTCGTATTCATTCGCGGATTAAAGCAAAGTAGTTTAGCTTCTCATGCATGTCATGCATTACGTTAATTTCTAACAATAACCCTTAGCAAAATTTTCTTTAACTAACAGCTGTTATCCAAGATGGTAAAGCACTTTCTTGGAGGACTATACAATAAAGTGAATTTTAAATTCGGTAAAAGAATGTTTGAATATAACGAGTAAAGGTATACGTGTATATCAAGGGGCAAGAGGCAGGTGTTATGTCACGTGGTAGTGATTTTCTCTTCAAAGTATCTGTTCAGCCGAATTTCAGCGTACCTGAAAACGATAATAAAATTGTATTACAATCAGTGTTGAGTTAAAATAAAGTAGGTTATAGTCTGGAGTTTTGATTTTATCGCTAAACCTTAAATTACTCGGAAATTAAAGTTCACTATATAACGTCGCGTCCAGATCTGATTTAAGGTTAGTTAATTGCATGAAAAACTAAACTACTTTGCTTTAATCCGCGAATGAATACGAGGGAAAATCGGTCTAATGCTGCAACCCGAGAATATAGTATGTAGTGCCAAATTTCTAAGAACCTTTTAATGGTCTTCTGTTGAAAAAACCCTTCTCTCTCTGAATGTATTAGAAGAAGTTAGCTAAATATATATATCACGTATCTTTGTGATTTTATGATTTGATTTGATTAATGGAAGAAAATGCCTAAAATATCTCCAAGATTAAATTTTTTTAGAATTGATAGATTTCAGCTTTTTCATCTAATTTTACGCGGGCAAAGTCGCGGGTAACAATTAATAGTTTTATATTTTTAAAGAATACAAAATCGGTCAAGCCGTTGCGGAGGGGTACGGTAACTAACATTGTGACACGAGATTTTAATATATAAGATATATATACACATTATTAAAATAATTAAAAAGAGCCGCTTAATGTGTAAAAGCCCCTTCCAAAGAAATTTGGTTTTCATTTCCTTCCATATCTCGCATCTGTATTTATAGTTGTAGATATACGGAACCCCGTTTAATTATTTTTTTAACATTCTAATAACATATTCAGCTAATAAATTAATTGCATTTCAAACACAGACAAATTTCCGACACGTAGAAAAGCTCTTATTGAATAATCTAACTTATTGACCAATCAGAAATAAAAACATCGTTTGATAAACTTGCATTTGACTTTACAAAATTAATAAAGAATTGCGACTACATAGCGCACGGAAAAATATAATAATAAAATATTAAATTAATGTAAACATTTACAAAATCATTACAGATGGAAGACACCGACTAGAAACGGAATTATTAGATAGGACCATGTTAAGGAAGCCTTAGGACAAGTTTAATTTTACACGGGCGAAGTCGCGGGTACCAGATGATTATTAGCGCCAAAAATCGACCTAGTATTGTACAATTCGTGTGATTTTCAATCAATATATTGTTTGATTCCATTCTTATCCAGTTGATTATTCTCTAAAGTAATAGTATGTTAATAATACTGCTAGTAGTACGTGGTACTTTTAATATCGTTTTTAATAAAAGATATCGTCGCTGTTTTACATGTTGTCACGGTATGAAATTGATCCTATGAAAATATGAGAGGTTGATATCGATTGATGTAATCTCATGCTTGATTAAACGAATGGCGGCTATGATTTCAGATATTAGTATTGTGAGAAATACGTTCTTTATTTTCCGGTATATGTTTTATAAAGTCGTCGTCTTTGCTCTTATCCCTTCGTATTTTTTGTATAAAAATACATGCTTAATAAGTATTCTAACTTTAGCAATAAACGATATATTGGGCAAATAATTTTATTTTTTTTTTTGTTTTTTAATCATTTTGCAGAGCTTTATTTAACAAATTTCCTTAAATCACATTTTCGAATAGTAAAATCAACAGTGCGCTTGAATATCTAACCCGTAACATCCAATTAATTTGTCAATCTACATCTTGAATTGCACGTCAACGGGGAAATTGTTTTGCGGGAAGCTCGAAATCAAGTTTGTTTACAAACGTAACTGGCTGTAAAACCAAGATTCAACTACAATGCACAATCTGATTTCTGACGAAAATCATTAGCTTAAAGTTATACCACATGACGAAGGATAATGATACTTTGTACTTCTTTGTAAGATTTGAGGCACTTTGCAATATTTCGAGTTTTAATGGAAATCTAATTAAGTAGAATAATGGTGCAATAGGTACCTAAACATTATTCTACTTAATTTGTTATTCTTTTTGTTAACTGAACGACGGAGTTCAGAAGAAAAGAAAAACTTATGTCACAAACCTATTCTGTAAACCCATCTACTTCGTTCTTAATATCGTTCTAATTTAGCATCTGGTAGCTATCAATCATACTAAGAAAATTACTTTACGCGAAAAGCAAAAGCAATTATATTGCAATATTGGTATATCTTTAAGTTTTTCAAATATAATTTGAAATAGAAATTTGTCACATTTGGAGCACTTTGCTCAAAAATGTGTAATTAGGAAACACTTATTTAAAAAGATCACCCGCATTTTATGCATATTTTATATTGCTTCATTTGATTTTTAAGTAGATCTTTAAGAATGACTGGCCAATTGGCGCATTTGGCCGTGACCCTGCCTTCGGCTCCGTGAGTTGTGGGTTTGATCCCCGCCTCGAGTCTGGGTGTATTGCCTATACGCATGTACATATGTCTAAAAAAAATGTGTATTGCTTGTAAATTGTTTGTAACCTATAACTCAGGCTTTAGGTTGTCTATTTTAGGAACAGACGTCCCTGTGTCATATAGTCCCATATATGCATGTAAAAATCCTTTGACTGCACATCAAATTTTCGGTTGCTTTTTTGTCAAATGATTTTGATAAAAAATCCTTGATCATGGTCATTGGCAACTGAAATCCACAACATCCAATTAAGTTGTCAATCTATCTACAATTGCGCATCACCGAGTAATTTATTTCGCGGGAAGCATGAAAATGAAGTATGCCTCCACATGTTCACTACACTTTATGTGTACGGGTAATATGAAACAAAAGACAATGTCTATGGAACAATATTGTGATTTCGTATCCATATTAAGACTTGGTGGCCGTTTGCACATAAGATACTACTTATACCCTTATTTTCAGTAGATTTCTTTTGAGTAGTCTTTTTCTTCCTAGCGTTATCTCGTTTAAGTACCAGGGTCCGCTTAGATGGTAGAGGATATGGCTGTGGGGCGAGTTAGGATGACCAATTGCCATCTGACGTCATCCTCGGAAACCCCACGATATCTAAAATCTTACGACTAATATCACAAAGTGATATTAATCGAGTCCCGATGTTTTACGTGCCTTCCGAAACACGGAGAAGATCAGATATCAAATAAAAAGGAGTGTTAGAAAGGCTCACCCATCTATCATCCGGTCGCAGCAGGAGCAACTTAACCTAGTAATCGACTCAAATGCGGACCTCTGATTAGGCTACGAACTCGTCTCATTTTTTTAAATTATAAGTAATTTAATTTTGAAAGAGGAAAATTGACCAAAAATGATCGGTGAAGATTAGATCATAGATTGAATATCGGTTATCAAAAGAGACTTGTGCACCTTTGCCTTAAGAAAACTTTCTATACATCAATACTACTAATAGAGGAAGCATTATATACCTTTCGTCATTATATAATTACACTGTTATGATGCTGTTAAGTCAATCTCATACGTTCCGTAACACATTTAGTGCGGTAACATGCAATCTCAGCCAGTAAATTAATAGGTTGCAGTAAATTAAATTTAAAGTTTACCAACCATTTCTATTTAATGCAAAGTTAGAATCTTCTCTGTGTGTTTTCGGTCGATTTTCCCTTTGTTTATTTTATAATTGTTTAGGTGATTTGCTTTAAGATAATCTTCTATATATATATATATAAATCATTGTTCGTAAACCTCGCAAAAACTTGAAAGAACAGGAGAAGTCGAAGGATTATTTAAAAATACAAAAAAATGCAGATTTGATCGCTACTTCAGAATACTGCAAACAGATGACGTTTGAAGACTGATGTGCTATGTAAATGTAAAATTATTATTTCATAAAACATACGGGCAGGGTCACGTTTTATCGAAGAGACATATCGAGGATTGGTAAACTGGCTAACGGGGTGCAAGACAAGCCTGTCAGGTCCGCTAGTATTATATTAAATCTGAAAGATCTACCGTTTATCCATAATAATAATACAAAACTATTTTAAAATCCCAATAAGTTAGTTTCGCTCCGTTTCGATCCCGATAGTATAGAAAAAATATATAAATAGGATAGACAATATATAGAAGTATCTACTGGAAATGTAAATTAAATAGTTAAAACTGTAAAAACTGCAGATAAGTTGAAATTACAAGCACATATTTCCACGGTGTATATTTAGATACATGCAAATTACTATATTTTATTGCACCTCTTGCATAAGTTGTAAAACTCTTATTAACTTAATTAACAGAGTTTGCTTCGTTTGTAGCCGTTTTATGGACTTGTCAGATGTCCTCATCATGGACGCGAAGCTTTGTTAGCTGTTTTCCTTTGTTTCTTCCACTTCTGGGTAGTTTTAACAACAAAAGTTGTACGTATTTCAGTAATGTTTTGGAAGTTGTAACAGATGATTAAGAGGATTGAGAAACAGTTCTATGTAAGCGAAATAAAACCGAATGCAATTTTATGCACATTTTAAAACTATTTTTTTTAATTCGTAAATATCACCAAAATTCTATTAATATTATAAACGTGAAAATTTGTACACATGGACATCCATGTGTTTACATACATATAATTGATGCCCTTCCACAGAAAAACAACTGATTGGATTTTAATACAACTTTACAATAATATAGTTTATACATCAGAATAACACAGGCTTATACATTATAAAGATATTGTAATATAACGATAAATGTCAAGTAAGTAGGAGAAAATTTTGTAAATTCAAACGGTTCTATATCCGACGTACAAGTTTGCCGATTCCTGCTCTGGGCGGTCGTATCGTATAATATCATTTGATTTATCAATAAATAAATAAAAAAAATCATGTATACTCATTACCTTGATTTTTTAACTCATACGTTTATATCCCAAATTAAGTCCCAAGCTATAGTGTCTGAGACGAGTTTATATGAAAATAAATAACATACCATCGTCTTTTATAACGGCAACTGCATGAGGAATACCAGCCCATGGGTTGGGTAAACGCCTAGATACGTTATTAAGAATTGTTTAAGTAATTGGTAGGAAAAACTACACTACTTTTTTTATGTTACAAGGGCCTAATCTAGAGTTTTTTTTACCTCTTCTTCTTCCTAGCGTTATCCCGGTGTAGTAGTACCAGGGTCCGCTTAGACTGAAGAGGATTTGGCTGCGGGGCGAGTTACGATGACTGATTGCTATCTGACGTCATCCTCGGAACCCCCACGATCTCTACAACCTTACGACTAATATCACAGTGACATTAATCGGGTCCCATTTTACATTCACAGATAGACACAATAGTATAGCGCAACTTACATTAAAAAATCGGTAATCAGTATGACGATAGGCATAATCAGAAATCATTTAAATTATATATTTATCGTATAAAATAAGATGCTTAAAGCTTAACAAATGTATTTATTTCTGTATAGCGAGTAGATTAATAAGGATTAACAGATAAAGGAAACTATAAAATACAACAATCCGCCATGACAGCTAAAACACCCAGCAGAGCGTATGACGTTACTGTATGTTAGAGTGCGTTCCAGGAAAACTTTGTTCTGTGTTCTAGTTTATCAACGAATTATCTAGATTTTCAATTCGACTGTATTTTTTTGGTTGTTAACTCAGAATTTTATATCGAATCAAATGAAATGAAATAATTTTTTTGCTGATACAAGTACACAGTATTGTAAAAGAGAAGACAATCACTGTTAACATTTTTATTAGAATATTTTGAGGAGATCGTGGCCTAATCAGTGGTCGGCATTTGAGTCGATCGCTAGGTTAAGTTGCTCTTGCTGCGGCCGGGTGATAGATGGGCACCGATTTTCCCTAGTATTCGTTCGTTACTTTTTATTTGTTTTTTTTTTTAAAGAATATTATGAATACTTTTTAGATATGTCTAATATTCCCTTTTTCCCCTCCTACTAAGCTTAAATTAAAAGCTTGTATTGGGAGTGGGTGCAACAATACCCCATTGGCGGTGGGGTTTGCACCTTGCGGATTTCAGTCCATACCTTATTCCGTTGAGCTATTGAGGCTCTATTATAATTTAAGCAGTCATTTATTTTTTCGTGCATGTCATAGATTTTCGTCGAAAAGCTCCAATATGCCCTATTTTAGTGTTCATAACTAGAAAATTTTACAAAAAGTCAGCTTCCCCCGACGGAATATCACTCAATAGAGTGCAAACAACAACTTCGAGAACAATAATGCATTTTTGGGAAAAGTAACCAAACTGCATAATTAACCTTTGTTGTATGTAAATCTAAAAATCGTAGTAAAAACACTTATGATACTGCAGCTCGTAGTTTTTCTCACACACGTCATCACAAGAAAAAATCTTAAATAGATCTAATAATGTCTTGGGCCATTTGTATTCTTGATAATGGACGACAACTATTGCTGTTGATTTTTATTGTTTTTACCATTTATTATTTTCGTCTTCTACTACGTTGAATTCAATGATTTGCATGAGAAACTAAACTACTTTGCCTTAATCCGCGATTGAATACGAGGGAAAATCGGTGTAATGCTGCAACCCGAAAGCTACACCACCAATTTCTTCGGTGTCGAAGCGAAACGTGCGTTGAGGCACATTGGAAAGTCAGTGTAGTGCTGTGCTTTGGTGGCGGATTCGGACTAAACCGATTTTAATCAAATTTACACACCGTGTGAAATTTGATTCAACTTGAAAGATAGGATAGCTTACAACTTATTTTAAAGTCGCAAATAAACATGAGTCGCTGAAATGTATGGACGTGCAAAACTTCCGAACGACTGCACCAAATGGGATAATTTCTTTCTTTTTTGTTTTGTTCGTTATTGTTAGGATAACTATAGCATTAAAGCCTTCGCGTAATGAACCACTTCCAGATACACGACGTATAGTACAGAACTTGTTCAAAAAAAATTTCTAAGTCTAAGTCTAAGTCTAAGTCTAAGTCTAAGTCTAAGTCTAAGTCTAAGTCTAAGTCTAAGTCTAAGTCTAAATCTAAGTCTAAGTATAATTCTAAATGTAAGTAAAGTCTAAATTTAAGTCTAAGTCTAGTCTAGTAAATGTCGTATTAATTGACTATGACGTCTATAAAAAAGTGCAATAATGAATATACTAATACAAAATTAAAATGAACATAAACATTTCTTATGGCAGTATATATGAATTACATGTACCTATCATATGCCAGTATTAATTAATTTATTGTAATAATGTTTTCGGATAAGAATCGTCTATAAATACTTTCATCGGAAATATACATCAATGCAAGTTTGAAAAAAAAATTTTTAAATTAATTTTTATACAATGAAAGTGTCCTTAAATATATACTCATTTAAAGTCAAAAATATTCTTATTCTGATTCGTTAGTACGAGTTAAGTGTACAAATGTTTTCAACTTGTTATGAATGAGACAGTACGCACAAAAAATTCTTCGCATAATTAAAGAATTGAACAGTTTATCTTGCTAAAAACTCATTAGGCAAATTATTCTGAACGAAATCGGACAACAACTTTTGAAGTTATTTAACAAATACGTTTATAACGTATCTGATACGGAACCCTTCTATATAAGCGTGTCTTGACACGCTTTTGGCCATGTTATTTACATACTGCCTTAGTTCATTGACCCAAAGAGAATGTTTAATTTCGATTAGTTTTTTGATTTTAATTATAATTTTTTTTTACACAAGAGGAGCGTGCTCGTGCGAATAATAAGCGCAAGAGAAGTTGCGCTAATGCGCTAATATCTTCTAAATTATTGAATACACTTTTCTTATTAAGCGATAAATCTGAAATTCTACTTGTACCTAGTTGAGTGTCCATCGCGCATGCAACGCTGTGCCGCAGTGATTGAGCATTCTGGTACATTCTAAGGTGAAATTGGGATTAAAGATGAGAGTCCGTCATTTTTGAAGCTAGAAACATGAAACTTTATTATTGAGCTACTGATTAAAAATAAGCAAACATCTTTAGCGTTTGTGCAAATCCTACCCTTTGAACATAAAGTAGGAATTGAAATTTTGATGGAACTTTCAGAGGCAGATAGCTTATTTTATAAGAAGCAACATAGGCTATTATTGCACATGAATTAAGGTTACGCGCAAAAAATGAGTCTATTAAAAATTTAAACAATATCATCTAATTTTACGCGGGCGAAGTCGCGGGTAATTGCTACTTATTTTAATCAACCGCAACCTAGAAAGGCTGCGATGCTAAATTTGTAGTGACTAAAGCGTTGCAGGATTCTATTGAATTTACGTAGATGCAAAAACCATAAAAAAGAGCTTATTTTAAGGTAAAATCATGATGTTAAGAATATGCCCTATATGTACGCACTTGTTTATGGAATATGGCATGTCCATAAGTTTGTTATTTTTTATGTTAGTTTAAGTGTTGTCATATTCTGTTTGTGTGTCATAAATAAAATAATAAAAAAAATGCCTGAACCTTCCGCTTAAGGTTTTAGCTGCGTTCATATATCAAAATCGTAACATTATATTTTTTTTCCTTAGTCCCTAAAAGATTACCGTCGCCATAAAAAAAATAATCGTCTTTGGATATGTGACAAGCTATGAGAGCAGGTTTTTTTTACAACTATGTGACTCTCCCATTTTTTTTTACGCTGGATTCATCATATTATCGAAGAGTAAACTTAACTCCACGTTATTTAATTTACCTTATCTTAATCTGATGGGCCCGAGATTTTCTAAGGCTTATAAAGAACCCCCCTTATTTAAAAGCTCATATTTGTTTGAGGTACATTACAGGTTGCAAGGATTATCTCTATAAGGTTTTCTGACGCGCTCAAGTATTACGCAAAATCCCCTCTTGTGCTCCCTATCATTAGGAAAATACCACGTAAAAGACATTGACAGTATGAAATGGAACAAAATATATGAAATATTATATAAATTCTTACAAAATATTAAACCCGATTCTAACATACATATTATAAAGGGTCACTGCAGAAAATCTGTGTCAATAAACAATTTAGATATTTTAAATTGAATGAAGGATTACTTAAATTTTTTGCTTACATATGTAAGCAAAGAATATCACAAGAATCATCACCAAGAAGATTACATTGAGCAATACTTATAACTTATTTTACTTCCTGGTCTAAAGGTTATAAATAAATGACATTGATTTTTCTATAACATTAAATAAATAAATATATACTGGACTAAATGACACACGGAAGTCTGTTCCTAAGGTAGATAACTTAATGTCTGTGTTATAGGTAACAGACGCCTGTTATACACAAATATATTATTTTTAGAATTATATAGATACATATATATAGGTAAGACACCCAGACTCGAGGCGGGAATCGAATCAAGGACCCCGGAGCGGAAGACAGGGTCACTGCCCACTGCGCCAACGGGCCTATCGTGGCCAGCAGTCCATTTGTGGTACTCTGAAGTTGCTAAACCATCAATAAAATAAATGATTTAAAGTTGAAATTGCTCACTAACCACAGAAAATGACTGTTATCTATCCAAAAAATCTGCTATACGAAAGCCTCAGGTATATTTTCTTCGGTCCCTTTTCCCAATTTATCTATTATCTTATATCAATCTGTAGATAGATTTTTAGCACAACAGAATATCAGACATATAAGTACGTGAGTACGCGATTACAATGTAACCGTGATGCAGAATTCACCCATAGTTAGCCATTCGCTTTGCCAACAAGTAGAAGTCAATTTCATGTCAAATTATTTCATTACATTCCTGTTTTCCTCTAGAACCCAGCTCTGATCTGTTTGATTTGGCTTCTAACATTTTAAGGAATTGAATCGTGACTACAACTTGAAGATATATTTGTCCTTTGGGAGAGATGCGTCTATTATATATATAATTATAATTCATTTCAAATTTATTTTTCAAAGTTATATCTTTTATTTTGTCAGTTTGCGCCATGTTATTGGCAGTATTATAAATCATTTCACCTTGCAGATAATTTGTATAGTGTTTTAACTACATCGGCGATAACACGTTCATATAAAAATTCAGAAAATAATTGATTTTTACCATTATCTATCCAGTAACGTCGTAAGAAGGTAAGCATTCTTTAAAATGTAGCTGTTTCGGCTTTCTTGCTGATCCTTCTCAGAGAGAAGCTGAATCTTTTGGATCAGAGATAAAATGGTTTACAACCTTAGATTTTTTCAAATGTGCCTATTGAAGGTATACTTACACAAAACATCTTTTGAAATTAAATTTAAATATATTTGTACAACATAAAAACGTACCTTAAGTCGGATAACGAGAGTATCTTTAAAGATACTCTCGTTATCAGACTTAAGGTACTTTTTTCGACATCTATATTTATTGCTACTTATCAAATTTACGGTACAAGTTCAGCAAAACAATAATTAATTATTAACTTACTTCCTTACAGAAAAAAAGAGATGAAATTATTCGTTGTACTTGCCTTATGCGTCGCCGCGGCGTCGGCTTACGCCGTCCCACCGAGCCTTATAATAGAGATTGGCAACGCATAGCCTTAGACAAAACCTTATGGGAAGAGGGTAGAGAGGCCTTTGCCCTGCAGTGGGAAAAAATAGGCTCTAAATAAATAATAAATAAATAGTAATATTGCACTAAGTAGCCTATAATTAGCTGAACATTTTTTATATATCTCTAGCTTGATAATAGTTATCATGCAAATGTATTATTTCATTAGCTGTTGGTTATCCGAATAAACAAATAAATAAATAAATGAAATTTAAGCATTTTTTTCTTCTTAGCGAAAAAAACCATTTCAAATTCCATTGCGTACTTTTAAACATTTAATTCCCTAAAATCCCTATGTATATAACGTTTTTTACGACATCGCGTTCCAAACATTGAAATTCTCAGCTTTCATCTTCTGTAACATAAATGTATTATACATATAAACCTTTCTCTTGAATTAGTCTATCTATTAAAAAAAACCATTTCAAATTCCATTGCGTACTTTTAAACATTTAATTCCCTAAAATCCCTATGTATATAAAGATCAAAGACTTAATTCCATATGTTCAAGATGTCCATGGGCGCCGGTAGGCACTTCGGTGCCTGCTGCCTGCTCGTCTGCCCCCTTGTATCATAAAAAAAAAAAAAAAACATACAAAACCCTTCTTGTTAAAAAGAGTTACTTATCTGCCAAATCAACTTTATTAGACCGCCTATTGGCTGGAGTAGAACTATTTCATTGAAATAAATATTTTAGTATAATACCAAAAAGGCGTGAATTATTATACCAACTTGATAATTTCAATTACTTTTAATAGTATATTGATTTTGAAAATCTTCTTGTCCATGCCCTCTTTCCATAAAGTTCTGTCAAAAATCCAAGAGTTATTATAAAGAAATATCAAAATCAATTTTTAACTAAAAATTACATAATACAAACGTCTGATTATTACAGAAACTATGAATGTTAAGGAAGTTTAGACCAAACGAACTTAGAGCTACAACAAAGGTATTCATTCTCGATCTTTTAGATTCTTTCTCGAAACAAGACTCTACGTCTGTTTAAACTAAAATAATTTGATAGAGTAGGGAGAAAATGAACATTCGCTCATCTGATTGCAAGACGATTTTATTGCTTTGCAGTAATTTACGGTAATTTGATTTTATTGATAAAAAGATTTATTAAAAAGGCATGGTGGAAACAAATTGTTGAATATTCAAAAATATTGTAAAATCAAGTTCAAGTGACTCATAAATTATAAATCAATAAAATTCATTAATTTTCTAGTGAAAAAATAATGTTTTAATTATTTTAAAATGTTGTAAAAAGAAGCACACGTGAATGATAAGTTAAAAGTCTGTACAATTCCTTAATATTCTGGTGCAAAAAATTCCTCGGAACACTCCCCATGATACATGCGGTAAAAGATGCAGAGTGAAGCCACATCTCTCCGCAAAGCCAGAGGATAGGTAAATGAATAGATTCAATTTGAACGTGAACATATATAGCCTATAGCCTTCTTCGATAAACGGGCCATCTGACACTGAATATTCGAAGATTAGCGCGTTCAAGCAAACAAATTCTTCAGCTTTATATATTAGTATAGAGTATAGATAATCAATTAATGTTTCTTTCGCAATATACTCCTTAAAATCGATTTTCAAAATTTATGACCTAATACTAAGTTTACAACGGCTCCTCGCGCCCTGCATTGTAAAGAGCCCGCAACAAACTCTGTCGGGTAATTTCTTGTTATCACCATTTTCACAATAATTCAGATTTCGTGTGAGCAATTTATTCCCAAGCATTTATTATTTAATCGTTAACATCATCGATGTGAAATGTGAATGATGATTTTAATTATGACGCGGGGATGGTGACGAGGTGGTGAAATTCAGCTGTCGAAATTGCAAACTATTGTTTCGAAACACTCCCCGTCAGATAATTTCGTCTTCGCCGTTTTTATTTTAGTTTCATCCTCATCACAGCTAACTAACTTTAAAACTAAATTGCGATTTGAATAACCGTTATATTTTTAATTAAGATTAATATCAATCATAAAGTGAAGTGACTTAACGCTGAAAAAGTATAACAGAGCTCGATACTTGCAATCACCAAAGACGTAAAATACACTCAGGCACGCCCACTTGAAGAATACAACTTTTAATGAATCCTAGTGCAAAGTAAAAGGAGCAATAACAAAAACCATTAAATGCTTCTACTTTTGGCATAATCTCATTTCTGTCTTTGTTGCAAAGTAAATAAATCTTTAGCCAAATATTAAAATGTCGTTATAATCGTTTATACGTCCATCGTGCGAGCTATTTTTAAAAATAGATTGCCTTTCCATTAAAAATGTTCACTGGTTCTCCATTGATTTGAAACAAAGGTCGTAAAAATGGAACAAACTGTTTTATTTTTAAAATACATATTAGCGAAACCTATTGTTAAGTATGTGTTTTTTGTAATTAATAAATAATAATAATCAAGGCATTAAATATATTATTTTTATAACATTCTAACCATGTACTTAAAATCGATGTTATTAGTACGTCGATTATAGTTAAGTTATACTTTTTATGCCCTAGTTGTATTTTTTATTTTATAACTATTTTAGAACTTTTGTTTAAACAAGCCGAAATTGCCCACACAATCATTATCTCTCACCTAACATTATATAATGAACGATTGAGAATTTAACAAATTTCGTTTCAAAATTCGAAGTTGGCTACATTTTCTTATTTATCGACAGACTGCGACGTGAACGCTTTATTTATAAAGAAAATACTTTTGACCATCTTACTAATTACTTAGTTTGAGTAAAAATGTTTGTTTTACATCAGGTATGTCTTTTTAAAGGGTCAACAATATTAGGTACAAAATACGAAGCGTGGAACAGAATATAACTTTAAAAATTAAAAAAAAGCTCAGCATTTGTATTGTAGAAAGTAAATGAATATTTTTAATAATAAGAATATTTTATTCTGGACCCATCGTGTGAAAGCTAAATAATAAATGCTAAAAGACATAATGAACTAGTGAACAAAATCAACATCTAAAAAGCATTTTACGAAACTACTCATGTAAAATGAACTTTTATATACGATATTCACGAATACTCTTATAAAAACTCGAAGTTAAAGTCGATACAAAAAATAAGCGCAAAGTAACTTATCTGTAAGTAATTATGAACAGCTTATAACAAAATCAATTACTAAATTATAAAAAAAAACTGTAAATTTCTTCGTTTCAAAAACCCTCTTTTTGAGGTATCCTAGAAGTTACTTTTTTTAAGGTTTTACACAGGCGCGGATCCACCGTTGTGAGCAAGATGGGCATGCCCACCTAATGGACTTGTGACGTCACACTTTCACGGTCTATTGTGATCAAAAGCCTGATAATATACATGCAATATCTGACTCTCAAAAAACACTTTATGTCATATATTTTATAGACTTATCTTTTGTAGGAAAGCACTATATAATATATCTTTCAGCAAGTTACTAAACGGACTCCCATTTGTGCGATAATCGGTCAAAACAGAGTGTCTGTGCCCACCACCCTTTTTGAAAGCTGGTTCCGCGCCTGGTTTTAAGAGCACTTGATTTTTCTACAACCAAACACTAAATAAATAAACCAAATTCTTATTTTTTTTAACAAATTAAACAGAAGGTCTAATGTTGTAACGTATTTATCTACGTAACTTGGAATACTGTATCTTTCAAAAAACTTTCAACAGAGTAAATATTAAAACTTAATGTATTAATTTTTTTATAAACGTAAGCAATTCTGGATGTCATGTTAAAAATCTTAAATTACTTTTTGCAAACTCTTTCAAAAATAATTCGGAATTCCGTAAAATTGAATTGAAATTTACCACCAAGATTTGGGTGCTTACTTTTTTATTTACGTGGGGTTATTAACTTTAAAAAAAAAGTCATTAAAAAAAACATACAATTAATTAAGATGAAATTAAGACTTCATAAATTTATTTTTACCTTATTAGTATTTTTGCATCTGTCAACTAAAATAAATATGAACAAAAGCGGATGTTAAAAGTATTCGTTCGAAAGGTTATTGCTTTTGGGAAACGTAAACAATTTTGGATCTGTATATTTATTGATTTCTGATAGTTCCGGATATCGATATTTGAGGTAACTGATATGTTTGAATACCCACACACACAAATTACGATAGGCAGCTGCTACTAAATCTAAAAAGCAGCGAGTTTTAAGTTTCGAATTCACCGCTTCATCTATTTTTTAAATTATTATATCATCATGGCAAGATCTGTTCAGTCAAAAAGTTTATGCTATTTGCCAAACTACTTTCTTTCATTTTTTTTTTGTAAATAAATCGAAACGGTATTAAATTTTCAAAAGAGCTTTGTGCTCGTTTATGAGTATTTAAAATTTTATGGTCATTTTCTTTACTCTTTGTATGTCATTTCATTTTTTTTTTATATTTGAATATTTGCGATACATATTATTCTATAGTGATACATTTATTTCTTATCTTGCACCGATTTAA
>JANCMC010033613.1:49135317-49169668 GCA_024363005.1 Charaxes varanes | reverse complement strand
TTTTTTTTATATTTGAATATTTGCGATACATATTATTCTATAGTGATACATTTATTTCTTATCTTGCACCGATTTAATTGAAGTATTAATAAGCATTTAACATACATTTGGTGCTCAATTCAAGCAAGAGTAAGTACATAAATTAAAAAGAACTAACGTAATGACAGAAGAACAAAAGAGTATGTAGTTTTATATGCAGTAGAGCGGTTTTATATGTATAAAATTATTCTTTGTCTACTATTTAACGAGTACTTAAATGAGAAAAATGAAAAGATCTTAAAAAAAAGCGAGTGCGCATTAGACCAGACTCGACTGAAGTAAAACTTCTTCTGTATATGTATAATTCAACTAAAAACGGAATTTGCTTTATTCACCTTAAAGGTTTTTATTTAATGTATTGGACAAAATATTAATTTATGAAATTTTCAAGAGCGAAATGAAATTACGAAATAATCAAAAAAACGCCGATTGCGTTACGCATTCACTAGCTTACTCTCCAAGTGAAGCGTGCGTAAAGAAGTTTTACTTCAATAACTTACTTATTATTTTATATGCTTATGAGGCAGCATTTAACTAATTATTTTTTATATAAAATTTTAATGTGCTTTTAAGATTTTTTACCAATAGGTACATACTTTTACATAAGTTATTCCTTATTGACTGTTCCATTTGTATTTGAAAAATATATCGTGAGTATTGTAAATATAAGCACAGCGGCGTCTATGGTACACAGTCTAAATAATACCATAAAGTGAAAAGCATAAAAACAAAATTTTACGTTTAGAAACAGTTTTGCGAAGAGAATTACGAGCTGATGTCGGGTAGCATCGGCGAGAGAGTTTTCGACGTTCGAACATTGGAGTCAAATATTGGAGTTGTCTTTTTACGGAGCGCCCGTGGCCGAGTTAGAGGTTGTTGTTCCATTTTTGATAGTCATTTTTTTTCTTTCAGCTATGGTTGCCCGTCAATGAAACGTTTTCGCGCCTTTTCTGCAACAAAACATTCGTCGTGATTATTTGAATTTGACGCTATTGGGATTGTAACTTGAATTTGATTAATAATTTCAGTTCTATTTACAACTTTTTACATCTTTATTATACATTGATATGTAGTTTACTTTTTATAGATAACATTGTAACAAAGTAGATCTGAAAGACCACCGAAATTCAAATTTGTAAATGGCAATTTGCTATTACTGGATTTGTGACTCTTGGAGTCTTAGAGAACAATTTGATAAAATGTCTGGAAGCAATGATAGAATAATGAAATATTTCTTAAATTCTTTTTAAGTGATATAACAAGCACATTCCCATGATTTCTTTTTTTTTTTAAGAGGCAAAAGGGAGTTTCTAGTCTAGTGAAAAAGTTTATAAAGCCCCCATTCGCACGAGAGTTAAAAAAACGTTGCGTTAAATCTCAGAAAAATATTTCTAGTAATTTTCTTCTGACAGGCTTCAAGGTTCACATATTCATTAAAGGCATAAGGATACAAAATGGTTAGGTTTTTAGGTTAAAATTAGATCTTCTTCTGGACAACTTGTGTACTGACAATAATCGAAAAGTAAATGTAGTGCTGTACTTTTTTTGCACTTGTGATGTGGCTTTCGGGTTGCAGAATTGCACCAATTTTCCCTCTTATTCATTCGCGGATTCAATCAAAGTAGTTTAGTATTTCTTGCTTACCAAAAAACAAACTGGTAGTGGGGCCTCCCTCTATATAAACCATGTAATATTTAGGTTAAGGGCACAAATAAAGGGTTTAAAGAACAAACAAGACGTTTGAATCGAACAAAGTATCACACCGCGATATGAATTAATAAATCCTAGGCAATGTGCCAGATGATTTATAATTTACAGAATAGCACAGCTGAACGTCTGGTTTTGCGGTGTATTATAAAAATCAACAATATTTTAAAATTTCGCAATTATTAACACAAGTTAAATTTCATGTTGAGAAGATAATAAAAATTACCTTATTAAGTATATCGTAATTTTAAAATAAATAAATAATAAAATAAAAATTGAGTTTCTCGCATGCTCGCCTGTTTGAAACTCGTCTGGGAACCTATCTATGAGCATTTACATAGAAAATTAAATAAGAATAATTGGAAAAATTGGCAAGGCATCTGATGAAACAACCACTTAATTAACTTTGCGAGTCGAGGTAATTTAAATTAATTTTCAGATACTATCAGATAGTAAAAGATATGATGCCGCTAGAGGAGGATGAATCTCCGGAGATGTGTGAAATAACTTCAAAGATATTAATTTTAATAATATGCTGTAAAGGACAATATTCATCTACATAAAATGTACAACATATTTAAATGGATAAGGATTAATACGGTATTCTTTATCAAGTGTCTCTGTTTATGTATGGGAAACATGACATTAAGAGCCATATCTTTTCATTGCGAATACTTAGAGGATAGATTTTTCCACAGCCTTAAGAAACCGTAGATCTCAATATTTACTACAAATTTTAACTTTATATTTCAACGCGTTCCTCAGAAAAATGCTTAACAGGCGGCTGTTACCTATAACACATGCGTTAAGTTGTCTACCTTAGGAACAGATGTCCGTGTGTCATATGGACATGTATATATTTATTTATTTTATTTATTTATTAAAGCTTATGAAATAATTAGATAATTTTCTAGTTAAATATTACTGTATTCATTGTTATACGAGTAGAAAAGGTGGTGTGGTGCCTTTATCCAGAAAATAAACCGTTCAGGTGCAAGCCAGAGTTGCTCATTAGGGTTCCCAACCATCAAGTAACTCATTACCGCATACGCTTAAGAAGTGAGTATTTTGAAGATAACGTACCGTTCGTTAAGGCCGACTCGATCAAATTATTTTAGTTTTATGGATATTGATATTTTGGTGTAAACACTAAAAACGAGCTTACATGAATATACGTATACTAAAAGATCGAGAAAGTAACTTTGTTAGTTTGTTCTAACTCTAGCTCTACGTTCGTTTGGTCTAAACCTACCTTAACCCGAATGCAACGCCTGTTGAACCGCAACAAAACATACGTAGAAAACTAAATTATCATTAGCACACAACCTTTAGGACAAGGAAATATATGAAGTGGTAAAAGAGTAGGTGGTGCGTAAGAACACATGAAATAATATACAAAAAAATAATAATTAGAAGAAACGTTATTCAGAGTATTATAACAATACATACATGTATACACATACAGTTAAATAAGCATAAATAAATATCATTATACTTACATATCAACATACATATATATACATACATACATATATATTATAAACACATAAGAATTAGTCTAGAATGTCATCAGTTACAATTATAAAGATAGTGGTTGTAGCCAGAGCAACTTAACTTAGTGATCGACTCAAATGCCGACCACTGATTAGGCCACGACCTCCTCAAGTATTCTAAGTGTCTCACCTGTACCCTTTATATAAAAATGCTAATACTCTTTCCTAAATGATTCATTATCAACAAATAAGAAATTCAAATTCATTTATTCACTTAGGTTTTTGCGAACACTTGTGAGCGATCAAGGTATAATAGATAACACATTACCTCGCAAATTTGCCAAAAGCCAACACTATTATTAAGTTGTCCACAATATTTGAAGTTTCCAACAGTAGATGGCTCAATGATGAACCACGTGTAGACGGGCCGTTATTTGGCATGAAACAAAAAAATCGACACTTCAAAACACCCTATATTCAACCTTCCATACATACGTTGCAATTTTGATTCCCTAATCGGGATCGAGATCGTGATTAAATTCTTATACATCTATTATCAGTTATATATAAATAAAATTGGATTGTATGACTGTGATTTCTAAAAATACACTAGAAATATTCGTATTTACGTATATGCTTTCAAAAAAAATATATACAGGACTATATGACACACGGACGTCTGTTCCTAAGGTAGAGAACTTAATGCCTGTGTTATAGGTAACAGACGCCTGTTATACGGAAAAATTTTGTTTTTTAGAAATATATAAATACATACATATAGATAATTTGAAGTTGGGAATTTGGGGTTACAACAATTTACGCGGGAGGCATCGATATGATTAAATATTTATTTTTATTTTACCTTCTTTCTTTTATGTATAAGTTAAGTTATTTTTCATACGACGTGCGAAATCTCCCTAACTAGTCGCTATTGCAGTTTTGTATACGAACCGAGGTGAATGGATCAGCATCCAACAGTCCAGTCGAATCCTTTTTAGATGTTGGCCAAGGCTTGACCATTTATGTAAACTACATCTAGGGGCACAATAATGTAGTCTATATCTGATATGGCAGTTTAACTCAATTTTGCCAACGACTTCGCCCGTATAACTGTTATATCTTTTGCGATATTTGTTCTTGATCAAAGGTATTCACTTGTATGTTCTAAATGTAACCTCCGATAGAGTGACTACAATAGGAATGACGACAGTAGTCAGTAATCATTTAAATTATGTATTTGTGTGATAAAATAATGCCGGAGCCAGACATAGCTTAATGTGAATGATCATGATGTGTGACCGGAGACATTGTGTAGTTGCGCAAAATTTTGTACTATTCAAGGACAATAATGTACAAACACTGAGCTATGTGTGGCTCCGGCATAAGATACATAAAGCTTAACATACATTACATAGAGATTAATAGCGATTAAGAAAAGAACTACAACAAAAGGAAACTAAAAAGTACAACAATCTGCCATGATAGATAAAACACCAGCAGAGCGTATGACGTGACCGTATATTATAAATGTGTTCCAATAAGCGATCGCAACTCGCAACGTTTTAAAACGCTCATTCAGATATTTGACGACTGCGATTGTTACGGTCGCGGCGAAAACGTCGAGCTTACGTTTAGTGGAACGCACTGTTAACATAAAATGACGTCATGACAACTTCGAGAGTTTTGGAACAAATTTTAATCCTTAAATATGTTTTTTTGTTGGTATAAAAACGTTAATAATAACTGAAAGGGATCACGACCTTCAATAATGGGGACTACGATGCAGAGAGAGATTATATACCGTATATATAATATAAAATTAAATAGTCTAAAAGTTTTTTTTCCAAACGCGGTGTCCCTCTATGATTTTCAGCTCACTCTTATAGTCGAAAAAGTTCCTCGGAACAATCAATGCGGCAAAATACTACAGTATTTCTGCCTATAAAAAGTTGTAATAAAACCTCGTTTCAGACGGCCCACTACATTAGACTATGGCTGGAGACCGTTCGTATGGTACGCGCTGTACTCATGGGGGTGCCCTGCCGTCTTGACCGTGATAATGGCGGCTATCAATTTTCACCCTGGCCATCACCCCAAACCTGGCATAGGACATAACCACTGCTGGTTCTACGGTAAGAGATTAATTAAGACATTCCTAAAGTACTTCCTGTTTTAACTACTACCCTAGCGTTTGCTCTACAGTACTACTCTAGCCTTTGCTCTTCAAAACTACCCTAGTCTTTGCTCTGCAGTACTATCCTAGCCTTTGCTCTGCAGTACTACTCTAGCCTTTGCTCTGCAGTACTACCCTAGCCTTTGCTCTGCAGTACTAGCCTAGTCTTTGCTCTCCAGTACTACCCTAGTCTTTGATCTCCAGTACTACCCTAGCCTTTGCTCTGCAGTACTACTCTAGCCTTTGCTCTGCAGTACTACCCTAGCCTTTTCTCTGCAGTACTACCCTAGTCTTTGCTCTGCAGTACTATCCTAGTCTTTGCTCTCCAATACTACCCTAGTCTTTGATCTCCAGTACAACCCTAGCCTTTCCTCTGCAGTACTACCATAGCCTTCGCAATGCAGTACTAGCTTAGGGTAGGGAGGCCTCTATCCTCTTTCCATCTGTCAGAAACAGATCTGTTGCTCTAGATTTTCAGATATTGGCAAATAGATGCTTTATTAAGTTTCCATCAAAACTAATCTTTGTTCATTTATTTCCAGGTAAAAAACAGCAGTGGCAATACATGTACAGCATAATGACGGCGTTGATCTTGACGAATATCGTCATATTCGTCTATTTATCTCTGCATCTCTGTCGTCACACCTATTCTTCGAGCCACATGAAAGCGCTCAGATACAAGTAAGTATTGGGTAAAGATGTTTCAGTCTAAAAATACAGGCCCCTCCACTGATTAATTGCAACGCTTGCTTGTGTGTGTGTATCGTTTTATTGTAAACTGAAACTCAACCATGTATGACGAGCTTGCGTGTTGCGTCTAGACGCTATTTTGTATGTAGAGATGAATACTTTGGAGGGCCGTGCATTTTTAGAGTGAAACATCTCTACAAGTAATAGCCGCTACACACGTTTCGATTAAACGTTGCGAAAAAACTGTACAGTTTAAACTGTGTAGTTTTATCGACACGTGTCTATCAAAAATCGTTGTCGATCAAACTGCACAGTTATTTCGCGATTTAACGACTTATCGATACGTGTGTAGCAGCTATAAGTATACTAAGATCTTATATACGTCAATGGTTAATTACTTTTTGCATAATAAATAAATAAAAAAAATTAGAGCAACTTTTTGGCGATATTAACAACGCCGAAAAACTGTAGGCAAATCATTTTTCAATCGACTTCAAAATGGGAGAAGATTCTCAATAAGACTGTATTTTTTTTAATGTAACAAGGGGCACACTTGCAGTGACTACCGACGCCCACGGACAACCGAAATACTAGAGGGCCCGCAGATAATAAATAATAATAATAATAAATAAATATATAGGACTATATGACACACGGACGTCTGTTTCTAAGGTAGACAACTTAAAGCCTGTGTTATAGGTAGCAGACGCCTGTTATACACAATTATTTTTTTTTGTAAATATATACATACATACATACATATGGATAATACACCCAGACTCGAGGCGGGAATCGAACCCAGGTTCCGGGGATGACGTCAGAAGGCAATCGTTCACCTTAACTTGCCCCACAGCCCCATCCTCTGCAATTTAAGCGGACCCTGGTACTAAACCGCTAAGTAGATGGTTCTATGGGCAACTAAGTCTGTAAGTATCTACGGAGAGATTTTAATGGATGTTTATCTTTTGTTGTGACGAGTGATATTAAATGTCATTCATTTATTTATTGAACAAAACACGCAAACACTCGTACGCTTATAATTTATTAATGTTGGAAAAAAAACCTGACTAATTATGTTGAATAAATATGTATGAATTATAAGTATTAAATGAAGTAATCTATGTTAAATATATTAATAACAGAATCAAAAACTAATCGAAAAGATTATTCGAATTCAAACACTAATGGCTTAAAAACTGAGGTAAAGTTACTACAAATTTCGGTACCGATTGTTGAAGGACGAGGACAGGAACAGGAACGGGAACGGGAACGGGAACGGGAACGGAAATGGAAACTGGGACGGGGACGGGGACGGGACCGGGAACAGGAACGAGAACATGGTTGTGCATTTTGCTTGAACGCGCTAATCTCATTCCTAGATAAATCATTTATCGAGGAAGACTATAGGCTAGAAATCGTCACGCTAGTAATGAATCAATTTTTTTTACGTACGTACGTACGTAAAAAAAATTGATTAACCTCTTAAGTTAACCTCTAGAGAAGGATGATTTCCTTTCTTTTAACTTAATAATGAGTACTTAAATATTACGAAGGACGTTTAGAGTTTTATTATACTTATAATCATTGTGCATAAATAAAGAAAACCTCTTATTTCAAAGGCCAGGCTAACCTTGACCACGTTGTTCCAGCCACTTCACGAATGTCGTCATCCCATCTCTTAAAGGGCCTGCCACGTCTTCTCTTCAGTTTTATATATTAGAATTAATTTATTTCTATAACTGATATCACGATAATTATGAAGAATAGTGACAAAACTATGATTAAAAAGGCGAAAAGGTTTTTCAACAATTATTTTAATTTGCTTACGATAATTTTCATAGAATTTCTTGAGCGCTGACTTGGGGGTGTATTTTTCGCAGACAGTAACAGCAGGAAAAAATACGGAAGATAATGACGTCTTCCTTGTTTTTGTCTAAATAACTGCCATTATTACGTCTGCAGAGTTTTTATATGCTACCAAAAAAAAAAATACATAGCGCGTTGTGTGTATGTTTTTATGTCTGTCCGACTTTGTAGGACTTTTATGGGAAAACAAAGGTTCCTATAATCTATAGATATATATAAAAATTAAAAATTTTGTTGTATCTGTTATTGACATGAGCAGAGGCTTATGAAAGAAAACTTAAGAAAATTGCGCGGAAAATTATAAATTCCTAGTGAGTTTTTAGCATGTTCTATCAACATGGAAAATTTCAAGTCTCTACTTCTAATAGTTTGGAAATGCTAGTGGGGACCACCTTACGGACAGACCCACAGACGGACGGACGGACGGTGCGAAATTATAAGGGTTCCTTGTAGTACTACGGAACCCTAAAAAGCTGTTGTATTACTGAATAAAAATGAAATAAAAAAACAAAACAAATAAAAAGTAATGTGACCTAGCAAAACGGGGATGTTACCTACTTTATCGCTGATCATATTTACGTAACCTTATTTAGGGCATTAAATGTAGCCTTATCACAAAGTTTGCGTTACGTTGTCAGATACACCCTGTATATAAAGTTCCCACCAATATATAACTCTTAATCTTATAGTATATGATTCATGTCGAGACAAGTTTCGACACGCTTTTGTTCGTAAAACTATTCTTTTACCTCTTTATAACGAATTTTAGAGCAGCTTAACCTCAACATAACAAACCTCAGTTCAACGAATTACATCATATAACGAATATTTTCTTGCTTCCCTCCGATTTGTTATGGGTCGAATCCGAAAAAATAGTATGCAAAGAGAAGCCTCTTAAATGGGCTCTAGATTGTAAAAGTTTGGAAACTCTGAATTAGAATTTGTTGACATACGTAACCAGTGGCGGATTTACCAGGAAGCAAAGGAAGCAATTGCTTGCGAAAAATTTTTTAATTTTATTTTTTTTAATTTCAAAAATGGAAAAAAAATGGAAATAAAAAAAAGAAACTATACAACGGAAAAAAACAATCATTTTTAATTATTCATCTCTTGCTGAAATAATTTGACGCAAAAATCACCTCCCGGACGTAGCAACCGTTGTCCGCCATTTGCTTTAAGCGACATCACTATCTATACGTAGTTATCGCGCAGCGGGTAGTACTTTTGTATAAGAATTAAACACAGTTTTCGAAAGACTATACTCTTTTTTGAAATAAATATACACTGAAGACAAAAATTAAGAAATAATACGCATTAGATCTAGGTTTATCATCCAGTAAATTAATAATCATATTTTATTTTAATGAATTTGAACCCTATGAGTATTTTAATGAATTATAAATGAGCAATAATCAAAACAAGGAAAAAGTAACTTAATGAGCTTATTGTGTATGTATGTTTGTGTGAGTACATTGACTATTAAAATAATCAATATAACGTTTATATAATAAACACTTTCGTTAAGACCAAAAGCTGCCTATGTGATAAAGAATGATTATCTTAAAAGCACTTTATCTTCATTGAAACCCACACGCCTTATTTACGCTAACATATTAATAGGAATTTTATCATATCTCAACATAATTGGCTTAATTAGAATGACCGTAATTTTGATTTAGGTGGTGCATTACAAACAATGGGTTCTTCATTTTCTCCGCATTGAGATCCCGTTCCAGCTAAACAAGTAAATTATAAATTATTCTCCAACTGCAATTATTCTACAACCATATATTTATATGTAACTAGCTGTTTCTCTCGACTTCGTCCGCGTAAAATTGCGAGGGCGTTAAACCTTCTTAATCTGGACCAATAGAAAAATCATTTCTTAGCGGATCTCTACTAACTATAAACTAGCTCCTTGCATCTTTGTACGTCCCGCAGTTGTCGAGATTTCGCGGTTAGGTGGTCTTTCGCTTTTAAATATACAGATGTAATATTTTTTTCAGTATATTATGGATAATTGGTATAATTATTTATTTTGAGGCGCTCGTGGCCTATTCAGTTAAGTAGCTTTTACTGCGACCGGGTGATAGATGGGTAACCCGTTCTAACACTGGTTTATATTTGATGTCCAACCTCCTCCATTTTTTGCGATTAATGTCACTGAGTGATATTAGTCGTAAGATTGTAGATCCTGGGGGGTTCCGAGGATTATGTCAGATGGCAATCGGTCATCTAACTCGCCTCGAAGCCGCAAGCCGCATTCTTTGCAATCTAAGCGGACCCGTATTTAACTAGGATAACGGTATTAAAAAGGTTTATTTTACACATTTACCTCCGAAACCGGCACGTTGTCTTTATAAGGATTTTTCGTCCTTTAATAGCACGACTTGTAATTTCTAGCAAATTTAATAATGGCCTAACAAACATATACAGTAGTAGCTGTGCCGGCGACTTCGTCCATGTAAAATTAGGTTAAAAAATAGATTTAATTTTAGCGTAGTGATAGCTTAGCCTTCTTCGATAAATGAGCTATCTAACACTGAAAGAATTTTTCAAATCGGGGTCCAGTAGTTCCTCAGATTAGCGCGTTCAAGCAAACAAACCAACAAACAAACTCTTCAGCTTTATATGTTATTATAGATATAGATATACATAATATATACAGAAAAACTATTGAGTGTATCTATAATATGCTTTTACTATACCCTTAAATCATAGGATTAAGTATATAATTTTTCAATTTATCGCTATTCATTGATGGTTTTATACTGGTCTATTATAAGAAACAACTTGTAGATAGCGCAATGGAATACATGTTATTCGATCGGTTGAACGTCGCTGTCATCAAATCCGGTCCCCGTGCTGTTTAGAGTTGCACAAGTTAATTCATAGAATATAATGTCGATAAAACATCAAATACAAAAATCAATCACTTCTAAATTTTAAATGAAATTATTTTAAATTTAGTGACTATTTATTATTAAAAAATAACAACTTGGTTAAAATTGATAAAGCTTGTAGTGAGGTACGGGTTATTTGAATTCAAAGGACAGAAAATGGGTCGTTCGCAATTTTCAGCTAAACGGTAAGTTCTAAAATTTAATAAAAGTTGTAACCTTTCAAACCACGAGAAGGAAGAACAAGAAACTCGTAGCCGCTCTTTTAAAACAATTCATACAAAGGTAAGGGTTATGACGTCACAAAAAGTGTACCGCTCACCGGCTCAAACGAGAACCATCATGCGCCTTTTTTTCTGAATGTGTTTGCCGTTGGTCAGAGTGACCTTCACAGCGTCAGCGTACGGGGCCCCGAACGCAAAATGTACGATCGCATTTATAACGTTTTGTGACGTTCATAATGTTAGGTAGACGATGATTATTTGCTGTGGCACCTATATATATAAATTATGCAAATATTTAATTACTTTAATTACTTCTGTAAAACTGAAGTAGCCTATGTTACTCTTTTAACATTGGCCAATGCCAGGGTAAGTCCTGTCAAAATCGCATCCCCAGTTTCTGAGATAGCACTAATGAAAAAAACGGACACACAGACAAACAGAAATGTTTTACCGTATGTTTTTATTATTGGTGGCGTGTATATAAAATAAGATAAAAAAAAATTCCAGGTTACGAACTGACACTTTTATTTTATTTACATGTAAAAATTTCAACATTTTATACTTTTTGAATCCTTATATCTAAGAAACAGTGCTCTTAGGGAAAAAGTTTTGGTACATTTTTAATAGATAATTATGTTATCTATAATTCTCACCAGAACGACTTTATGATAAAACTTACCGACAAGCTGGAAATCACGATAAACTCATTTTTTAAACTTTGACCTTAGATATGTAAACCTAAAACCTAAAATTCTGTTGGTTGCGTTCGATTATTCGGTGAAACGCTTAGATGACTGGGCTATATCGATAAGTATATCGACATTTTATGTCCATAACTAGTGTATATTGAAGGAAATTTTGACATGTGTTTGTAATGCCGGAACCAGACATAGCTTCATTTGAATGATCATTCCAATGATGATGGAGTCTGGCCGGGAACTTTGTGTAACTGTACAAAGTTTTGTAGTAGTTTGTGGACTTCAAGGTCAAAATGTACAAAGACTTTAAGCTATGTCTGGATCCGGTATAAGGTACAATTTGAAATTTGTCTGTTATAGTAATGGCTGCGATTAGTAGAAATAGATTGTGCATCAATGCTCATGGTATTGCGATTTGAGATTGAAGCAACAATTTGGCGTGGTCTCTAGCTAAAATGTATGCGTAATTTCGGAGGGACTGGGAACGAACCAATTTTGCGAAAGTTCCACATCAAATTATTTGTTTGCGCGAGGCTTTACCAAAATTAATTACATTCATTACATTGCATTTCAGCACTAAAATATTTTCAAAGGGAAATCGGAAATCGTTTGTGAGCTACAAATTCCACTCAATTATTTTAATATTTAATTGTCATTTATTTATAAATGATTAATATTTGACATATTTATTTCGGTTAGGAAGCACGGAGGCAATGAATTATTATAAATACTCTCCCCAATAAAATGGTACAGAGGCTGGTCAAGAATAAAGAAAAGTAACGAATATGTTGCCGTTTGAGTGAAAATGGGAAAAACGGGATAGCACATGGAAAAAAAATTATATTAAATTACCCAAACGTCTCTTAGACATCTTCTATAGTCACAGAAATAAAGTTTTTGATAAACTTCTCAATTTTGATAAAATTCTTCTATCTAATCATAATTTAAACTAGGGTATTATTACATAATCACATATTTTCGTATGCAACTAAAGAGCCTCAGCTTCACGTCCAAAGAGCCGTATGTGGCTCAAGTAAACCTAGGCACTTAAGCTTTGGAAAAAAATGTTACAATTTTGTATACAATATCAAATTCAACCAAAAATCAAAATTGATATATCTATATACACCAAACATGCAAGCGACTTTTCTTATACAGACGGAACGTAAAATCTCCGCAGATCAGACGTGATAAGCGGTTCAATTTTACGTAAAATTTTATGAATTTCCGTCGGTCTAGGGAAATGACGTCAGCCAGATTGGAATCAATCACGCGCCAATTTCCAGCTCAACGCGCTGATAATCGCACTGATAGCCGTAATCGACCTGGATAACTAATCAGCGTTTACAAGTGTACATGCAACGGCTTTTAAATTCCTCGTTATAGATATAGAGGAAGCAAAGATTGCATGTAAAGTGGGCTACGCTTTTCTCGGTTATATTTATACTTTAAATAGTCTATAATTGAGTGAAGGTTTTATATTAACAGGACGTATCGGTACGTACGCGTTCCACTTAGTTTGTTTGCTGTTTCATTGAGAATAAACAGTTTTTAAAATTCATTAAATTGTACAAGCTTGTGTGTGTAACATTGATCTTGTTATCTGAATTAAGTTAATAAAGAATTGTAAAAGAACTAAAGAAGTTCAAATTCTTATACAAAAATCTCCTAAATTACCTGAAATTTGTCTACGAAACACCTTGCAAGTTTATGCTGTGTAAGGATTATCAAAGAAATGTGTACATTTAGGAATATATGTCATAAAAAAATGGAAGTATTTCGATAAAAATGAATCCAAATTTCCCTTGGTCGCGGCATCAAGCGCGGTCGGCTGGACCAATTTCGTTGTGTTACTTATTGTCCTCCATAAGACCTCCGTAATCATGCCTTATCGCAAAATCCGTTCATACTGAATGTTTGCTAACAATAAACTGCCGAATTTCAACTTTATACGTCTAGCGGTTTTGGGTCCTCCCCAATAAAACGACGAAATTCGGAAGTGAGTTTATTTTAAAACTCGCAGACTTACAATTCAAAGTTACACCAAACAATATATATTGGTAGTTAGACGAAACGTTGCCGCGAGCTAATGTACAAGTAACGCCATCTTTCAATTATATATTAATTTATCAACAACTTAAAAAATAAGTTTCTACATCCTAACTTTTAAAAAGGCGATATTTCCGTACGACCTTTCATCCGCCTCACTCACCACCCTTCTATCGCATTAAAAAGTAGCCCAACGCACGTTTCGCTTCGACACCGAAGCATCATCAGGAGATAGACTCTACAAAGGTTATTCGTAAAGTGACTTTACTAATGTTTTTGGTGGGATTAGATGTACATTAAAATATTCTGGAAATTCTTTAAAATAGTAAATAACTTTCACTCCATGAAAAACTAAATTCCTAAATTAAACTAACACAGCACTAAGAACTGACTTTACGAATAACCTTTGTAGAATCTATCTCCTGATGATGCTTCGGTGTCGAAGCGAAACGTGCGTTGAGGCACAACCAATCTTGAGTATTTTAATTGGTAACGAACTCCCAAAAAGAGGATTCCTTCGACCGCTCTTTTTGTGTTCAATAATCGATATTTATGTTGTAACTTAAGAAGTTACTTGTTAATTTTTTTATTTTTGTAGCGCATGCGCTAGTCGACTCTAAAGTGTACGCTTGGGCTGATTAATATAAATTATTATATAGGCTTGTCGGCGACCAACCCGACCGCCAGGCAGGAAATGAGCCGACGGCGGGCCCAGCGCGTCGACCGACACCCACATGCTAGTTATTTTATTGTATAAGTGACGGGAAATTACTTGCAAGTGACCAAGTTGTTAATCTTTGGACATCGAGATCGTTTTAGTGAAATTTTGAATTGAGAGGATATCCGGTGGTCAAATTGAAAACAGGTGCGGTAATGTTTTATAACAAACTAGTTGTTGCCCGCAACTTCATCCGCGTAAAATGAGGTAAAAAAATTTTTCGTGTTGATATATAGCCTGTAGCCTTCCTCGATAAATGGGCTATTTAAAACTGAAATAGTTTTTCAAATTGGACCTGGAGCCAGTTATAGCTTTATTTGAATGATCATTACAATGATCATGTAGTGTGGCTGGGGACTTTGTGTAGCTGCGTAGTTTTGTAAAACTTTGTAGTCTTTAAGGACAAAACTGTACAAACACTGAGCTATATCTGGCTCCGGCATTAGGAATCTTCAAGCAAAACAGATATTTTTTTCTGAAAGGCCGGCAACTGGGCGTATTTACTTATAATAATAATCAGAAGTACTGCATGCGTAATTAGAGGTAGCGCTACGCATGAAGTCCTTTTGTGAACACGTTATGTGGCTGGGGACTTTGTGTAGCTGTGCAAAGTTTTGTAGAACTTTGTAGTCTTCAAGGACAAAAACCCGACGATATTATAGCAGGGGTTTTAAAATCAAAATGGTTGCCGGCAAATGTAACCTCTATAAAATCAAAATCAAAGTCAAAGTCAAAGTCAAAAATGTTTTATTTATATAGACTGGAGAGTACTTGTGAACGTCATGTGAACGTTATTATTTTTTTAAATCATTATTATAACATTTGGTGACCAATTTTACGAATGGATCGTACGCCTTCGTCTGCAGAAAGTCGCTCAGCGCGTCCACGCTGCTCACGAACGAAGTCACCATGCCGCGGTGCTGCAAAAATGCGATCAAAAACTCATTAATTGCTTACCAACATATTTAACTTTAGTTTAATATAAGTCTTATTTCGCAGACAGATAAATAAGTGTTCCCCGGTTCATTGATTGAAAAGTCAATGTAGGTCTACGATAGAAATGTTCGCACTCTACTCGTCGGTAATAAGGCACGGGGAGTATTTCCTCAGATTGGCACCACAATGCGATCTAGATCTCGTTGCGTCCTGCCTCCTGGAAAGACCTACTAAAGGCAGAAGTGTCACAATGAGGGCTTACCTGAAAAGAGAAGAGCTCGGAGGTGATGACGTAGGGCACGGGCTGGTAGCCGGCCGCGTCCGCGAATATGCACACGCACATGGCCGCGACGGGCAACCAGCCCGGCAGCCACACGCCCGCGCCCGTGAGGTAGAACCACGCGGACAGCAGCAGCATGCCCACGCCCAGCGCGAACGACGTCGTCACCAGCAGCAGCTGCGGGAGGCAGTGTGTCTTTTCATTTTGTGTACAGCAACTCACATTAACGCGGAACGACTATACAATCCTGACTCTGTAACACGACACAGTCGCGGCGCGTACCTTTCTGCCCGTCTTCTCCACGATGCACGTGGCGACGATGGAGCGAGCAGCTGCACCAGCCCGATCAGCATGACCTGCCGGTTGGGGCTGAGCTGCACGCTGACGGTCTCGGCCGCGCGCTCGAACACGAACCCCGCGTAGATCAGCACTATGAGGTAGCCGTCGAACTGCTGCGCGATCTTGATCACTAGCGTGATCACGAACGCCTTCAGCGTGGCCCGGTCTTTCACTGCAACCGTTACGTGTCACGTTATTGCGGGCTCGAAAAGGGAATATAAGGTTTTGAAATACTACCCATAGATTAGCGTTTCATTAAGATCCCATCAGTACTATGTGTTGTGTAGTACGCCTGCGACTTCTCTGCACTATACGATAAAAATGGAAATCATGAAATCAAAATGTTTTAGAATTTCGGATTTAATCCTAAATTCTTTTGCAACTTATTTTGTATATCGTTTTCAATCATATATGTTCCAGAAAAGCGCAGACGATTTCAAAATATCGGTTGAATCGTGCCGTTCGTTACGGATGCTGCATTGTCGCAGCAGCACATTTAAATGGCGCACGATGAGACCCGTTTGTTCCATTCGTCGATAAATACAATTGGACGGATTCTGCATACATCAGGTAAAATGACACATTTAAAATAGTGTGGAAACACTCAGGACATAATCGTTATTATTCTATTAAATGTCCGCTACGAGTATAACAAGGGAGTTATATGAAGCTAAGAATCAAACAAAAGAAACTGAAAGCGCTTCCGAGCGAAATGTACTTGGCGACATGGATCGAATGATAATTGAAGTATTTGCATTTGGCTCAGCGGGGATATGCAAATGCGATGCAAATGCCGTCGACCCACTCGCGTTATTATATAATTAAGTGATATTTAAAGGATACCGTCGCACCGTTTGCGGAAAATTTGTAATAAATATGTATTCGGTTTGGTACGGTGTTCGAGAATGTCTTTTACCAGAGAAATGGTATGCTGCGAGACATAATTTTTGCAAAGGGATGTACACCAATATAATAACATTAATATTGATCGCTTTTGAATACTAAGAGGTGCAATGATAATTCATCCGTGATCTTACGTATGATGTTCCACGCAGACTTGGCGTCGGCCTTGGCGCGCCGCTCCACGTGCACGATGGCGTCCACCTCCTGCTGCACGCCGCGCTCCAGCTCGCTCTGTCCGCGCAGCCACGCCAGCACCGTCCTGGCCTCCTGCAGGCATAGTCGGTACGTCTAAGTAGATACGTGTGCAGAACCGAGCCCGTCTAGCTTAATACGAGTCACAAAGACGAGCTTCAGCTAAGAAAATTTTCGCCGCTTCATTCCGCTTGATACACGATTTCTATACACTTAATTTCAGTTGTTTTATCAAAATTGTATAACTGCTTAATTTGATACTAACATAGACACGTACATACGTAACATAGGCTACTAGTAGCAGGTGATCCAATTTCATTTGTATATTTAACTATTTCTTCGACTTAATCTCGTATTACCAGTCCTTTTTAACCGAACCTAAAGGATATTTTTAATGGTAGCAATTTTCACCTGCGGTCTGGTGTCTTTATCATTACGAAATCGACAACATCATATACGAGATCAACATTTTTTTTCTTTTTTCTTCTTTTCTTTCTTTGGCAAGAGTATAGTGGTGGTAAAAGAATATGAGGGTAGTAAGTAAAAGTATGTAAAAGGCCCACATCGACTTTGCCCTGCTTGACGAGGAACTCCGGGGTCTCGGGCATGAGAAGGAACACGAAGAAGACGAGCGCGGGCACCGCCAGCCCCAGCCACAGCATGGCGCGCACCGACACCACGTCCGCGCACACGTAGCTGGCCAGGTACCCGATGTTCCTGCAACGAGCGGGCACGGTCATGCTCACGGCCCATTACCAACTTTAATTTCATATTTTGTACTAAGGTTTGAAAAATACTATATAATACTAACACTAATATACAAAATATATGTTTCAGCTCCAATTTTACACATTCTTCCTCGTAACCTTGATATGGTCATTTTTATTTCTTCTCGTTTTTTTGTCTGTAAAGACACCAAACTGTAAATCGGCTATACCCTAGCTGAATCTCCACGGTGCCCAATAGCTGATTGGCTACTGTAATAACGAAGATTCGCGTACTACTAATTTTGTCGATAATTCGAGCGTCGCGTCGGTTGCACTTGACCCGCATCGGCGCGTGTTGACACAACACGTGCGCAGCCCCGTGAGGTCGCATCGCAAACTCCATCACCAATTTTAGCTACCTGTTGAGGATGAGCATGGAGCCGAGCGCGCCGCGTAGGTCTATGTCGCTAACCTTTTTCCGTAAAACATTTTTATGGCAAAGATACACATTTAATGTAATGTTTCAGTGATGTACGTGTAAAAAATTTTTGAGAAATAAATTATCTTATCTTATCTATCTCTACCTTATCTATGGCATACATCTTAATTTATATTGCAACTTTAGATAAAATAATTTTATAGAAACTAAAACCTTCCGTTTAGTAACGTTCTTATCGGCAAGTCATTAGACGGTAGTTATAACATTAACAGCATCTTTATTAACTGTATCAGGAAATTAGATGAATGTTTTAACCAAATCGAAACATAAAGCTATAGAACATTTAATTTATATAATTTCATTTTGCATCAACATCATGACGTCACTTCCAATTTCTGTTATAAAACTATTTATCATTTGAATAATTTGTATAATTTTTGTCTTAATATTTAATGATTCTATAAGTATACATTTATTTTATTAAGTTATACACACACACACACACACACTCACACACACATACACACATACACATACACACACACACACCGATACACATATAAGATGTCGTAGGCAGCCTAACAATTAAATTTATTCTAGATGTTATGTATTTCTTCCGCTCTGGGGATTTGGGTTTAAAGTCGGTATTAAATTAAAAGTTACTTCCAAAATCTCGAAAATTTTGAACTTTTAGTCAATGCTCAATAAAATTGAGCAAGCACTGAAGTATTTAGTTACAATGTGGAATTAGTTACCGGATTCGAATTTCTGAACTGTTACGACTTAAAGGAAGAAAATAAAATAGTAATTCTTCTGGTGTCGATGACTATATTAAACATAAAACTGCTTGGAATTGATATGCTCCAGATTTATACTTTATAGTTAATGCAGACGTCCATGGGCGCCGGTAGGCACTTCGGTGCCTGCTGCCTGCTCGTCTGCCCCCTTGTAACATAAAAAAAAGTCTCGATTATTATAAACACATCATTTAATTTAGGACGTTTTTATTCCGTGATGATACCCTCTCTAAAAAGATTTATTTTAATGTATCTTTATTTATGCTATGATGCAAATTATATCTAACAGTTGGTAATGGACAAAGTTTGAATTAATTTTGTCTACTGTATTCCGCTTCAATATATACGCTGACTTGTAAACTTACGCCATCTACTTTGCTTGCTTTGGTGTAACATTTCCACTCGACATCATTGCCATCTCGCTATGTAGCAGCGACTACATCGGTATCAGATAGAACGATTGATGTGGCCACTTTCTTGGTCGCTACTGTGAAACTACTAATTTTATGAAGTTCTGTTATTGAATCTTCTTATGAAGAAGAAGTAAATGTAGATTGATCTCATAAAAATTAACTTTCATTTAATAAGTATATAACTTTAGATTAAAAATTTATAAAGACAGACTGATTATTATTATCCCTATTCTAGGATTTCCAAACTATTAGATTAGAGTAGAGTTTTGAAATTTTCATTGGACTTGGGACTTTATGAGAAGGAAACTTAGACTAAGCAAAGCCTGAGTGAATACCATTTTGTTTTTTGCTAAAGACAATTGGCTGCTCAGAATCGGACTGTCCAGTTTGCCAATTTACCTTCATAAATAGATGACAAACGTTCTAGCAACTACAGGTAATTCTTCTTACCCTGGATTGTGACGTCAATGCGAGCTCGCTGCTCAGGTTCAGTGCTGTACTTAGTATCTAGTAGTAAGTATACTAACAGAGATGTAAGTTGTTCTAACCGCAATTTTGAGATGTAATTTTCTTGATAAATACATTTAATCTATTCTATTCTTAGTAGTAATTAGGCACATTAAGAATGACTTTAAATTACATTGCGCTGTTAAAAAAAAAAACACAAATCTTTAGATTTGCGCACTATATGCTTATCTTCTTCTTGTCGTGTCGATGGCGCATCAGACAGTTTCGCTCCAGAACTCAGCCACGCGAACAGCATCCTCTGTGGGTGTCCGACAACGCATGCCGCACAAACTGCGTTGTGCGGTTCTAACGCAGCGTTTACCATCTTTGCGGCAAAGCGGTCATTTGATTTTGCCGCAGCTACCAATTATTTTTGAACAAGTTAATTCTCAAAGAACGTAAATTAGAGGTAGCGCCATGCTTGTAGCCGAATTGGGCCGGCGCGTCCGGGTACCAGTACCACTTTCTCACATGAGATCGGCGTGAAGTGGCGGCAATGCTGCCACGTCTAGTGATGGTGTTGTTGTCGCGTTTCGTTCTGAACGCCAAATACAATTTACTCCTACAGACAAACTCTAACACAGAGAGTATCTGCTTTTGAGCAAAGACTAGTCTATAATCAAAGTCAAATTTCATTGGCTGTTTTATAAACACTCATGAACGCCACGTAATCAAAGTCAAAAATAACGAATTATATTATCTGTAATTAAAGGCAAAGTAAAATTTCTCTCTCTGTTTAATAATCACTTATGAACGTCAAGTACAATGAAATCCTAAAAACAGCACCCAAACCAACATAGACTTAAACATAGATATCAGCGACACAACTTAGACTTAACATACACATGTAATGTAATATTTCAGTGATGTACGTGTAAAAAAAAAAAAAATTTTTGAGAAATAAATTATCTTATTATCTTTATCTTACTTTTGAAAATGACCAGACATTTTAATGTACAATACACTAAGATTTTAAAATAAGTAAAGGTAAAAATATCCTACGGACATACACGCTTTAATAATACTATAATAACCGCCAAAGTTTGTACACATGGATGTATGGATTTACGGATGTCTGGATGTATGTAATGTCTGACAAATTAAGACATCAAAATAAGCACAATGATTCGAGATCGGGGGCAGCCCTGTGTAGACGTCAGTAGATAGTGACTGCTTGGTTGGTTATGTCATGCGAGAAGAAAGGAATCGAAAAAACTCATTTTCGCAATCATTGTGACATTCATACACTTATATTAAAATAATTTAAAACAAGGATAGGTAGCACTTCCGCAGCCATATTTGAATCCATTCATTAAAAATATATTTGTGGAACACATTTAGAGCCCACTAAAGATTTTTCAAATTAGGAATCTAGAAAAAAAAGTAAAGTTTACAACATAATTGGCAGTTTTTTACAACAACCGTCATTGAAGGAAGACAATGTTCCCAGAATTTGATACAATAAATTTGTAAACGATAACTACTGTGCAAGGGACGAGCACTTTTGAGTAAAAACTTGTTTAAATTAGTATCTAATACATTGCTGGTCTTAAATGGACATGAGTAAAACTCAACATATACGCAATCAGCATTGCATAGCACACATTTTTTTGTATCTACTCCATTTTAATGGTGGTTAGGTTAGCGGCACACCTGTGTCGAGGCGCGTTTTATGAGTTTATAGCATTACACCTCGCACAGACCCCTGCTGGTAATCGCTTCATGAAGGCCGTAAACCGAGCGGTTTATTGAACAAAAAACACTCGTAAACAACAAATTAATCTATATATTTATCTACTGTGTCTGTGCGTCCAACTCTCCTGCACCGGCTACGTCATATTTCTTAAGATTTAATTGCACTACAGCCGTTGGCTATAAATTTTGAGTTTACTGTTTAATTTTAATTTTAATTAGAATTCCCCATATGAAGCTCGTCTCCTAACACTTTTTATATTAGACGTTTTAATCTGACTTAAGTACTTTCTTAAAAAAGTTGTAACATTGACAAAAAATGTATTAGTATTCTAAATTCTATAGGAGTCACATATTATATTGTAAAATCGCCCAAAATTATATACTATAGAACGAAGAATACCTACATATTATGTTGTTGTATTTATGTACGTGTCGCAACCATACTTTTAAAGAGTTTTAGTGGTTCTGATAGCGTGGACGAGCAAGGAGTTGCATGGAAGGTTCTGCGAGGCGAACTGGACTGGATGTAGATCATATCGCTTCAGCTTCTAGAGAAAACGAGGGTTTTGTGAGTGCAATTATGGGTGGAGTTATTAAGGCGAAAACTGGCACTGTCTATTTGTTTCGACCGAGCCATCAACCTGGGGAATCCCTCAGGCATATTGATTCTGGTTGTTCTCATCTTACTAACGGTGAGTATTTACACAAACGTAACCAAATAGCCAGGATGATCCACCAACAACTTGCTCTTCAACATGATTCTTTCGATAGTTGTTTTGCTTAACAGTCTGATTGCGAAGATTCTGGACCGTCACCTTAAGAGGCTCTCGCGTGATGGTTGGATCAAGAGCGCGAACCAGAGGGCGGTATTACTTGAGACGGCACATGTGGTGAGGAGGTTCGTCATTCTGCAGCCCCAACTACCGGTTGCTTGGATTCTCGCATATTCGTCGGGACGTCTATTTTTTATACATTTTTAAATCTTTTATTACTATCTTAGAAAACTAATTTTAAATAAATAAGAGAATAATGAAAAAATGTATATAATAAGGAAAAATAATTGGTACAGATTACGAAAAGAATTACACTCAACAGTTATTTTTTACCAAATTTCTTAATGAAATCAAAGTTGGTAATTCATATAACAGAAAAGTATACGTGATATTAACAAAAAACGGATACAATAGGATACGTTTACCGATGGACGCCAACAGGTCTCCAAGTATAAAGGGTACAATGGTTCTGTATACAAATACGCAAATAAATCACCCAGCCTATTCAGGGTTCGATGGCTTGAAAGGAAAAAGCGTATTGGTTTCGAAAGCAAATAGGGCAAAAAGCCGACAAAGGCTCCGTCACACGCCGCGCCGCAAACCGCCGCTCATTAATAAGGTGTCTTCACACGTTTAGTGTTAACATGACAAATGCGGTCGACGCGAGGCGCGCCGCGGGGCGTCCCTAGCGCACCCGACCTCCATTCTGACTCTGCCACACAGATAGATACGCAAATTGTATTGTTCCTACATCCTTTTTTATTGCAAACGAAGGTGATAAATGTTTCTTTTAAATACCTTTATGTTATTTTTAAATACTCTATCGAAAAGATACATTATTGACCGGCTCGTTGGCGCAGTGGGCAGTGTCCCTGCCTGCCGCTCCGAGGGTCGTGGGTTAAATTCCCGCTTCGAGTCTAAGTGTATAATATATACGTATCTATTTATATGTATATTTCTACAAAAAAAATTGTGGATAACCGGCGTCTGTTACCTATAACATAGGCATTAAGTTTTATACTTTAGGAACAGACGTACGGTGTGTCATATAGTCCTGTATTGTATATATTTATTTATTCAGATAATATATTCCTCTATTAATAATATTAGTACAACAATGTTCGTGAATTGGATGTTGTCGATTAAGCAAAGTGGAGAAGAAGATGTGTATAAGCATGACATAGTGTTAAAAAACGTCGCTTTCCGCGTGCCCCTTGTACGCGTAGATCTTTTAAAGTGCGCAACGGATTTTAATACGGCTTTCACCAATAAGCAGTGCTATTCAAGGAGTTCATATGTATAATACACTCACAGTACATATAGTAGTAGATAAAAACCGAGAAACTCAGAGATGTGTAACGTGATGTCGTAAAAATATATTTTTGTGCGCTTACAATGCATGCGCTGTATATCCTAAAATGTTAAAAAAATAACTCAGCGGTGGCATTTGTCTATATATCCTATGTATAACCCACACTAACCATTTTCATCTTTTACATGTTACGAAAAAATAATGCACTACTTACAAAGCTATTTTAAACCTTATTCGTTAAGTAAGATCCTTTTCGGTGGGAGAGTAGTGATTTTTATTATATGTTAAAAGAGGCAAACGAGCAGGCAGCGGGCAGCTAAGTGCCCGGTGGCTTGAGGTCTTGCTCCGCTGCCGGTGGACAACTATTTTTTATATATTTTTAAATGTTTTTATTTTTATATGAATATTTAAAAATGTATTTAGAATAAGTATATTGAATAAATGATAGACCTTTAAAATTAATAATAATTGCAACACTATATAAAAAAATCATCATAAAGACTTTTGAAGCAAGGGTTCTATATAACTTTGAGTGAGCTTCGAGTAAGCAGTAGAAATTTCTTTAAGAAAATGAATTAATAAAATTAATATCCCACTTTTATGCTAATGTATATTAATATATAAAGTTGAAAGGTTTGTTTGTTTACTTGAACGCGTTGATCTCAGGAGCTACTGATCCGATTTTAAAAATTATTTCAGTGCTACATAGCCTATTTATCGAGGAAGGCTTTAAGCTATAAATCGTGACGCTGAAAATGAATCTAATGTTTTTACCTCATTTTAAGTGGACTAAGGCATGCTCTTCAATTAAGAGTTTACATTCAAGAGCTTTTACTCTCAATGAAGGTTCTTCTTTTTATGTTACAAGCAGGGCCCATAAATGAGCTATCTAACACTGAAAGAACTTTTGAAATCGAACCAGTAGTCCCTGAGATTAGCACGTTTAAGCAAACAAACAAACAAACTCTTCAGCTTTATATAGTAGTATAAATAAATCGTTATTTAAATTTACTAACTGATATTATTATTATTTTTGTAGCGGCTGCTACATAACAAGATGGCAATGATATCGAGTGGAAAAGGTTACACCAAAGCAAAACTAGATGGCGCTGTACGGATTACGACGACCGCAGTACAAGAACTAACTTTTTCTCGCCGTAAAAACTATCCTTGGACTTTAAGGAACATTTAAAAAAAAAGAATTGGTTAAATTGGTCCAGGCGTTGTTGAGTTATGTGCTTACTAACACATTGACAAAGACAGATGATATTGAACAGAATCATTGAATCCAACACGAACAAAAATGAGTATTTAATCTGATGACGGATAAACAGATTATATCAAAAATAGTTACATAACAAAAACAAATGAACAATGTAATGAAAACTATGTTTTTACTTTAGAACAAACAAATTAAGCGATCGGGCATAAATAAAAAGCATTCTTAGTACTCTTTAAAAAAACTGAAAACTTACCCCAATCCCGAAAACACGCCCCCTTAAAAATATAAAAGTCTTAACAGATTGCTATCTGAGCTATGCAACAATTTTTGAATTAATTATTATATAGTCAATCAATAATGTCAAATAAGCAATTAAATACAAGATAATTATATTTGTAATTAAATCATCATCAATTAGAAGTATTAAAATAACAATTACATTGTTACACAAAATATGTAATAAAATTCTATCTAAAATGTAATTATATTAATAAATAGAAAAACTACGAAAAATTTTTGTCTTAAATAGCTTTTTTTTTTTGAAATTTGAGTCTTTTTGTAAATAGTCGACTGAGTGGTTTTTTGTATAGTCGACTAAGTAATTGGTTTGCCACGCTAAGTTCGAATGTCGTTTGCACGTCAAATAGTTAAAAGGCTAATTTTTGCTTGTTATACATTATGTTAATTTCTAACAATAAACCTTGGCAAAATTTTCTTTAAGTAGGAGCTGTCATCCAAAACGGTAAAAGAAAATTCTAACAGAAGTAACAAATAAATTTACTAGAAAAATATTTTACAAAAATAGCTTATATGTACTCCCAATAGTAATTGGGACCCCCAATAGTATTGGACAACAGAACCTGCATTAAAACAATTATTAAGTTCACAATTGGTTAATTACAATTAAGAACAAAATGAAAATGAGAATAAAAATTAAAATCAGATATTAAAAGGAAAATTATAACAGCCTTGATAGCTCAATGGCGGTAGAAGGGCGGACTGAGATCCATTTCAAACCCCAACGATTAACGTTGTGTTATTGTAACGTTGTAAACGTTTACTCGTTACTTATAAGCAGGGTGTGACATCGTACCGGATACGCAGCCCATGGGTTCAGTGGTGAAATTCTTCCTTGGATTTTTCTTGAAATGTACAATTTTTTTAACCGAATGCTGTACAATATCATTATTACTATCTTTCTATAATTTATATAAAGATATAAGTTATACGAAGAAACGAAAGGGTCTATAAAACATTGTTTGCTACTTTATACGTTTTCTATTTATTATTTTTATCTATGCGTGTCGTGACACGCACTTGGCTATTTATTTTATCAGAAGCGGCGAACGACAAGGCGGTTCGTTTGAGACGCCCATAGACAATTTTTCTACGAGAAGGCTAGCAGATACTTCGCTGGCCTTTGAGGAATGAGTATATCTCTTACTAGCTGTATTCGCGAGTTTATCCGCGTACAATTAAAGAAACAAATAGATTAAATTTTAGCGTGATGATATATAGCCTATAGCCTTCCTCGATAAATGGGCTATCTAACACTGAAAGAATTTTTCAAATAATTGTTGTGAAAAGTCTTTCAAAAATATATATCAAACGATTGAATATCTTATCAAATTATAAATAAGGTTCATCTTATCTAAAATGCGAGACGGTTGTCTCAGCACAAATAACAAGATGAAAAACTGGTTATGCTAGCTAAATTTCAATGGCTGTGTATGCCCAGCCCTTTACCCAGTGTTAAAATTAAATAAAATAAATAATATATAGGACTATATGACACACGGACGTCTGTTCCTAAGGTAGACAACTTAATGCCTGTGTTATAGGCCGCTTTATATTTAGTACTATTTATCCTACACTCCAGGAAAGCTGGAAGAGATCTCTTTTAGAGATAAGTTTCTCCTATGTATTCTCCCTCTCTATACTGTGTATTTTTCTGTATATAGTTTTAGGTACATTAATAAAAATAAAATTAAATTAATGACGACGATAAAAATACAAATTGTCAAATATTACAATGTGTCTCTTGTATATAGCTATTAGTAAGCGTATAGTACGCAAATCTAAAGATTAGTGGCCGAATTTCGTCCACCTGGCGATCTCTCCTAATAATAATTGCTTTATTTCAGTGAAGTCGCGGGTCCCAGAAAACCCCTAACGGATAGGGAACCTACGCGCCTTCGTGCATCTGTAGCGTCGGTAATCCAGTCATTACCTAGCGGGTGGTCTCCCCCCTTCCTCGTCTCCTTCCCCACTCCCTTTATTGTTTGTTTTACCGCGCTAATAGGGATCGCTATCCGGGGAATGTGAGGGCGAAGCGATAATTTCTGTTAGGTTCACTTGTGTGGATGCTAAATGGTTTTTCTAGTAACGCGTTTGTACCATATTTGATTTGTGGTTTTGATTTGTTATTAAATTAATGTAAGTCTATTTAACTTTAAGCGTTATCTATTTTTAACATCAATAGAGCGTTAGGGCTTATTCTTCTTCTTGAGTCGTTCCCTCATTATTGAGGATCGTGGTTCCTCGCTGATATAACACGTGCAATGGTCTTCCTTCAATTAGTTCGGTCTTCGGCCTGGCTATATGCACGATACGATACGATGTATATCCAGAGCTTCTTTCACCCGGTCCGACCAACGGGCTATGTGAGCATAGCGTCTTTAATCCTCCTGTTAGGGCTTAATTCAACTAATTTTTGTAAATATAATCTATATAGCTAGTTCTCCTTACCTTATTCCCGTATTAACACTTTTAGGATTAACTTTTAATAACTTTTTTTTCAAACGTTATCCCGGCCTAATACCAGGATGCGCTTAGATTGCAGAGGATGTGGCTTTGGAGTGAGATAAGATTAACGATTGCCGTCTGACGTCATCCCCGGAATACTCAGAATTTCTACAATCTAATGCTCTATTATCACTCAGGGACATTAGACAAGAATCGAGACACTTTTTAGGTGCCTTTCGAAATAGTAGTAGAGGTCGGATATTTGAAAACTAGTGTTAGAATTGGTCACCCATCTATCATCCGGCCGCAGGTAGGTCGGTAGGAGCTACTTAACGTAGCGATGGACTCAAATGCCAACCACGGATTAAGATTCGATCTCCACTCCCATTACAGGCGCCACCTAACTAACTCTCGTAATCTCCTGCTAAGTGCCTATCGGTCGCAATCAAATTGGCTAATGGGTGACCACTTTGTTTGCGACCAACAGGCATTCTTTTACTTCTTTTTCAAAACTGTAAATAATAATATGATTACGCAATTATGAATTAGCGTGCGTCCGTCGATTATAAAAGTATAATGCTTTATATTCATATTTTAGTACAAAAATCGTGAATCTATCTAAATCAACACTATCTTCGACTATTATACAAAATGTCCAACGTCTATCTTATCTACGGTGGATATGCAAAATCACGTTTTTCATATAATCACGTCCGAGCACGTGAGACGGTACATCGACTTGAGCCTAATCAGCAAATATGGTAAACTTACCTCATTGCACAAATTGCTTTACTTCGTAATGAAACAGCCGGCGCAGTGAGTCACGCGAGCCGCCTGCCACCTTCCTTTAGCCCTTATCACCAACGCCATAGGGGCGAAAACGATAGCTGGAATTTATCCAAAGTCTAGGTGTTGTCGACTGTATCGGCAGATGTTGAAATTTGACCCCGTCTCGATAACAATAAGGACGGTAGACTTATGAGACCCCACTCGCTTGTACCGAGACGTTAGCTTTGATGTAAATGGTTTTATGTACTACAACTCGCTTTTGCCTACGGTTTTGTCCCGTTATATTTTTATATAACGACGGAAACAGTTGTTTTTATTTTATTTGGGACTGGTTGTTACCCGCGACTTAATCCGCGTAAAATTAGGTTAATATACATATATAATCTATAGCCTTCCTCGATGAATGGGCTATCCAACAGTAAAAAAATTTTCAAATTGGACCTGTACTTTCTGAGATTATCGCATTCAAGTAAACAAACAAACTCTTCAGCTTTATATATTAATACCAGCGGATCCGGCAGACGAGGTGAGACGGAGGCAAGGTGTTCCGATTTTTCTGATGAGAAGTGTATATACTCATCTATTATTTATATGAAAATGAATCCCTATTTCCGACCGATATTGCTAATTCATTTTTTCCTGTGTTTGTTATGGTCAGAGGGTTCATATCTAAGAAAAATTAAAAAAATTGCTCAGAATATTACAAAATTATTATCAAATGATGTTACATCAATTATCGAATATCGTTGACTAAAACGAAGAGTGGCTTTATTCTATACTATGTTGAGTAGAGATAGCATATTTTCAGGTAAATGGGAATTTTCATGATGTAGCCAGCGGCCGGCACGATGTGGAAGCAATTTCGTGGTGATTATTAGATGTCCATACGAGAGGGAGCTATGTACTCGATTAAATTCTGAATTCCTCCCCGAGAGCGGGGCTTTGCCCATCGCTCAGTTGTAATCCAATGCCCAAATATTATAATTTGGAGCCTCGATAGGTCAACGGGTAGAAGGATGGATTGACATTTGTGTAGTCCTTGGTTCAATCATCGCACGACCAGGAGGCAAGCAGATGCGTTGCCGGCCCTTAATGACGAGTTTAGGCCACCGAGAAGTTTGACAAATCGAACGAAACGTGACAACATTGCCATGACTTGACGTGACAGCATTGACGCCACTTCACTCCGATCTTTAGTAAGATAGAGGTACTGTTACCCAAATGCGCCGGCCCAATTCGGCTACAAGCATGGCGCTACCTCTAATTAGAAAGACAGGAGTAAGGGAAAGCGATGGAGTAAAAGGATATAAAGGTAGATGAGGAGGTGCGTTGAGGCACATCGGAAAATCAGTGTAGTGCTGTGCTTTGGTGGCGGATTCGGTGGTGTAGCTTTCGGGTTGCAACATTACACCGAATTTCCCTCGTATTCATTCGCGGATTAAAGCAAAGTAGTTTAGTTTCTCATGCATAATTGTTAAAAGTCAGATATATCATAGTGTTAATACCTTGGTTAAATCATAAGAACTATCAGGTGACAAAGTTGTGAAAATTTTCTGGTACATTATAATGATATATAAATATATGTTAAATTCAACACTTTTTTAAAAGTACATTTACAACTAGCATATTATACTTAAATACTAATATTAGAAACATAATAACTGATATGCAGGTCTTTAACAAATGTACATAAATTTGTTATAAAGAATCATGCAAACAAAAAATAACACAGAAAAACATTAGAGTTAATATAGGATTTATATAAAAAAAAGATTAAAAATTGTATAGAGTGTTTACTTATTTATAGAACTCACCAATATATATTTGGTGAGTTTGCCTTTAAAGGAATCAAACGAATTCTCATCCAAGCTAAACTACACTGACTTTCCGATGTGCCTCAAAGCACGTTTCGCTTCGACACCGAAGCATCATCAGGAGATAGACTCTACATAGGTTATTCGTAAAGTTTTCGTTAGTAGTTTCGTTCGTTCGTTCGTTAGTAGTAGTAGTTATTCGTAAAGTATTCTTTACGAATAACCTTTGTAGAGTCTATCTCCTTCTGATGTTGAAGATGATGCTTCGGTGTCGAAGCGAAACGTGCGTCGAGGCACATCGGAAAGTCAGTGTAGTGCTGTGCTTTGGTGGCGAATATTTGACAATGAATATATTTACCGTCGTCATGACTGCACTAACACCGTCTTGTAGTAAAATGTATACATTTGTGTGAGACAAAAAAAATCAATACCAAAAAGATGTTTACAAATTCTGTTATAAGTAATTTTGTAGGAACAGGATTTTTAATTACTGTATTTAAAGTATGTGCTTTTTTTTAATGAATTAAAGTATAAATATTTCACCTTAATATTATTCGCAATTAAAATTTAATCAAATTTCTCCCACGTCCCTGCAATGATAAAATTAATTATATTATCAAAGATAACTAAAGCTGTTTAACTATCTATACTAAAAAACTACACCCATAAACAAGTAATACATTTAGGAGCAACCTGTTAATATGAGCGACAAAACCGGTTTTTTTTTTATGTTACAAGGGGGCAGACGAGCAGGCAGCAGGCACCAAAGTGCCTGCGGCGCCCATGGACATCTGCAGGACCAGAAGGCAGATGCGCTGCCGGCCCTTAATGACGAGTTTAGGCCACCGGGAAGTCTCACAAACCGAACGAAACGCGACAACCAAGAAATAAGTGTAGGTAATTGTGCAGTTTGGTGAATTTTCCCAAAAATGCATATATTTTTTCTCGAAGTTGTTTGGTGAAAGTAGCCTGAAAATTAATTTATAAATAAAAAATATTAATTTATGTTTTATACACTACAAAATAGTTATTTCAAACAAAATCACATTCACATAAATAAACTTAAATTTTAACACCGAACTAATAAGTAGCGGCGCCAAAAATAAAATTACCAGGGTCCATAGGATTTTCAGAAGTAAAATATTCTTTCCACAAAATATATACAGGACTATATGACACACGAACGTCTTTTCCTAAGGTAGACAACTTAATGCCTGTGTTATAGGTAACAGACGCCTGTGATACACAAATAATTTTTTTTGTAGAAATATATAAATAAATACTAACAGATAATGCACCCAGACTCGAGGCGAGAATGAACCCACGACCCCCGGCTAGAATAAAGAAGTGACTAGAAAGGCCTGAGAGTACCTATCTTCATAGAAAACTACAAGATTTAACTTACCCGATGTGGAATGTAAAGTTTATATAACCGGAAGCAGCATAATTGGAAGAAATCCGGGTCGACCCTTTGCACGCTGGGTTGACGACATCAGATGCTCAGTAGTGGGCATTTAAAGGCTGATCTATACTTATATAGTAAGCTGAAGAATTTGTTTGTTTGAAAGCGCTAATCTCAGGAACTACAGGCCCGGTTTGAAAAATTCTTTCAGTGTTAGATAGTCCATTTATCGAGGAAGGCTATAGGATATATTATGCAATCACGCTAAAATTGAATCAATTTTTTTATCTAATTTTACGCGCATAAATAGGCTATGTAACACTGAAGGATTTTTCAAATCTGACGAATAGTTCCTGAGATTATCACGTTCAAGCAAATAGACAAAGAAACTCTTCTGCTGTATATATATTGGTATAGAAGTATAGATTAGTTATGTTTTGAAGTATACTCGTAAGTTATAAAGCGCAGTACAACGTTTGAAAGGCGTGGAAATGAAAAAAAAATTCTTGTAAACTAAAACATCGCTTTTTTAAATAAAATTTAGATAAAAGTTTGTACAAGTAAGAAGGCGCGTTCTTCAAACAAAATTAGTTTTTACTTGGGGAATTCTGCGTGACTATTCATTTGATGTTAAATATCTTTCAGGAAAAATGAAGAATATCTTATATTTCCTGTATTATTATTTATAATAAATCTATTAATTTATTACAAATTATAATTTAATTTAATCTTATAATTATCTAAGGTGACGATAATAAAACATTCGTAACTGAATCGTTATAAGACTCTCGATAGGGTTTTCTTAACGTTTTCAAGGACATAAAGGAGATTGACGGTATTTGGTATAAAGAGGAGGGTAGTTGTTCATAAGAGTATAAATACAGAGACAATCGGTTATGCGAGGCAGTTGTGTTACGACCGTTGACTGGGTAACAACTATCTAAGTACAATGTGATCAGTGTGAGTATGACGCGAGCATGTGTTAATTTGGCGAGTTATAAATTACAGTAAATAGTTAACAATATTTACGTAGTATCAGTGGATACTATAGTACTTACTCTAGCGGACCCCGTAGACGTTTTCTTGCCCAATTTGCGGTCAGACGAAATATCTATTGAAGGAACGTACGAACTCTATCTGTTAGAAGTATTCCGAAGGTGCGTTGGTACTCTACGTTTTTAAGTATTTTTAGATATTCCTTTAAGCTTTCCTTCTTTCTTTTTTTGTTTAAAACTTCCTAAAAGTAACGGGAATTATACAAAACAGACAAGAGTTAAATAGGCACGGTTGTTTTTGAGTTATAACGTGGATTCCCTAATTTAGGTTCCATACTGACATCAGCGTCACCTACCGGGTCTAATTTCTCTGCAAACCATTTTCGAACCTCTTAGGAATATACACACAAAATTTCTTTATCGGGTCCCCCCTGTAAAAGAAGTAAGATGACAAATGCTTGTACAGTCAATTTTAATATATAAAGACTTAAGCATTTAAAAGTTAACCAAACGTTGTTAAGATGTTAAACGGCGTCAACATTGTGTTTTTTGACCACTGACCGTCAACAAAACTGTGAAGCTGTATAGAATATAGTCTCTAATGTATTTATACGTTAAGTTGGTCGAATGCTACTGCCCCGAATACACCTGAGACATGATACAGAGTCATAATATGTAAACAGAACTTATGTACACAGAGGTAAAGTCGCCCGTACACAGTCCACAACACAAACGTTACGAAGTTGTTAAACTGCGTCAACATTGTGGTTTTCTGTCACTAGATTGACCTTCTTTCACTCTGGAGATCTACTTAGAATGCAGAATCATAGACAAATTTATTACAACTTTGATCATGTTTTCGGGACCTACATTGTCTATTATGTGCCTTTAAAATCGTTGGGAATATTATCTTGTTAAATTCAATATAATTTAAGCATGCATCATCCTGGGGACGTTCAATATAATGAAGGAAAAAGGTACATGCTTAACCGCATCAAGATGGCGACTTTCTGCGCCATTATGTACACACTTGAGTGCACTTGAGCTCAACATTGATTCAAAATATTTGTACAGTGTTTAGTTATGTACACCGACATCAAGTTCCTGTTCCAGTGTATGGTGAACAAACACAAACATCACTCTGTAGGTGAATTGAGCAAATTCCATAGCTTACATTGAGCTCGTCGGCAGAAAAGTGGCTCTGTCTTCTACCCGGCACACATTGACTTTTATATAATTCTATACAGACCATTTAAGAGATTATGCAAATCATTTAAGAGATTCTATTATGATGAAGGTTTCTTTGAAATTATTCTGACTAGCCAAGGCTAAATAGAGAGATAAGAAAACACCATCAAGGGCATATGAAATAAGGAGAGTCTTGCAACCTATCGCAAACTGAAGAATGAGAATTGACCTCATAATCAGTTCAACTTGGCACTGCTTATCGAAGTGTCTCTCATAATCAGTTAAACTTGACACTTCTTATGAAGTTTCAAGTTTTTTGACTCTTTGTGTCTAAGTACTTTACATA